>QGQB01000158.1:160749-536943 GCA_003385265.1 Neonectria hederae | reverse complement strand
CGTCGCCCCGTCGCCCCGTCGCCCCGTCGCCCCGTCGCCCCGTCGCCCCCCGTCCCCCGTCCCCAACAGGCGCCTTAGCGCCGGGCGTCTTATACAAGCATACTGAACTACAACCGAAAGGTTATACTATGTAAAAATCTTAATATGTGGAACTATCTTGGGAAGTTCTGGCCCTAGCGCCCGGTCGCTATACGAAATAATTAACTGAGTTTCAACAATTAAAAATAAACCTTTGTCTTTATAAAAGAGACTAGACCTATTGTATAACAATTTGAGACAGATTAACTAAGATGAAAAGTGATTGCATTCATAGCATACTACGTTGGATACTTTGTAAACGTGCGATTGCTTAAGCGAAATAACTTAGTAGTAAAACGCGGCGAAGTAACTAGGTTCCTAACTAGTGAACTTACTAGTGAACTTACTAGTACTAAGTTCATGTTGGAAGTAGGATTGGGGCGTTTAGTGAGTAATGAGACGCAATGTCATGATGATAATCGTAAAGTGAGGTTTTAGCTGATTAAAGGTTGTTAATAGCTAAAGAGTGTAGTCTAGAATTAGTCCTGACTTGTTTATGTAAGTAACTTAGTAGTAACATATACTATGGTATTTAATGTCCTCTATCTCCCGTTGTCTTTGTGAATTCAGTTCAACATCCTCAGTTCAACATCCTCAGTTCAGCATCCTCATCTTCTCTATTACACAAATCTACCCTTAAGTGGCCTCACCATTGCAGACCGTTTGCCTCACTTGTAAGTATCTTCCTGATACGCGGCTGGGCCCTGTTCTCACTCAATATGTCTAGTTACCTACATACTTTCAAAATGAAGTTCAGCGCTATCATCATCGCCCTTGCGACCGTCATTCCCACCTTAGTCCAGGCGGGGGTAATTGAGTCCACTTTGTTGGTATGCAATTCTAATCTGCTAAACCACCCGGATGAGGAGTCGGGCGCCAAGCTATACACCCACCTGTGCATCGACGTCTTCAAGTGCCAGCACTCTCAGGCCCCTTCGCTGGTGAGCAGGGCCTTTACTGGCGTTTGCCTCAAATGCCCTAACTGGGACATACTTCCGGTCTTCGGTGGCTGCGCCCTTATCCCTCAGTAAGCCGACTGATTCAGCTCAACGGCCCTGTATCTGGGACGAGGAGGAGGTAGGCATGTGCGTACATGCAAGGGTGGTCATTCAATTCTGGAGGTGTGAGATTTATAAAGCACAGAGGCGGGAAAGAGAGGAGATCAAGGAATATGGCCACCTTACGGTACAGAAATACTCCTTGGGTTTTCCGTAAGCAGCTAAACTAGCCTGTGCCCACCTTAGATCTCTTACAACTTACACTTGTTATTCCTAATACAACACAACTGTTTGAGGGAATTTCTACTGAACATTTCGCTTGTATTGTGACTAATGGTAGCATGTGCACCTGGGAAACAGGAACCTATTTCTGTAGGTATATAATTTTACTAACTAGAAAGTCCCAGTACAGAGAATGTTATATTCTAACATATAGCTAACTAATTACGCTTAAAGTAAAGTGAACCCTCAGTAGACCGTAATAATAACCATAGAATATTTGAAGATCTTACTCTATTCCTAAAATAACTTAAGACTCTATACACTTATACTTATATACTCTTTATAATATATCTATCTCTCTATCTCTCTATCTCTCTATCTCTCTATCTCTCTATCTCTCTATCTCTCTATCTCTCTATCTCTCTATCTCTCTATCTCTCTATCTCTCTATCTCTCTATCTCTCTATCTCTCTATCTCTCTATCTCTGTGTCTCTCTAACTAAGTATTGCCTCAGCTGAAGAAACAGCATCTTAAGAGTTCTTATTCTTAATAGACTTTCTTTCCATAGTAACTGAGCCAACAATTGTAAGAAGTGCAAGACCCAGCGGAATGTACAATGTTTGCACTACTGCATTCTCATACCCAGCCAGCACACTGCCCAGCCTCACCGGCCCGATAGCATCGCGCAATCCAGATAACCCTGCTTCTTGAACTCTTGTAACATTTGCCCCCGGCGAAGAGGCGTGAATCTCATCAAGGAGACGACCGTGGAATAATGTCGCTGACGCGCAGATCCACAAGGAAGAACCCATGCCAGAACCAAAGTTGAGGACTGCGCCACCTGAGGAGACATCATCAATAGCCAAAACAGCCTGTAAGGCAATTTGAGGACCTTGGATACCAAGGCCTACTGCTGCGCCAAGAAAGGCGAGAAGTCCAACACTTTTGCTAATGTGCTCATCTATGTTAAGGGTAGTGAGCAGGCCTGATGCAATAGGTGCTAGAAGACTCGTCGCCAGCATGAAGGCTATTCAAGAGTTAGCATATAGAAGCATCTACCCAAACTCAACTTACGATAGTAATATCCAAGAACTGTTGTGCCAACCCCAGAGACGACAAGTGCAACCGCTAAGCCGCCAACCATTGGAAGCGCAAATACACCAGACTGAGTAGGTGTGTAACCGCGAACTCCCTGAAAGTAAATGGACATGTAATACTCTGTCACAGAGAGAATGCCCTCACAACATGCAGAATACCACATACCCGCGAGGATACTCCTCTGCTTCCAGACCCTCGGTGGTATCATGGCGCTTTCTCCTTGGCGATGTTGCGAATAGCCAAAGCCCGCAAAGAACACAACACACAGGACAAGTAAGAAAATAATGCGCCAGCTGCTCCATCCGTACTTCAGGCCTCCCCATTGCAGTGCCATCAGAAGACAGGTGATAGCGGGTACTGCCAGCACTGTCCCTAGTACATCGATCTTCTTAATCTTCTCTCTTACCGTCAACGTTTCACCCCGGTGTACAACTGGCTCATGTACGCCGTAGACCGTCAGTAGAATGCAGACGACTCCAAGCGGTAGATTGATACCGAAACACGCTCTCCACGAAAGCCAATCAATTAGAGCACCGCCAATTGTGGGGGCAGAGACTAATCCCGCACTTTGCACTGCGCCGACGATGCTGTTCATAAGGCCTTGACGAGAAAGTGGAAAGCTGCGGCGAAGAATTTTGAAAAGACCGCCGTTAATTGCTCCGCGACCGAGTCCGCTGATGGCGCGGCCGAGAATGAAGACGGTTGAAGTCGGTGCAAGCGTGCTGACAAGAGAGCCTGTCTCGAAGATGATAAGGCCGACAATAAAGACAGTCTTGACGGGGAAGAGACTGTACATTTGAGCGAAGCTAATGACAAATTAGCCGGTGTAGCTTAAGGATGATTTCTGCGAGGCGAACTTACAAGAAGACAAATGCGCTCATAGTCATGCCACTGAAAGGCGCAAACAGTTATTAGCTTCGAAACTCAGATAATAGTTTTGGTGCAACAGAGCTCACTAAGCAGCAGAGTACCATCCAATGTCTGCGATGGTGTGAAATTGGTCTGTGAGGCTTGGTACCGCTACCGCAACGATTGTGAGATCCTGTTTCCAGTTCACTAGTCAGCCGGCCGGAAGAAATCATGCTAGTTGTCGAAGTGGGAGATACCACTGACCAGTCCGCACAGAAAACACGCAATGCACAGTGATACCATTGTCAACCATAGCTGTGGACCAGAGGGGTAAGCAGGACTCTCTCCGTTGTGGTTATTCCGGTTGTCTTCAATCTCAAGAATTTCCATGGGTGTTGATTGCTGTAAAGAGCCAGCATCGTCGAGGGAAGTTAGTTGAGGCGCAGACTGCCCAGAAATAGTTTCAGAGGCCATGATCCATTCAGTGTGTAAAGTAGATGCTGAGGATCAGACCTGTGATAACTGAAAATGAGAACTTGAAGAGGCATTTTAGGAAGATGCGGGGAATATGGCTTTCTTTTGTACTGCACGCACGCATACGTCATAGCTGACTTAGACATTGGTCTGATTTGCCTAAGGCAGTGCTCCTCCTACCCTTCGGATAAATGCTGAAATGATGTGTCAAGGAGCAACAGCCTCAAGCAAAGCACTGGGAATCAAAATTACGTTTATCTAGCTGGTAAAAGCACCTATTCACTACTTGCAAAAGGGATGTAACACGCAACCATGGACTGGGAGCTGTGGTGGCAACGCTCTCAACCACTTAATAAGTTCATGCGCTAGTAGGGCGAATATAGGGCTCTCGCATGAGTCTACGAAAACCCAAGGGGATTAGCGACGGAAAGGGAAGACGAAATGTGCTTATTTAATAAGTGACCTAAAGCCTAGCTTCATTTATCCGCTTAGTCTCCACCTACTTGCGCTTAATGACTGGCCAGGCTTGCAGCAGACATGGATGCCCACAAGCAACCCCATGCTAGTGTGGTGGGATCAGCCCTGAAAGAGTCGGAAACGAAGGGGCGGGCTGACAAAAGGATCGAAAACCTGGACAAAGCTGACAGAGATACTGGACATGTATGGACGGATAATCCAGAGCAGGGATCATTGCCAAAGTTGAATGCAACGTTAGTGCAGTAGATCAGGCTGACCTTGTGTAGCCTTACGTAGTGCGGTTTGGTGGTTCACCCCTAATTTATAATAATATCTGCTCGGTTTTCGAGACTGCCCCGCGCCTTGAATTCCCCCGAATCTCTCCAATCCCTCTGTGTGCAAAATCGACACGACCACCATGGCGCACCGTCAGCCGGATGGCAGCTCGCCACAGTACAGCGATGCCCCCGAAGTTGTCCCACAGGAACATTCTCCAACTTACTCTGCTCCAGAAGTCGTCTCGCCGCCTGGGCCTTTGCAAAGACTGCAACCAGCGACAGATGGCTCTTTCAGTGAGAAGATCGCCACACCAGACAATTTCCTGCCCGAAGTCGTCAAGACTGAAGGTCACGGTCCAAAGCACGGTCGCTGGTGGCAGCGCAAGAGGATATGGGCCATCCTTGCCATCGCCTTGCTGATTGTTATCAGACTGGTGGTGGGATTGGTTGTTGGCTTGGGCGCCACAAACAAGGGCAACGATACCTCCGACGACTCGAGCAGCTCCAACAGTTCGGACAGTTCGGGCAGTTCGGACAGTTCGGACAACTCAGACGCCTCGAATACCACGAACGCAAACGCAAAGATCTTCTGCGATGGACTCTGTCCCCAGATTTTCTCCCATGCCACCTCCGAGGACACTCTGCACGTCTTTGCTCGGACAGCCAAGAATCGCATCGCATACACCTCAAACAACGGGACATCGTGGGACGAGTGGATCGATCTCGGACAGCCAAAGGGTGATCTGATCAGCCAGCCTGCTGCGATAGCGTGGGAGAGCAAAACCTACAAGATCCCTCGGGTCGACGTATTTGCTGTCAGCTCCTCCGAGAAGACTGTCTACGGCCGACGCTTGGAAAACGACTCATGGTCGGCCTGGGAAGATTTAGGGCCAAACGCAGGAAGCCAACCTATTTTATGCAAGGTCTACGACGATAGGATAGACATTTGGTCGACTGACTCGTCAGAATATGACATCAGTCACAATTGGTTTAGGTCACGACTGGACGACCCAACTTGGTACACCGAAGGGGGAGCCTGGCAACTACAAAACCTTGGTGCGGCAGCCTCTGCGCCGGGGGTCGTGTGTCGCAACACTGATATTATCCACGACATTATATGGTATGACCGAGACAAGTCACTGGTCTGGCATGAGCAATGGAACGAAGCAGACGTAAAGTGGTTGGATCCGCAAAGCTTCGATGGTACCTTCATCGGAGATCCGACTGTTGTTTCCTTCAGTGACGATTCTGAACGCTTGGACTTCTTTGGTGTCCAAGAGAACAACAAGATGTACCACTTCTCTTGGTCATCGTCTGCTGGGCACTCCTCACTGGAAAGCTTGGGCGGCAACATCACAAGCGTGCCATCTGTTGTATCTCTATCAAAAGGCACCTACGACGTACTCGCTCTCGGCAATAACGGAACCATCCAGCACACAAGTTACGATGGCTCAGAATGGTCTGATTGGGAGGACACCGGGATAGAGGCTGAGAGTGCTCCCCTTGCTGTTACGGTTGATGACCAGGTCTTCGTCTTTGCTCTTGGAGAAGATGGCCAGCTGGTGTGTACTACAATGGATGTGTCAGCGAGGATGAAGTGGACCAAGTCGGTCGCCAAAAGCACGTCTTTAGGTGGAGATTTATCTCGGAAGTTTTACGTTCAGGAAGGATGAATAATCCGTGGATAATGAGAGTCAAGCCAGCGCCACTGATGTCGCAAGGTACAGAGCCACTTCATTTTGATAGATCAAGGTCCCTATGCTGGGAAATCTAGAACCAGGCCTCAATGTATAATAAATAGAAAGCAATTTGAACATCCGCCTAGACAACTCAAGTCCACATGCTTGAACAAAGAGATGAAGTAATCAAGACAGGAAGGTGCTGCTTAGAATAACTCTAAGAGGCTGACAGAGAAGCTGGAAGGAAAAGAGATTAAAAATGGACTTGAGGAGCAAAGAATACTATACGGAAAGTCCGGTAGCGAGGCGGATAAACTGTAACAAAGAACCTCGCAACCCTGACCGGAATTCTTACCGCTAAGCATATCTTACACCAAACTTGGGTCACGTTCTATTCATGAACGGGCTCACTCGATTGATTGCCATGTTCTCGAGTTCATGTTTTCGTTGCCCTTGAAATAGCCAGATAGTGCTGCAATCGCTATGGCTGCAGTGTATGGAGTGTATTGGAGCTTCTTCTCATATATTTTTTTCACGTCGGGGCAAGGTATGCTCCCCCTTTTCTTAGTTGCTTGCGAAGCAATCTATCGTCTCCATAATGGGACCCACATGTTTGACTTTGTAGTTGGTCGTGCTACTAGAGATGGAAGTGGGGTTAGACAGGAAACACTAGGCGTTGAGAAAAAGAGTTTAGAGCAGTTACTAGAAGGTAACGCTGTTTCTCAGTGGGAACGCGACGTCAGAGACAGAGAGACTTTGGCCAAGACAGAGGAGAGACATATATGGAACTACCTATCATGGTGCGGAAAATATGGTGACGAATACACTTTACGTGCTTATTAATGAACTCCTCCTCTTCTCCCCTGCGCCTACTCGATGGAAGTCACTCGTGATTTGGGGAAACACCTGCGGGTATCAGTCGACTTGCTTCTTATTAACCTTCCCTGAGCTTATCGTGCTGATGATGGAAATATCTAACATGGCTAGCAGCATTATGATTGCCAGTCGGGTCATGACTAGGAGCAGCTTGTCGCCATTTATGTAAACTGGGTCCTCGGCCTCTTTGTTCTCTATCATAGCATCGCCGTCGGTCTTAGTTTAATTAAAATTGAGTTTGAGCTTGTTGTCGGTGTCTTTCTAACTGATGCTGAGACTATAATTATGCTGGGGTTGTGAGAGACCGAAGAGTCAGTACGTGTGGGGTTCTGCGAGTCGTTACGGTAATTTTGGAGGGAAAAGAAGCTACAATTAGGGACTCTAGTGACTGGCGATATCTACTGTTCGTTTCGACGCATTTTAAATAAGAAAAGATAAAGCCGCCCCCTGGTGACGCCGACGCTGCTGTAGACTACTAAGATGCTGCTTTCCAATTCTGTTTGACCATTGCCGGGATTCAAGACGGGTCATCGGAATGTTGACGATTCTAGATGACTTAAATCTTTAACCATCCTTATTAAATCATATGTATCCTCCGCCTTGTCCTTATTTATGAGAAACAGCAAGGGAAAATAGATAGACGTACATGCATAACCCTAGAGACGAATTCCACGGCTCCTCAACGTCCGTGCATTCAGATGATATCATCGCAAGAATCTTGTCTAGTAGGTCTCCCATGAGCTAAAAATCTCCGATAGCCAGGCATCATCGGAAAAGTCCATCGCCACATAGTCGTTGGGCGCAACATCCGGAGCATTCAACTCTAGGGCACCCTGAGCCACAGGTCTCGTACCGGAGGTTGCATTCGCACCTTCAAGAGCCCTCGTCCAAATGGGAATTGCGCCTCGCAGCGTCATAGCGCACTTTGTGAAGAAATCGCTTGCACCGCTCTGGAACTGAACCGCTCCAGGCACTAAGCTCATATGCTCCGCGGCGCGTTCTAGAATTTGAATCAAGTCAACTGCGTTTCTTACAGCAGCGCGGTCCCACGCGGGATCTTCTCTCATGGCGAGGCGGTAAAGAACGTGAGTGCAGCGCCCAAAGTGAAGTAGCAACCCCAGAGACGCTCCGAACAACTCACCCGGGGCGAGGGATAACCAGTTCTCCAGACCCTGTTTGATAGCATGGATACAAGCGTAAAAGCACTCTGTTCTTCCAAACTCATTTAACCCAATGGTGTTGTCGGTAGGGGTATTTGTGCCGCACAGGATCAGGTTATTGATCATCATGTAGGTATCGTAAAGGTATGACCGTATTACTTCTACTCGACGCATCAGCCATCAACAGTTTCAATCATGAATGGAGAATACACACTATTTTCCATTAGTCCTGGTCTAAACCCTTTCTCAACAGCCTCGAGATTTGAACGTAAGGCTTTGACATGTGATATAGACGGGACCTTTGGAGGACCGTGAGTCTCAGTCTCGAAGAGACGCTCGCAAGTCAAAGTAGTTACAACGTCCATGACCTTTTGTATCTGGACGATGGAGACGAGTAATTCGTCACCAGGTGTTTCGGCTTCGTTGGCGAGATGGCGTAGACAGTCTTCCATATGCGACGTCCACCGCATTGGCTGCGACTTTAGAAATGACGATATGCTAGGACGAGTGATGATCAGTACATGAATGGATCACTTGGAAGCTAGGGAAAGCTTGAGCTTACGTTGAGCATATCGCAAAGCATGCCAACGTAGCTCTCCGCTCCTCGTTGGTACGATAATTTGGCACCTGTTGCTTGATTGGATAGCCAAAGGACTTGTAGGCATATTCTTCTGCACAAGGAGTATCTTGGTCAGGCCGATCAAGCCGGAGGTCAAAGACAAGCGATGCTGCTAGATTCGAATAGGTGCACAGCAGCTTTTTGCCTTTACCATGATCTATTGTCCTAGATGAGGTATCAGCAACGGTTCTCATTGAAGTCTCCATGCCATGATGAGAAATACCAGGAAAGATATGCAATGAGTCCCAATAATAGGTCTACGCTGCGATCCCCGTCGACTATGAGACTTTGTGCTAGGATCTCCCGAGCAGTCTTGTGAAACATGTCCCTATCCAACGTAGACTTGCAGCAGAGTGCTCGGATGTTGAGCCAGAGAAACGGGCGTTCGCGCTGTAAGCGAGCAGCGCTTTTACATGACTACAGTCAGTCGTCCTTGTACCAAAACTGCTTCCCGATTACTTGGCATGTGGACTCACGTACCTAAGTTCAGGTGGGATGTGAACAAAAGGAAGCGCTTTCAGGTGATGAGCCTGAAAAATTCTCAGGTCCTCATCCGCCTGTGAAGGATTTAGCTGTGAGGAGTAGAAGAAATCAGCTGAATAGTGTATTGTATGGACTGAGGAATCCTCAGAGAACCTCCCGGATTCCGCGCTAATATCAGGAATAATAGCTGGGCCTGCCCTGTTCGATGGACTGTGCGATGCGCCTCTAATAGTATGAGCCGGGAGACTTGAAATGGAATCACTGTGCTGTCGGCCGCTCTGGGCGCCGCCTAAGTCGTGGCATGGTTCCAATAGTTTTGCCGTGGCTTGAGTCTTGAGCAACGTGACCAGATCATCAAGTTTCTCCTCCAGCCGGGCTGTTTTACTCGGCGGTCGTCGAGCGAGACGTCTGCAGGCAACGGCCGACGGGTGGCATTCTTTTCCCATTCGGTGACATCTTTGGCAGCTGTTGCCGGGTCCTCGACTAATGCATCGGCACTTGGCTCTGGAGCACCCGACACAAGCATGACCATAGGGCGCAGATTTGGGGACGGCGGGTTTGAGGTTCGGCGAAGACATGGCGGAGTGGTGTGGATTCGAAGCGGTACATAGTCTGCTCAATCAACCAGAGCACGGGGTGGAAGACGATGTTCAAAGCCATCGGGATGACATGAAGTGGGATAGGTACGGCGGGATTTCTAAATGCTAATGGCAAATCCCGCCGTCAGCAACACTAGAAACTCTCCACAATCCATTTCCGCACCAATCAATGGAGGATGGTTCGGCGGTATTGAAAGCAAAATCCGCCGCTCCTTGACCAAGCTTGACCATACCGCCTCATGAATTGTGATGCATCCCCAATATCATAAAGTCGCAAATTTCATTATTGTGAGGATAAGTATCTTTGATCTGGGTGCATTTATCTGTTTATGAATAACGCAGTGGCGAGCTCCAAGTAAGTCACGGCATTCACATCGTGGACCGAGAGTAGAGTGTGCATGAATGATTTCGACCTGGTGGTTATCTAAGAAGAAACCGTCGATTCTACTGAGGCGTCGTCGATCTGGGCTGGGACGAGCAGTATCGTCGCACATAATGAGAGTGCTTCCCCGACAGCGAACATTGCCATGCGTTGGTAAGAAGATCTCGGGAACCCGAAACGCCACGTTCAATTTTGGGTAGTTTCCGCCAATATTACTCTACAGGATAGAATTGATAACAAGGTTAGACAGAGTTTCAGTGTCAAGGAGTTCGAGGAACAATCTTGTAAGGCGGCCTAAGATGACTGTTCTTCGAACTAGTCCGGAATATTCGGCAGAGTCGTCCCGCCCGGTCAGGGCTCGAGAACCGCGTCGGCATTGAGACGCGTACGAACCAGGGGCCTGAACTACCCCGCAAATACATCACGCCACTTGAGTTTTGGATTGGGCCAAGGTTTCCCCAGCGTTGTAGTATTGCCGTTTCTGTATCTTGTTTGGTGGGGATTCTGGCGCTCAAGAATGAAGAAGCCGAGCTAGCCGCAAACCAACTCCAACCCAAGCCTCGGATGCTGTCGTCAGCCCCCTTCTTCACTTTGGACATGTGAGATCATCATCCATCTCGTATTTTACATCGCCAAAGGCACAATCGCCGAGTTCCAACTCGTTCCAACTCGTTCCAACTCGTTCCAACTCGTTCCCGTTCCCGCATCAAACGTTCATCATGGCTCCAGCTGCCATTGACCAGAAGCCGGTCATCGTCATTGGAGGCGGCTTGGCTGGTTTGGTCGCGGCCTTTGAGCTCGCCGTCCAGCATGGCATCCCCACCATCATCGTCGACCAGGAGAATGAGGCCAACCTCGGCGGCCAGGCCTTTTGGTCGCTCGGCGGTCTGTTTCTTGTCGACAGCGTTCAGCAGCGGCGCATGGGCATCAAGGACTCGCGCGAGCTAGCTATGCGGGATTGGCTGGGAAGCGCCCAGTTCGATCGTTTGGACCGCGAGGACTTCTGGCCGCGGAAGTGGGCCGAGGCATTTGTCGACTTTGCTGCTTCCAAGGATGGCGAGAATGGCCTCGAGGGCTATGTCAAAGCAAGAGGCCTAGGCTTCTTGTTCAACGTCGGCTGGGCCGAGAGAGGGGACGGCACAGCTGATGGCCATGGCAACTCCGTGCCGAGGTTCCACATCTCCTGGGGCGTAGGACCAGAAGTTGTCAGAGTCTTCCGGGATCCTGTCCAGAAGGCTGCGGAAAAGGGACTGGTCCAATTCAAATTCCGACACGTTGTGGACGAGATCGTCCTCGATGAGACCGGGAAGGCTGCCGGAGTCAGAGGCAGGGTGCTGGAGGAGGATGGCCAACCCAGAGGAGTCAAGTCGTCGAGGGTCGAGGTGGGAAAGTTTGAGCTCGAGGCATCGGCAGTCTTGGTCTCGTCTGGTGGAATTGGAGGAAATGTTGAAGCCGTCAAGGCCGCCTGGCCCATCGACCGGCTTGGGCCCAAGGTTCCCGAGAACTTCGTCATCGGCGTGCCTGCTCATGTCGACGGCAGGATGATTGGAATCTCCGAAACCGCAGGTGCCAACATTGTCAACCGCGACCGGATGTGGCATTACACTGAAGGTCTCAAGAACTGGGACCCCATCTGGCCTGACCACGGCATCCGAATTTTACCTGCACCGTCGTCCCTCTGGCTTGACGCCACTGGCAAGCGATTTCCACCTCACCTTTTCCCAGGTTCCGACACATTGGCAACATTGAAGCAGATTTGCAGCACTGGGTATGACTACTCGTGGTTCATCCTCGATCAAACCATCATCGCTCGGGAATTCGCCCTGTCCGGCTCCGAGCAGAACCCCGATCTATCAAGCAAAAGCGTCATTCAGCTCCTAATCCAGCGGGTCTTTGGGAAGAAGGGCACAATTCCTGTGCAGAACTTCCAGAAGCATGGCGAAGATTTTGTGGTCCGTGAAACACTCGAGGAACTCATCGAGGGGATGAACGCCATTGCCAAGGCGTCTGGAGGTCCGCCACTGAACATAGATCAAGTCAAAGGCACAATCGAAGCGCGAGATGGCCAGATGGACAATGCCTACTCCAAAGATGCGCAAGCCATGCTCATCAACAATTCCAGGTTGTATTGGCCTGATCGAAGAAGCCGCGTCGCGCCGCCACACAAGCTACTAGATCCTGCGCATGGCCCGCTCATTGCAGTTCGACTAAACTTAGTAACCCGCAAGACTCTAGGAGGAATCGAGACCAACTTGAGCAGCAACGTGATGAGGTCCGACGGGACTCGGTTCCCTGGGCTCTACGCAGCCGGCGAGGTCGCTGGATTTGGTGGAGGTGGTGTTCACGGATACAACTCGCTTGAAGGAACTTTTCTGGGAGGCTGTATCTTTTCTGGGAGGGCTGCCGGGAAGGCTATTGCGGAAGAGCTTTTAGGCGCAGAGGATGTATCAGCGCAAGGAGGAAATGGTGGTGGTCCCAGGCCCACGCGGGCTCTACTTTGAAACGAGGTGCTCCTTATACGTCTAGAGGCCTTAAGCAAGCAGCAATATGAGGATCCCCTTGAAAGTCGGAAGAAGCAAGTCTATCGTGGGCGTCGGTAGCAAAGGCATCTTTTGAGACAAGGTACTTCGTCTCAACGGTGGTGTCAGTAATGACATAATTCAAAACATCCGCATTACTGTAAGTAATTATGCTTCTACTCTACCGAAACAGATGGCCCTAAATATGTTGTTACACTAGGAGTTGAACCCGCAATTTTGCTGGGGTGGTGATGCTATTACTCTCAATGATCAATGACCGTGACAAGGTTTAGATTAATCACAATAAGCCTAGCAACCAGGGGCTATTGTAGCTGTTCGAGCCTCCCCGCACGGAAATCCCGCGACGACTTTGCTGTCTCCAGCGATCAGCCATTTCGTGTTATGCGGCAATGTCAGGTTGTGAAGTGAGCACATGGTAGTCGGCCAATGTCTTCTGACAGCTATTGAGAATCAGGCTGGCATATGGGCGAACACATGAACTATTATATATGGCTGCCCGTTGTCTTCATGATGTCCTTAGGGAGGCCCTCACTTGCTGAAATTTAAGGCCAGACATTTTCAGCCTATTTCCCCGTCCTTTGGCAGGTGCCAGATAGCCTTTCCCGCTTGTATAAGATTATGCATTTCTATCGTAACATTGTCGAACTATGGCTGGCCGGGGTGCAAATGTAGCGTCTTCTGAGCCTGGTTTCCCATCCCCGGAGCCTTGCCAACGCGCCTCCGATCACCCGATTAGCCATGTGGAGGAAATGGAATGTATTCTGATATCAGCTGCAGCAGGGGACTGTCGGTTGCGATTCAACCAAGGCGGATAGTCCAGCTCCGAGCCTGGGTTCAGCGCCTGAACGAGTAGTCAGTCAGTCAATTTATTCACACCCGGCGGCTGAGCCGAAAGGGCACTAATTACTAAGAACATATGCGTTTCCCAAATTATGTCTTTGTTTCGCTAAGCCCATACTGTGTGCACTTCTTGCTTATCTTCCTCATCTGCTCTCGCTTTATCTGCGGATTCCCTTTCTAAAAGTCTAAAGACATACTATGTATTTTCCTCAGAAGTGCCTCTATTTTAAACAGTTAAGTGTTTTCCCCCATCTACAGACTCAGGTCATCCCCACTAACACACTAGTCCTAACTTCCGCTGCACTACTAAGGTTTTAGTAATATAACCAAGTCATTACACAAAATACTACATACTGGGTTTGTAGACAGCACGAGCCCAGACTTTCCTTGCCATTGCAGCAAGTATTGCCAAAACTAATACAATTTCCGCTAGGACAATTGACTTCAGGCGAGCAGCCGCAGATTACAATAACGTCGCAAGCTTGACGTTCTTTGAAAAGAGGGCTGCCACTAGCGTAGCATAAAGATCCGACAGCTACGATGAGGATTGAAAGCTTCATTGCAATAGAGCAATGTAATAAGAGAGAATGTAGTGGAAGAGATTAGAGACAAGAACAGTAAACAGCTAACTGCTGGTTCTACTTACTCCATCCAGAAGTCATCTGTAGTCCGCAGGAATCCCCTAGTCACCGGATCAATAAAGCTGTATTTAAGTTTCAGTCTGCATTATAGACCCGTGGCGTGTTCAAACAGTAGACCAGGCCGAGGCTCGCTGCAGTGCTAGCGGAGACCCCGGTGTATCCATCGACACGCAACAACACGCCATTCACTGCAGCTCATCCATGTGCGGCTGTGCCTGCAGCGCGACAGCTCGCGTTTCCACGTTGCTTCCGTGAAGCCTCTTTCGTTGATCTGCCGCTCGGGTGGCAACCTCGAGGTTCTCCACCACGAGTGAATATTATCCTTAGGTGTTGATCATTTGCACGTGTTACGTGTCACCATTGGTACAAAGAAGAGGCTCGACCCAACGAATCATGATCAGGATAGACTTTTTGACAACAGCCGGCTTCATGAAGGATCCAAAGGACGGTTGCTGGAGGATCCTTCGGGAAAAGAAACGAAAGGGGGAGCGCAGAAGTGCGGAGTAGAATGTTCTTGCTGACGCCATCTGGATGAATCACTACGAGCCGGCCAATTTTTCACATTTAGAATGCGCGGTCTATTCGGGAGCAGCTCAACTTTTCGGCTAAGACTAAATTTATGAACTTGCTGAGGCTGAATCATTGTCAAGGGGGGCAACTTTGGATGATTTGATGCTCTCGTGAAAACAGATGTACTTCCGTTTGGTTGGCTCGCCAATTTTAAGACCATCTGTCTGAATTTCTTTTTTATTGCTGAAGAGAATCTGTTCGCGTATCAACAACCTGGCTTTGTCCCTCGAATTGGTCAAAGCAAATATTCCCAACTCTTCTCCATCAACATGTCAAACTTTCTATTTCCTGCAAATGACAGTGTTAATCACGCCAAGCGGAAGTATGCGTACCCCGCATTGCTTTGTGACACTATCCGGGCCTCTCGGGACTCGATAGATGCTCTTCGACTGTTTCAGAAGCTTCTCCGCGGCAACGAGACGTCGTTAAGCTTCATTGGTTTCATGGCATTCGGTGCACATGGCGGGGACGCTGGCTGACACCTCCGCGCAGGCATGTTCCTAAAAACCTTCAAGGTTTATTGGAATATGTTTTTGCTGGACTCAGATGGCTGGCAAGACTTTGAGCAGGCTGTGGAGAACCTGGTCCAGAGACTTCAGGAGGTATCTGCTCGGGCTCGGGAAGCTTGTTCCAAGGTTACAAAGGAGAGAATGAAGCTAAGAAATATTGGCTTTCATGTGAACTAAGAGACGCTTCGCAATCTTCTGGTTAAACTGGACTGACCTAGGCAAGGACAGAGATGAGTTTCTGGAAACTACACAAACGCTTTTTGGACTGAACTCAGACTATAGTAAAAGCCTTGCACATGGCCCCTCTTCAGAGACATCGTCGTTCTCTGATAAGAACTTGTCAAACTCGAGTGATGAGGACCCCAAGGATGATGCTGGAGTCTAGGACCCAACTTGGAACGTCCTCCATTTCCTAAACCCTGGCACGCTGAGTCATCTACTCGTTCATTTTATCAAGACACAAAAGGTTTTCCTACCACAAGGAAGTTCTCATCGGACGTCTTAATCTGTCCAAAGTCGACAAGGTCACCAAAGAGCTCATGGAACCCTACTGGGATATACGGTACTCCGCATGTAAGTGTACTGGGCCGAGGAGACTGGATCAAGAGTTCGGTGATATCCAGTCTTGGTTTTCGAATCTGAGCTGCGAATGGCTTTCCTCTCTGGCAGACAAATTATCTATTCCTACTAGATGTTTAGAGTGAGCGTTGCGGATTGCCACTTGACGGAATAATTAGACTGACGTCTCATAAGATTGATTGCTCAGACCTTTCGGAAGTCACCCGAGGGGTTGACAGCAGCGGCTTGTTATCTTGGATATCTGGTCCAGCCGACTACCTTTTCTCACCTGGAAGCTCCAATCAAACTTGTACATAGATACTTCTGCTCGCATGGTGAGCCTCCCTTGTCAACTTCACAGCGACTGTGTGCTAAACCTAGCAGAACATCATGTCAATGTTTTTGAGGCAGAGGCCTCCAAATCTCGGCAATGGCGGTTGTTGGGCCTGATTGCGAGACTGCTTCTGCATTGCCTTTCCAGGTCTCAGTGTCGGAAAGGAGATCACTCACTCCAGCAAAGTCGGCCTTGGAAAGTCAGTCGCACTTCGATTCAGGCTTTGATGTCAACTGAGGATCAAATTTCGCCTTATTTCCTTGTCATGGGCAACAGCCTTTATGAACCCCATGATTCGTATACTTCTCTAGCTGTTTTGGCGAAGCAGGACAGTGAGAGAACCCGGCAAACCTTTCCGCACTGTCCTTGGACTGGGGAATCCTGTCAAGAGAACGAGCACCATGTCCAATATTCAATTGACGCGGATCACGACCAGGTTGCGCTGTATACATTTGCAATTCATCCATCTTATCCATTCCCGATTCCCTCTCCCACAGAAGAGGTCACCTTTGTGGAAGATTGTCTTGAGGCATGGGGCAAGGATAGCGGCCATACTAAAGATGCACAAGAAATGATTGAGACCTGGCGCTATACACGCAGAAATCTGACAGAATTGGATGTGGAAAATGTGATATGAGACTTTTTGCATGGTAGCATGTTTGCGTGGAGACGAAGGCAGGCTGGGCAGGTTGTTGGAACAGCCGCTTCAAGAACCTCACTTAATGCCATTACGGGCCAATGCTACGGAGCTGTCTAAAGCGAAGTAGTGGCCCTTAGAGACGGATTGTATCTGAATAACTTTTCTTGTTAAGATTTAGGAGAAGAATTGATCTCACCGCCTTCCCGCATCCCTTCATCTCTTGGCCGAGATCTCTACAGATATTCAGAAATAGGCCTTGATTTTGCTGAAAGTGGCTCCTTCATCTGGGACACTCGTAAATGGAAAAGCCAGATGTTCACAACGCCAGAAGGGTCAGGCGTGCAACTCATGGCTTGATTGTATTCTGTGGAGTTACGATGCTTGTGGGCTCCAGCCTGCTCGCGGGTAGCCTTTGGTTTTTCGAGAAGGGAAAACAACTGAAATAATATGCGTATGCTTGACATGAAATGTTCTCTCCTTATGATAATGCAAACTCAATTCCTGAATAGCCGTGTCTTGCAGTATTTTCCGTGGCACTAGAAGCTTACGTCAAGCGAATAAAATAACTCGTTCCCATAATTAGACTACCTAATGGAGGTCTCGTCCATCACACTCTTGAATGTGACTGCTCTGGGCTGGGGATGGAGCCGCTTTGGACTGGACTTGCATAATCACTATTGACGCAATTAGCAACAGATGATCGCTTTCATAACAAGGCGAACTTTTGCAATCTAGTGTCACATTAGTCTTGTCGTGCATTCTGAAAGCTGGAAAGCCTAGGAACCTTCCTAAAATAGAACTGGGGCCGGTACTCGCATGGAACCCCAGGAAAGGGAAATGCAATTCATTGCCAATCCAGGAGCTTGGCACAATGGCTATCTGCTCAAAGCCAAGACATTTTGCACTGTGACCTTCTTAGATTTAAGCACATTCCACTTTTGGTTACCTTCCCGTCCAAGACAGAGTCGCCCGATGTAACCCAAGATGGAGGTTAAATGATTACCGAACCCGAGTGCTACCTCTTTCGCTTACTGATTGGCTGTCTCCGGGTAGTATACGAGGGCCGGGGTGTAATGCCGTGATACAGACTACTTAATTTCTAATCGCAACGCACAGCATCATTGGTAAGACCGAAGCATCTCATCAACGGCGTGGATGGTATTTCGGGAGTCTTCGTTAGCGAGGTCTTGGCATCAATCCTTCTCCCGTGGCTACTGTTGAGAATTCTATAAAGAGCGGTTAAGTGTCATCGAACACATATGAAGATCAATCCGCTTAAGCTTGGGATTCGTGCAATCACCTCCCGATCATTCTTCATTCCCCTAAGCTACCCGTTTCATTCTTCATTGTCTTCATCATGGTTCGTGTGGCTGTCTATCTGAGCACCGTAGCTGCAGTGGCCTCTTGGTCGCAGGCAAAGGAGATCAAACCGGATGAAGATGTGGCAGCAGAGCTGTATGACTCGGGAATCGTCCATAACAGGTTAATGGACATGAAGGAGGTTAGCATGAACACTTGACGCTCCTCATTCAAGGCTAATACATAAGACAGGCAGAGTGGGCTCGCCAGGAAGAGGCGGGCGCATTTGCAAGCGAGAAGTGGCCCGAGTTGGGTTACACTGCTTGCGTTGATGGATGGGCTGAGGCAATCCAGGGCGACCGAAACAACACGTTCAAGTGTCACAATGTCGGTAGAGTCGGCTCAATTGCACAGAACAGGACTGACTCTTTATGCTCCACAGGTTGACCTCCACTCTTTCCTCAGCCATGCTGCACTGGGTAGTCCTGGTGCCCGAGGCTCTTCTTCATGGGGATGGACCTCTGATGACGGTCGCGAATTCGTCGCCATCGGTCAATGGGATGGAACTGCCTTTGCTGAGATCAAGAAGAACGGGAAGCTGGCTTATCTTGGACGTCTGCCTCAATACTCCGAGCCTTCACAGTGGCGTGAGATCCGCACTTACAAGAACTTTGCCATCATCGGCTCGGAAGCTGTCGGCCACGGCATTCAGATTTTCGACCTTGAAAAGCTGCTTGACATTGACGAGGACGAGCCTGTCATTTTCGATGCCAAGTCTGATCTCACAAGCCATTTCAGCGCTCTCCTTCCCCTCGGTCGAGCACACAACGTCGTGGTGAACGAGGAGCTCAAGTATGCTGCCGCTGTTGGTGGGCAACCTCGCACCGACCCAAACTGTTTGTCCGGCCTCAACTTCTTCGACCTTAGCGACCCAGCCAACCCAGAGTCCCTGGGCTGCGCAAGTGGTGACGGCTATGTTCACGATGCCCAGTGCCTTGTGTATCGTGGACCAGACAAGCGCTACCAAGGACGTGACATCTGCTACGGATACAACGAAGACACGTTGACCATCTACGATGTGACGGACAAGGCGAACGTCACCAACATCATCTCTCGTATCTCATACGAAGGTGCATCCTACACCCATCAAGGATGGGTCCTTGACACTGAGAATCAGGAATTTCTTGTCCTCGACGACGAGTTGGATGAGTCCAATGGCAACGGTCCAGCCAGCGATGGTTTCCCGATCACATTCATTTGGGACATTCGAGATCTCGAGAACCCCAAGCAGACCGGATACTTCAAACACCCGACGAAGTCCATTGACCACAATCAGTATGTGATTGACGAGTACATTTACCAGTCTCACTATGGCGCTGGTCTTCGAGTTCTTGATGGCCGCTCCATTCCCAAGGACCCCACTGGCGCTGGAGTTTGCGAAGCCGCCTGGTTTGACATCTACCCCGAGGACGACGACTTGCCGGGAGGTGGTTCTGTCTCATTTGTTGGGACTTGGTCTTCTTACGCATACTTCAAGTCAGGCTATGTCTTTATCAACACCATTGAGCGTGGTGCGTGGGTCGTGAAGTTGACAGGAAAAGACTGCCCTACTACTTCAAAGTAGCAAGCGACAGTAAGTTACTTATGAGTTCTGCATACTATTGTTGTACGCATTTATTGAATAGAATAAGTATAGCAAGTAAACATCGCCTGCTATAGTAACCATTGAATTCGGACGTACAGTGATCTCTTTCCATCGTGGAGCTAGGCGCTCAGGTGCATTCAGTCATCTACAATGCTCCCTGGCTGTCGCATCCTTTAGCTCGCCATATATATACGAGCACTGTCGATCTGAGGATGACTGTATCGCCTCACACTAAGGACTCCGCCGCTGTTTCGGGCATGGCACCACGGCATGATGAACAGAAACACAAGCCATTGGGAGATTTCGTACCTGCCCGGAAAATGAAGAGAACGACGAAAGACTGGTATATGGCCATGTAGCGGCGATATCCATCCACCTGAGTACTGCCGTCACGCCTGCGAGGAATTCAACGAGGGCACACATGATACCCAGGGCTACAGTGACGCGAAAAAGTTCCTCCTCGCTACATGGAACTTTTATTGGTCCATGTTTCAAAGTTCCACTACTATAGATGCAGTCATCCTGAACTCGATCTGCTCGCGCTTCTTAAATCCGTCGATGCCGAATTGTGGCGCCTGGGTGGCGGAAGTAATAAGCGGCGTTTCCGGGAATGGTAATGGAGTTTCCGGAAATAGTGACGGAGTTTCTTTATACAAATAGCAACTTCCCTGAGTTTGATATGAATAAGAAAGGACGGTTTGAGAGACAAGTCTTTGTTGATATACTCTGACTTCATTTTCAACATCGTCATGGGTTCCTGGAAGACATCCAAATTGACGTGGTTCATCACTGGCGCAGCCTCCGGATTTGGCCTTGAGCTGACTCGTCTGGCTCTATCAAAAGGCCACAATGTCATCGCGACGTCGCGCAATCCAGCAAAAGTCCCCGACTTGGTTTCCGAGATTGAAAGTAAGGATGGTCGTTGGCTGACTCTGGACGTCGACGACTTGAACAGCGGCTCAATTATAGAGAACTTAGAGGCGGAGGGAACGAGCATCGACATTCTGGTCAACAACGCCGGCTGGTCTATTCATGGCCCTGCTGAGAGCTTTCCTGAGGACGAGGTCCGCCGCCAAATGGAAACTGTATTCTTCGGACCGTACCGGCTTATCAGAGCTGTGGTGCCCTACATGCGGCAACGCCGTCGAGGTCTTATTCTCAACATTGGATCTGGCGCTGGGGTCGGTGGTCGTGAGAGCATGGGAGTATATGCTGCTAGTAAAGCTGCGATGAACGGTAAGTCGCGTCCTCGATAAAACACAAGTTCAGAGGCTGAGACAAACAGGGCTCACTAGAATTCTCGCACGCGAAGTTGCTCCCTTTAATGTCCGCACTCTAACTGTCCAGCTTGGCGGTTTCGATACCAACTTTACCAATGCCTTGCGCCTGTCATCCGTTCCATTCCCGGAGGACTATGTTGGTGGAAAAACAGATGAAGTGGCCCATAGCCTCTTAGGGAGCAATTTCAAGCCCGATGGTGATCACCGCAAGGCTACTAAGGTCATATATGATATGGCTGTGGGCGAGGGCTTTGGAGCAGGGAAAGAAAGCGAAAGGGTCTTGCCGTTAGGTAGAGACATGTGTCGTCTCATGGATACTGTGGCGGAGCAGATCCGGCACCAGATAGAGACGTTCCGAGATATTGGCAACAACGTGTACATTGACCATGAATAGTAAATCACGTTGAGCCGTATGGATCGGCTGCTGTCTTCTTGAGCTGCTTACCTTGATTGCAATTCTAACGCGACGTTAAGGTAAGCTCATAACGAAAGAGTAAGGACGAAAAAGATCGTGTAATTCTCCTTGGGCGTTGAATGATCCGGGTCAAGAACAGCTCGATATCTTCAAGGTGCTAATTTAGAATAACGCAGCGCCTATGGGCTTAGCCTTGAAATGAACCGCAACCGATGTCGTCCTTTACCACTGTATATGCCAGAATGTAATAAAGAAGCACATTCTCCGATTGGACGATCATGGCGCCAGGGAGGTCATCCATTCAATATCCAGAAAGCATTGTTTTTGACGGGGCCCATGATACCATCACACTATTGGTAGAAGCTTTTGAGGCTCTGCTTTTGCCAAAAGACTCTGGAATATCAAAAAAAACGTCGCTGGGAAAGTGTCGAACTTGAGATCATTCGAGTCTAAATCTTCTTTTAATACGGCCACATGTTCTGCAAGATCTATGCTCCGCGAAACACTCCATATCGCCCCCTTGCTTATTTTTCCCTCGGCGCCAGTTTTGGCCCTCAAACCCTATCGCTTTTTAGTCAACTTTAATTGAACGTGTGGTTGCTTAATTCGTTCGTGAAAGCCACTTAACGACGCCAGTGACATTCTGATGTCGATTCATTGGCTTCACGGCAAGCTCCGTTCGCAACCCAACAACAACTTCACATGACCCATGGCGGTCAGTATGGCTCGCACTTTTCGGAGGTTGGCATTTACCGGCTCGTTCGATACCATTCAAGGACCAAACTCAAGCATTGTGTATTATTAGGATAATTCATTCAGAACCTAAGTCAAGTTCCTTGTGCCTATGGCTTTACACGACACAGAGGCGCCGATCACGCTTGCGCCGATCATTAGACGTGCTGACAACATAAGTGATGCGCAAGTTTGTGCATTGTTCCAAAACACAGGCAAGCATTGCTTCCTCCACAGTAGGCCCATATCTAACTTCATACTACATGAACAGACTACACAGCATACTGTGATGGATCACGCACCTGCAGCACACCAGCCGGTGGGAAGTCTTGGGGCTGCTGCGATGAGACAAGCTGCTATATACCAGCATCGTGCCAAGATGCCGGAGCAACATATTGCGATGGCACGGCGACTTCTCAGTGCCCTTTTTCTCCGATAATGTCATGGTTCGCCACTCTACCTCTTTTGTCCACTGGAGCATTTCATGAGAATAACCTTGAGCTACAGTACATATGGAGCCTCTTCGCTTTGCCTCAAATTCGTCATTCAAACAGCAGAAGATGATGAGACCAAGATAACATCTTGGGGATGTGGTGAGACAGCCACAACATATATCCTCGAGCCGTATTTAGCTACTCGAACCAGTACATCAGTCTCTGCGAGTTCCACAGAGTCAGATCCCGAGTCGACAGGGCTTTCTAATACTGGGGTAATCGTTCTCGCAGTCGTTCTACCGGTGTCATTGCTTGCTGCCCTCGCTGCATGTACTGTATTCCTCCTGCGCTCGCGGAAACGGCGAAAGACTCGACATGTCAATGATCGACACGTGTCTTCTCAGCTTGCGGGTGAGACGGTAAATTTCGAGTCGCAACACGAGCTGTCAACAGAGGGGGGCGTGCATGAGATGCAAAACAGCGACTGGGTTCAGGAAATGGAAAATTGCCAGCGTCCAACAGAACTTGAAGGAAATGAAACAAAAGCTAACGCAAGAAAATGATCAATAGCAATGGCTCTCTCTTTCCTAAGAACAAATGAAAATTTTATGAAAATAATTTGATGAGATCCCGCCACTATATTCAATATTAATGACTTTGATGTAGCCGCTCTCGTGCTGCTCGCCCGGAAAGAGAATGCTTGACAGTCTTGGGTACGATGAGGGAACATAATAGGAAGTTGCACGACTATGGACCGAGTCTTAGCCTTCGCTTCGACCGAGTAATCTGCTTCTCGGCCTCGCATGCTGAGTAAAGACCCCCGCGCCTTGTCGAACGCGTCCGTTTCCGATTAAATAGTATGGCGATCTGGGAATGAAAGGGACAAAGGGATTAGGCAGACGGGGCTAGTAGATAACGGAGAAGCAGGGGCTGATTTCAAGACCAGGTGTCTTTGATCTTGGATGTCCCTTCCAGCACATGATATTCCAGGAAAGACCCAAGGTAATACAGAACTAAAAGAGCGAAAGCATAATTCTCGCACACGGATAGGCGTCAAATCGGAGACATTATGTCAGAGTGTTGCCCTGTATGATCTCGCAGCTATGCTAGACAGTAGTGTGGTGACAATCTATACTTCCCATTAGGGCGAGTTTGTGTCCGACTAGCATGGTCAAGCTTACGCACGTAAAGCACTCTCTGGTCGCCTTTAATACGCTGCTAGTGAATAGTCCTAGCAACGCCGGCCTAGAGAGCCCCTGGTGTTAAATTTAATTGGCAGTAGAAACACTACTTAATACTAACAAAAGATCTGCTTACTTCCCAGTAGTAATCTCCCTGTCTGATATTAAAGCTTACATAGCAATGTTAGGATCCGCATCCCACTCTCAGATCCATCTCGGAAAGAGTCTATCTTGAAACACCCTGACATCGATAGTAGTGTCGAAAGGTGGAGCAGCTCGCAAGTTGTGATGCACCAGCGATCATCATATCATGTACTATGTAATGAGCTCGGTGTATTTCTCGGCGAAATGGCCATAGCTCTCTGAATCGACTGTTCTGATCCACATTGAGGGCCTTGCTTTCCTGGTATTTGGCAGTTGCAAGCGACAAACATGAGCCGATTTTCTGGTCTTCCTTGGCTTCCGGGTCATACCAGATAGTAGTGTGCCATGTACAGTACAGATAGTGTCGTATTTGATCGCCGAGGTTACTGTAGTATTGCAGGTTCTCCGAGTGGGAGATACCGTCAGGTTTGACTCAGATGAGGGCAAAATAGCGCAGGGAATTATCGGTGCACTTCGTGAAGCTTAGCCAATCAGCCGTCCCATACACTACCCGTTCTCAATCTTTTACCGTGTGTTGTGGTCCATATCGTCAGGATTGTTTCCAAGGTTTTCGTTTAAGTTTCGTGCGTATGATGACTCTTATTCAACCATCACGCCAAGAAATAGGCACATCGCTTGTGTCCCAGGGACAGGACGGCACTTGGGAAGGCCCCATCGAGGATTTCGCTGTTTCTTCCCAGCACACTTCTGTGGGCTCGCCCTTGTTCCTCTAAGCCGCAACATTCGCATGTGAAATTCTTAGATGAGGGCAAACGGTGTAACAGCCTTGATGTCCAATGCAAAGCCGGCTCCGCTCAGCGTAATTAGTAACAGAAAAATACCTCGCGGTTCGGATTGAAATGCCGCGAAATGTAAGGGAAAACCTTATTCGAAGTACAATGAAATAATCCAAGAAGTCGAGAAAGATGTGCCACATCTGCATTAAGCATCATCCGATTGTGGAACGTTTTGGTGACGACTTGGTCGTCTTATCTCTACTCCTTGCCAGAGCTTGCCCGCAACCGAGGTTGACAATGATCTTTCGACTGGCTCGAGTATGTCCCCTTGTCTCCATCACGGAGTATATTCTAAGCCCGAGCCGATACTAGCACCTTTCCTTGGACATGATCTACTCCCCAAAGCATCTACTAGTAGTCATGGAGGCAAACATGTAAGACATACAACACGGCATTCTCTCAATGCATTGCTGATTAATGTCTATTATTGTGACGCCACCTGCCACGATTAGGGCTGCACTCCCAGACTGCCTGTCCGCTTGTACCTCGTCTCAGTTTCGGACTTGGTCCATAATCGTCAGTCCACTGAAGCGGGTAATAGATAGACTAGGCCCCGACTCGACTCGAAAGAAGAGATGATATGACGTCGGACTTGAGGGTGGGGTGTCTGCCTAGCTGCTAATCTGTCGGATGTGATTCGTGCGGAATACCGGAACCCAACCCTAAGTCTATCGGCTTAGGGGAAATCGCGGTTGTGTGATATCGGCAATGAGCAGACTTCCTCCATGTTAGGAGTTGGCAGGCATTCAAAATGCGGGTCAATCTGGGTTACAGATGATAGCTCACACTTTCCATCCCAGGGATTTTGTCCTCCATGACAGGACGCTGGAGATATAAGTAGCCCAACTCCTAGGGAGGGTGAATAAAACATGATCTGTAAACATCCACAATTTCCAGCCCTTTATCCTTGATTTTCACATCCTACTAAGCTGGCGACGAATGCTAGTCAGTATGTCTTCTTTAAACACTCAAAAGGCTCACTGCACCAATGGCACCTATGATAAACCGGTTGTCATTGCCATTTATGATTCCTTCAGGATGAATGACATCATCTTATTAGACGAGGCAACAAACAAGAGACTATTGAAAAAGATTGGCTGGAAACTTATGCCAGTTGTACGTCACTTCAGGAAATTCCGCAGTGCAACACCTTTGCCGTGCGTAGGCCTCACTAACAGTATATCTAAGCTTTGTGTCACATACGCCTTACAATACTACGACAAGGCCACCATGAGTCAGGCGGCTATCTTTGGGCTCAGAACAGACCTTGGCCTTGAAGATGGACTGAAATATTCCTAGGGTACCCTCATATTTTCGATCGGTTACATCATTGGCACCTATCCCATCTCCGTCCTAGCGCAGAAATATCCCCCTAGGATTGTGTGTACTGTCATCTGCATTATATGGGCGATCATTACGCTCTGCACGGCTGCTTGTACATCATTCGCTGGTCTCTTGGCCAATCGGTTCACTTTGGGCTTCATTGAAGCTGGTGTATCTCCAATTTTCATGCTTGTTGTGGGATTATGGTACACCCACTCAGAGCAGGTCTCGCGCTCGAGTTGGTGGTACTCGTTCAGCGGTGGGTCACTATTAATATCGCCTCCAATCAACTATGGCCTAGGACATATCTCAAGTGGAAGTCTGAACTCGTGGCAGTATATGTACCTGTTTGCTGGTGCTGTCACATTTGTCTGGGGTATCTCGCTATGGTGGCTATTTCCAGACAGTCCTCAACACGCGAAGGGCTTCAGTGAGGAAGATCACAAGTTACTACTGGAGCGGGTACGGAAGAACAACGCGGGTATGGAAAACAAGCACGTCAAGATGTATCAGGTTCGTGAGGCTTTAGTTGACTATCAGCTGTAGTTCATCGTGGTCATGTCTACTCTTTCAACGACTAGCTCCGGCGCGATCGGCCCTTTCAGATCAATTGTCTTCAACGGCATGGGGTTCAGCGTCTACGACTCACTTCTCCTCAACATGCCTGTCGGCGCGCTAGCTCTGATATGCGTCATCGGTTCCGGCTATCTAGGAAGGACTGTTCAGGGCTCGCGTCTCTACATCGTCGCCGGCTCTTGTCTGCCCGTCATTCTTGGCTGCGCTTTACTGTAAGTATTTACCCTTTTTCCCTGGATCATCATCGCATGCTATTCAGTTGGAAGCTGCCAAACAAAATGACCGCAGGCCGTATTGCGGGATTTTATCTTCTTAACTTCTTTTCCTCGGCTTGGGTCCAGTGTATTGGCCTCGGCACCTCAAATGTAGCAGGTTACACGAAGAAGGCCATATATTCTGCAGGAACTTTCATCGGGTACTCTCTTGGAAACATCATCGGCCCGTTGATGTTTGACGCGTAAGTGCAAGACAGACAGTACTTCATAAGGGAAACATTAACCAGGCATGCAGCAAGTACACTCCTCGTTACGAAGAAAGCTTTATGGGTATCATGATTTGCTTTGTAGTGTGCATATGCCTTGCTTTAGCCCTGCGTTGGAAACTGGCAAAGGAGAATGCTCATCGCGACCGAGAATACGGCCTGCCAGAATTGAGCCATGGGCTAGAAGATATGACGGATCGGGAGAACAAGTCTTTCAGATACAATCTTTAGGTGTATAAGAATGGTTACATGCTGGACGGGACTTGCAATATTTTCTTGTTGTGGATTCTGCGTGCTATCCTTCCCATGGGATTAATCCGTGGCTCAGCTATTCGGTTCAGGAGAGCTCGCTGCAAATCAGATAGCAACGAAGAACAAACGAGTCAATCAACACCCATTATCAGAATCCTTGTACTTGCTGCAGATATGATGATCTAGGTCAGTTAGAGCAGATGCTTGCCTGCCGGCCAGCGCCAGCGGGAACGACTGTAGGCACGTCTTCGGCAGCATCAAGCGTGTACTCGTAGAAGTCCGCAGGATCAAAAACGTCTCCCAAGTTCTTCGCTATTGTTCCACTAGTGCCGTCAAACACATTTCCAGACGCATCCAACTTTGCGGTGCTGTCCGCAGTGATAGGGTTCTTGACATTCTCAAAATAGCAATTCTCCATACGCATCTCGGTTTCGCCGCGAGCGTAGTGGCCATATGAAGTCTGGCCAACAAGATAATTGTTGTACAAATGGGCGTACTTCACGTTATCGACAGACGGGTTGCGTTGTGTGGTTTTGTCGAAGTAGTTGTGGTGGATCGTCATCTGGCTAACGACGTTATCGGTCCAACCTGATTGATACGTGATTAGTTGAGAGGGCAATAAACCTACAGTGCCATGACTTACCAATGCCAAAGGCCTTGTTGTGATTGCGCAAGATGGTCCAAGACACAGTCAAGAAAGTTGTGTCCTTACGACTGTCAATGAGACCGTCACCGCCATGCTCAAGATGAACGTGGTCGATCCAGATATTAGTGCAGTTATCCTAGACAGCCAGTATTAATAAGAAGAATCACGAATACTTCAGGTTTTATACCATTTGAATGCCGTCCCAATCCTGAGTCTTGCCCTCTTCATCGCCCTCGACATACGTGTTGCCTATAAAGAGCAACGTCAGTCCTCTGAGCTTTCAGGTATCTTCTTCGATAGCACTAACCGATCTTGATATTGCGGAAAATGACATTGCCCTGATTTTGGAGATTGAAGCCACCCTCATTGATCTCAGCGTCTGCGCCGATACCAACAATAGTCTTGTCCGAAACGACCTTGATCTCGGTTCCCTTTGGAGTGATTGTGATGATTCCCTTGACTTTAATAACGTACTTGCCCTTTGATGCTGCATACTTCTCGAGATCCTCCTGAGTCGAGACAACGACAACCTCACCGCCACTTCCTCCAGTGGTTCCTCCGTTCAAGGATGCAAACCCATCTGGTGTACCACTGCAATCATCAGAGGAGGACTCCCGAGTTTCGATTGCGGAAGCAGCGGTAGTAGTAACAGCACTCAAGATGATTGAATTTGGGCTAACAGACGACTCGATGGCGTTTTCCGGGGATGAAAGACTTGGTGTGACAGATGATCTGATAACGGTCTGGAGGGTGCTTGCGATTGCTACCAAAGAAGTCTTCTTCCGAGCAAGGCAAGCCTTGGCAGAAGTGGCTGCTGTAATAGCAGTCTCCGCAGAGGTAGGGAGAATAATTGTGGCAGCGTCAGACGAGATTGGAGTGTTCATGACTTCGGAATCCAGGATACTAGATACCGGGGTACTGAAGATGGGGACACTTAAAGCCGGAGCACTGAGGGCCGGAATGCTACTGGGGGTCGCTGAGACACTGACCTGCTCAGTCTCAGAAGCCATAATCGCGGTGGCAGATCCGTCCGACGAGCTGGTGCCGCTAATAAATTCAGAATCGAGCCATGATGTGGAACCCAGGATGTCCGAGATAGACACAGCGATGCTGAGCTCTTGCGAGAATCTTGCTCGCGTACCACTAGCACCGTCGCCAGTGTTTCCAAACTCCCCATAGTGGACATTGTCAGTTGGGTTAGAACCCCAAGGCAACCAGCCAGCGGAGTTGACAACAGAGCCCAGGTCGCTGTTCTGGAACACAACTCGGGCGTAGGGGCGCCAGGGACGACCGAGATAAGTCGCAACATCACCAACGCCAGAGAGTGCCTTGACAGTTGACTTGTTGATGACGTACCAAGACGGATTGTCTTCACTGTCGCGGCCGCTGGCGGTAATATAGCCGGTGCCACTAACCCCAATGGTGCAGCTTTCGAACCAAGCGATGGCCTCCTGTCCGAAGATGAAGTCGGTAGCACCCTCGATGTAGCTGCCGTGGAAGTAGTGATATCCCTCGTTAGAGAGGATGGTGTCCTGGTAACCGGTGAATTGGCAGCCGTAGTAGCCCTGCTCGGAGCCGTAGGCGCTAAGGGCAATCGCTTGCACGCCCTTTCCACGGGAGTTGACGACGTTGATATTATAGATCTTTAGTCCGTCGTTCTTGGTACGGAGAGTGCCAGAGGAATCATTGTTGCCGGCCTCGTCAGCGCCAAGGTTATGTGTAAGGGTGACCTGGTTCTTGCTATAGTCTTGGTCGTCTTCGGTGTATCCGTAGATGGTGAGGGTGCCCACTGTGTCTGGGATCAGGACTTGCTCTTCGTAGGTACCAGGCTGGACAAAGATGACGGCGCCGGAGGATGAAATAGAGTCGACGGCCGCCTGGATGGACGCGAAGTCGCCATCTGACTCGGCGACAACGATGGCGCCAGAGGGAGGTGTTGTCCGCGCAGTCCCAAAGGCTCCGACCACCAGGGACGACACTAAGAAAACGGAGGGGAGCATTTTGGAAAAGAACATAGTCAGACGTAGCAAAAGAATGTAAACTGAAAGCATAGAAACAAGAAAAAGGATAGAAAGGAGGGGGGTCTTCGATGGCAATAACCAAGAACAATAATTCTTACAAAGTAGGACCACGCATGAGGTGACCAGCTGCGACAAGCTCCGAGTCGTGAAGGCATCCATGGTGTTTCAATATCCATGCATCTGGGCAGATGGTCAGTTCAGGGACATGCTGGATTCCTGGGGCGTTTCTCCTTGTTTCTCGGTCAGACTTGAAAGTTTCAATCGCTTGATTTTCCGCCAGTAAACAATCGCGAAACACCACATTGGGCGATTGACCGGAAAATATCCCTTGTCTGTAACCTGGGACAAGCATGCACATAACCCTTGACCCGCCACAGGAAATTACAGAGCACGGTCATTCATTTGCTCGTTTAGTTGAGAAAGCCTTGAATAGCGACAACGCAGTCGCATCTTTACAGGTTCTCTAGGTGAGTCCTGCTGTATCCGCTACTTCGCGTATGCTTAAATATCCCGTGCTGATGATCGTTTCACTCGTGTCGTCAGGCGAAACTTAAAACAATTCGCTTAGATCTCCATGGCCCTCTCGCTTTTTTGGTGATTATTTTATCTGTGACTCTCTGCTTTTTGCTTACTTGAATAACTTGGCTCCTATCAAAGACACTTCTCTTATTGATTTTAATTACAAACTTATTGATTCCTGCCTGCTAACATGCGGCAACTTGAGAGATGCAACGACGAAGCGCCAGACGTTTCTCGGCGTCTTAGAGTAGGACGAGACCATTAGCCATCGGCTCTAATAGCTATCTCAGCGATTCCCCTTGAGAAAGACATCGGGAAAGAGCCTGACCCATTGTTGACTTCTCCTTGCCTGATTATGGCGAAATGTTTGATCAATCGAGGGATGACTTTATGCTCAAGAGGCAATCATAGACTCGCTGACTTATGTACCGACATTAACAGCTGAACAAGCACCAACGAAACTTTGACATCTCACATGATGCTTCGCACTTGACAAATGACTTCCCGGCGATCGAAGTCCCTTCATGTACGACACATGCTTCAATGTGATCTTGATCCCCCTAGCTAAGAAACTCTCACTTCACAGTCTGGCTAGCGGTCCATCCTGTCTGACCACACCCAGCGAAGCTTTAGTAATGTCAGAGATGTTCCTACAGCCGGTAAGCTGCATACACCGGCGGAACTCTGTGTGTAAGATATCGAGCATCTTCTTGACACCTGCCTCGCCATCGTACTAGAGTAAGAATGCTAGTGTCAGAAGTGACTTTAGTTCATTAATGAGTCTGTAACCATCAGGGGACACACGTACCGCCAAGCCCCAAATCGCAGGCCTTCCAACCCAACAACACTCAGCGCCGAGAGCCAAGGCCTTGAATATGTCAGCACCACTTCTAATGCCGCCATCGATGTGTACCCTGATCTTTCCATCGGCGGCTGCGACGCATTCGGGGAGTGCATCGATCGTGGCCGGAACGCCGTCCAATTGTCTCCCGCCGTGGTTGCTGATAACCACCCCATCACATCCATACTCCCGCGCCAACAAGACATCTTCAGCGGTCAAAATACCCTTGATCCAGATTTCCATCTTAGAGATGGATCTCAGCCACGGGATTTCCTTGAGCCATGAATGAGCGTCCGAATTGAATGACTTAAAGTACTCCTCGTGCGTCTCGGATCGAAATTGTTCCGACGTTATATCCAACATCGGAAAGCCCAGTCCGCTGGGAGTCCTGAAATCATTGCGGTGCTCATTGTATCGGACCCCGAGAACTGGGCTGTCAGCAGTGAGGAAAATGGCTTTCATCCCAGCTGCCTCTGCCCTCTTGACGATTGTTTCCTGCTTTACTCGGTCCTTCATAGAGTACAGCTGCATTATGTGTTCAATCGGAGCGATTTCCAGTGCCGCGTCTCGTACGGCCTCCACTGCATTGTTTGTAAAACTCGAGACGCCCATGTGGATGTTTCGCTTGGCACATGCCCGGGTCGTGGCCAGTTCGGCATCGTGATGTGCCATAGCTTGTAGGCCTGTTGGAGAGACACAAAGAGGGAAGTCAATCCGTCGACCGAATACTGATATGGTAGTATCGGACTCGGAGACATCGACAAGGACCCTTGGGCGCAGTCGGTATTTTCCGTACGCTGTGGTGTTCTCCCGGACGGTGATCTGCTCGTCGGACCCAGAGTCGAAGAATTCTTGCAAGTCAATCCAATTAGCTAGTACTAATGGATCAAGCGGCGCGTTCTCAGATCGTGAAGCAAGCGAGTGCGGTACTACTTACCTCTAGCTTCCACTGGCAGTCGGCTTGCGGCAGCGTCCTGGAGGTCATTTATACAGAGGATCATCTTTGCCTCTGTCTTTGAAGTCGAAGCCGACATGAGTATGAGTAGTGATTGAACTGGGCTTATCGTGGCAAGAGCATTTGGCGCAGCATGCCGCTTTATTCATCCGATGGCAAACAACCAAGTTGGTTGAGAAGAGGCACGCATTGCGACCATCGGGCCGAAACGAGGACCGGCGTAAGCAGCGGGGAGACGTGGATTATCAAGGTCGTATCAGGTTGTCGCTCGCGCCCTGCGTGCTCACGCATTGCAGATTCACGCGCTGGCGCACGCCCTACAATTCCTGGCCTGCATCGCTGAGTGGTTCCTATAGTTCGGGGCTGTTCTGTTAGATGAGTACACCCTCAAGTCTCGGATAGCATGTAAATTGCCGAGCGACAAGTGGCATTCCTCGGCTAGCCCGGGCCAGCATTCTAGGTATCGGGAACTTGGGCATAATGGCATAGCGAAATCTCGGTCTTAGTTCTACGGACATGAACGGCAATAAACCTGGCTTTCATGCATGAGAGGCTTTAGAGAGAACATTGGCGCGGCTGACTGTCTCAAGCTCGTTCCGGATTCCAACAATCGGCATACAGTATGAGCTGCACTAGGCCTTCTTCTCAACAAACTGACTTCAATGCTCGTAGTACTACATAAAACTAATTTATGTAGTAAAAGATGGCAAAAACACAACGCCAACGTCGTCAAGAGAGTTGTCAGGCTCTCAATTTTCCTAGAAAGAGCTACCCTAAACTGAGCTAACATACCACGGGCTCTATCTCATATAAAATTCAGCCCATGTAGTTACGGCCTAGTTTCATGACGAAAGCTACATTACTTATTACTTTGGTACTACAGCGTTTCGCAAACCTTTGAACGTTCCATGTTCCATGTGAACCATCTTAGCCGTGGGAGATCTCCCTTTACTGCATTCGGAGAAAAGCCTGATCATAACTTGTGCCTCGGGCAAATTCCAACCAAGATAGAAGATACATAAATTTCAACTCACCCACTGGCGCGATAGAGCCGATCTACTCGGGTATGCACTCGAGTTCAAATTATGTTAGTGCGTGGGGCGATACTTCACAATTCACAAATAGAATGATCATAATAATAGACGAAAAATGGATTAAGCTCCAGTATGCTAGAATGTAATGCTGTGGCTTCATTGAAGACATGATTATTTACACGTTTGATACAAGGTAATTATATAAGAATCAGGAGGGGACGCATTGAAAGATTCCCATCTTCTCCAAGAAGAGAGTCCTCAAGCGGAAGACGCCTTAGCCGCCTTGATGATCACATCGCTGGCCTTCTCAGCAACGACGTACAGAGGCAGTGCGATATAAAAGCCAGGAATCTTAGGGAACACGCTCGCATCGACGACTCTCAAGCCCTCGGTGCCGTGAACGTTGAAGTTGGAGTCAAGAACCGCCAAGGGGTCACTATCAGGACCAATGGGACAGGTGCATGACGCGTGGTGTCCCCAAGCCTCGTCCTTGAGGAATTGCTTGGCATCCGTCTCGCTGGTAACGTTCTTACCGGGCCAAACCTCGGGAAAGCTTCCATCAAGAGGGACGAGATCTGCAAAGGCTCTTCGGGTGAACTGAAAGCCCTCATAGGTAGCCTGCAGATCCTTCTCGGCCTCCCCATTGCCGTTGACGCCGGTATCATAGTAGTTGAAGTTGATGAGGGGCATATCCCTGGGATCGGTTGACTTCAAGGTGACAGTACCAGCATTGTTCCGGCTGTGGGCCTTGAGAATAATCCAAGCCCAGTGCCGGGCGTCAGCGAGGGAGTCGGAAGCATAGCCTGGGAAGTATCCCTTGAACTTGGCCGGGGCACCAGATATAAGTAGGTCAGGTTCCTTCTCAGCGACGGAGGACTTTAGAATGACAGCGATGGCGATGCCGTTCGTGGCGTAGACACCCTTGGTAATCGGCTCAACGCCCTGCTCGTATTGCTCCAGACAGGGGTCAGGCATTGTCTCCAAAAAGGTGCACTTGGAGGTGATGACGAAGTCGCTAGTGGTCTTGCCGATGACGGTGGCCTCGTAGCGATCTTGCATGTTGGTTCCAACGCCGGGAAGGTCGACCACAACAGGAATCTTGAAGGATTCAAGCTCCTTCTTTGGTCCGATGCCACTCAGCTTGAGTAGTTGTGGTGTGTTGAAAGCACCGGCAGAGACAATAACTTCGCGGTCGGCATTGACACTGCCAGATCCGCTGGCTTTGGCCGATCCAGATCGAGGGTCAGCGCGGTACAGACTCGCGCCTTCCAGAAAGTCGACACCAATGGCACGAGGCTTTGAGCCAGTCTTGTCGAAGCGGATCTTGGTGACCTATCATGTTGTAAGCACTCATAACATGTGACCAGATCCAGCCATCAACACCTACCAGAGTATTAAGCTTAACATCAAGGTGATACTTGCGTGAGCCATCGGAGTTCACGGCGTTAGCAGTATCCAGAATTAGATCCCTAGGACCGCCACGGACTGAGTTTGTCATGGCGAGCGGCACTTGGTATAGACCAGTCTTGCTGGCCTGACCAGGGGCGTTAATGTCTCGAAGCAACACCTGGCCAAGTCCAACCACGGTGTTTAAAAGAAGGCCTAGGAGACTCTTTCCCATCGCGGAAGCAGCAGATATAATCATAGACAGGAGTTTCTGGTCTTCCACAACGAGTGAGAGGTTGGTAAGAGAGAGGCCAAGCCATCCGCTGTAACCGTGGCCGACTATGCTGCTGGGCAGGTACATGTTCTTCTCTAGCTTTTTGAAGTACGATCGCATGTTGGTCGGGTTCCAGGAGTCATCGCCGGTGAGGCTAGCAATGCTGCTCCAGTCACTGTCGTGGGCGTTGATGGAAACTGATTTATCGCATTAGCATATTCGGTTACACGTCAATAAGGGATAGGAACAACGAACTGAGTGCATTGTGTCTGCTGCATCCGCCAAGGGTACCAGTACGAGGGTACCAAACACCGAGAGGCTTTGCATCTGCCGGGGGATCGAGGCCAACATAGAAGCTACCGTCGGGCATCTCATATGTCATCTTGGAATCTCGCTTTTGTTGCTCAGGGTCGGGGTAATGATTGACGAAGTAGTTCCATCTGGTATCCTCAAACTCGGTGGACATGAGATGTAGAGCCGGGAGCTTTTCCGTCAAGCTGTCACCAGAGTCACCGCCGGCATCGATCAACAGAACCTTGTAGCCGGCGATGGCGAGGTTGGCGGCGACGGGACCTCCTCCTGGGCCGGAACCAACGACGACATAGTCGTAGTTATCCAATGTGTTGTTTCCATCGCGCTTGTCGATGAGAGGGTCATCCCGAGGCTGCTGTTCTGTCTTCCCAGGGACAGCGCTTTCTTCTAGTCAGGATCAAACTCGTGCTGGGAATGGGATGTAGACATACATAGACGAGGCCGAGCTAGCCAACAGTGAAACGAGTGTGAGAGCGAGTGAGACACGCATCTTGAATGCGGAGAATGTCAAGTCGCGAATACAGAAGGGAGTGAGTGACAACTGGTCGGACGCTGAAATGGGTTCAAAACATCGAGCGGGAGTGCAGAGAACGGGCGATAGAAGACTTCAACACTGGTAGCTAAAGGCTGCCTTAGGACGATCTTGACAAACCCAAACCGAGGATGTTGGACCCCTTGTGAATATGCAAGGTGGGCCGTGGAAGAGGGGGGAAGAGCCCTTGGGAGTTCCCAATACTACGCTAAAAATCGGCGATAGTGCTGCGGCGGAGATGCCGCATGCCGCATTGCCGTCACAATCCGTTGCCGGCGGGAGTGGCCTTCGGGCTGCGGACTTATCCTGGCAGGTCCCAAGGCGGCTGGGCTATAATGCTACGAGGAATGTTCGGCAATTGCAAACTGGCTCTCGGCAACTGTGCGACCCGGATAGCGACATCAAGACGGGCGTCGAATGCTGCATCTCACGAGGCTAAGAATCTCTCGAGATAACCGTTAACGGTTAACTAGGTCCGGGTCAGGTCCGAGTCAGGTCCGAGTCAGACATATCCTACTGGTCTGACTACTACGTGGAGGGTCCGTGAGCGTTAGTTGGGACGACGCCGGGTCTTTGACTCGTACCTTGTGGGGTGAACACGTTTTTTTAGCTCCCCTTTCAGCCCTGGTTGAATTAAGCTCTGTCATTGACGATCGTGATGAGAGTACTCCATACATACTACTGCGTGCTGAAACAGCCGTTGATGGAATGGCGCTCATTCGCCATTTAAGCCTTGGAGAGGGATGGCCACCAAGTCACCAGTACGCAACCGGTAAATGAGACAATCATCAAGAACATAAGATTGACAAGATAGGGGGAAGATGAGAAGATTCCAGCCCCCCCCGACTCTTCAAGATCAAGATTGTCATTTCGTTGAAGAGGGAAGTTGAGAAGGACGGACCCTGGTTGCTTGGCTAGGCGAGTGTAACGGTTACTCCCACTCTTCTCCCAGCTTCTACGGCACTAGCTGTTCTTGGCCCTGCTCCGTATCCCCACCGGCTGGGGATGGCCCGTAATAATATTACGCATGAGCTAATTAAAGCCCAAGGCTGAGCCTGGTGGTGGCGGGGAAGAGGCGGGGGTTCGAGCTCAAGGTTGCCCGTTGCCGTTCCCCGGATGATCTTGGCTTCATTCGAGCAAGCGGTAGATGCACGGGTCACGAGTTCTGATTGTGGAGTCTAGTGCTAGACGAAAAACATACGTAAGAGGAGAAAATAGTCATCTTGATGATGATGGTCTTAAAACTAGCTCGTGAGGAGAAATTATAGGGAACTTATTGGGTGGGGTCCGCCCAGCCTATTTTGTCTATGTGTACCGGCAAAATTAAGGAACAAAGAAATAGACGAGTTGTCTGGGTATCGCATCTTCTATACTGACTCGCTAGGAATTGTGGGCTTTCTTCTCTCCGACGAGTGGAGTTCTTCGCCATCGCCACACTCCATGTTTGTGAGTTCGACACAGGACGAGTCGTCGTGATGTCTCGAGTGGACCGTGAATTCCGTCTTGACCCGAATGGCGGGCTGCGAGGAGCCCTTGGAAATGTTTTTATAAGTGCCCGATATTGGCTTCGACTGGTTCGAAATATTGGCGTAGGGCTTGTCTTGTTGCGTGGTGCCGAAGACCTTCGGGAAGACCAAGCTGAATAGAGAACGAATCGCAGGCATGCTGGCGCAAATAATGCCGACAGGTACTTCGATTGTGCTCCAGTACCCGATTTCAACGTAGTCCTCTGGTGCGGTGTCAGTATTTAAATCCGAATGTATGTTTAGTTGGACGAGAGGAAGAAGATAATTACTCACGCGTTGCATTGTTGGTTGTAGCGTAGGTTGCCAATGAGCGCAATCTAACAATACTAACGATGGTGACACTGCCAGTACCATTAGCAAGTTACCAAATAGACAAGTCCAGAAGGGTCATCGTACAAGAATCCAACACTAAACATCAGGATGATTTGTAACTTCTTTCTCAGAGACAAAGAAAGCTTAACGAGCTCCATCAGGGGCAGGATGAGAGTGGCCACATCTAGGATGATGTTCAAAACAGCTGCCGCCCAGCCTTGCAGGTTGATGTTGTTGCATTTTGCCGGAAACTCCTTGTCCCATGCCTTCCAAGCACCTTCAATAGGGCTGCATTGGAAAATGGAGACGATCTCGAACGCAATGAAGTATGCCGCATTCAGCACTATCAAAACCCAACACGCGATTCTGAACCCTCTTCGAGGGAAGATCCTTAGATAGAGAAGTAGCACCGAGATTTTGGTTACCGGCAGGGCTCCGAGATAGAGAAGTTCGTCCCAGAAAAAGAGCTGGATTCATTGGTCAGTTTGGTGGGACGATAAGCAGTTGCTTGAAGACTCACATAAAGGAAGTCCGTAATGTCGTCTGGTTCGACGTTCCATATATCCTTGCCCAAGCCAACCCTGGAAACTGGAGACGGTTAATACATACAGGAGGAGGCGATGGTAAACAGCACTTACTTGAAATAGAGAGAGCATTCAGCGGTATCATCATACCCTGGCGGCTCGAGTCAGCATGCACCTCACCTGGCGAAAGCGCAAGTCGGCTTACCACTGCGAGAAGCATGACCCAGTCATCAGCTCCCCAGGTCTGGATACCTAAACAAAGTCTGGCCATGACTCTGAGGCCAAAGCCCAGAAGCCCGAGAGCAAGGAAGACGACGCCGACAATCCATACTAATGCTGTTCGGTCTCTTGATGGCGCACCGCATGTGTGCTTGGAATAGCTTTGGAGCACTTCAAGGAAGGTATTGTTAGTGCAAGCAAGCTAAGGAGAACGAAGAAATCAAATTACCCAATGCTTCCCGAACAGTGCAGTTGGATTGCACACACAGCGAAATCTTCTCGTTCAGCTCGACGTTGGTGCACACACAAGTAGCGTTTGTGGTTGAGCACGTCGACTTCAACACCTCCTGCTGGATGCATGCCACCTAAGGATCAATGTCAGTCAAGTGCATCCTGCAAAGCCCAAAGAGGAACCTACGCCGCACAAAGGAGGGGTCTCGATGGTGGTGTTGGCAGCCAACACACCGGCCTGAAATGCGGCTAGTACCCACGCAGCAAACGTAAAGAACTTCATCTTTCGTTGGGTGCTGAAGACACAACGGCCAGGAAGAGGAAGGAGGGGGAACGGACAAAGAAAAAGAGACAGTTGAATCTCAACGACATGGAGAACTAGTCAAGCTCCTTAATGGCGCGTTGGGATTTTGGCCCGCTTCAAATGCCGAAGTAGGGCGATGTAGCCATCCGGCACCTGGAATTTAGCCATTCACTCCAAGATAGACCAGGTCTAGGGAGTTAGTTGGCTCATTTGCATAACAATGCAACGCTCGCAAAATCCGCCAAGAACGGATCCTTTCAAGGGAGACCATGCTAGCGGTTTCAGTGTCAAGGAGACAGACCAGCGTTCCCTGTCTTTGGGAAAGGGTGGGTATCCAGATGACAGGTAACAGACCAGCCTCTGATCCCAGGTCGATAACTGCGGCAAAAGGAATGTAACTCGTAATACTATCTGGGTTGCGTGATGAGATTTCGTCGAAGAATTGGGGCTTTGATGTCGCGATCAGCCCGACCCTGAGCCTGAGCCCACGTGCTGATCAAGGGGTTCTTGCCTGATTGTCGGTGGGCGTTCGCAACTATCTTCACATTAGCTTTCCCAGTGCCTCTAGTGATTGCCGGTAGCTTTAGAAGCTTTCAAACTTTGACGCTTAGGGTATCGGGGAACTCGGATGTAGCTCGGTGCCGGTCTAGATTGTTCGGTTGAGTTCACTCCATGTGGGGAACATGTGGTTTATGCAGGGTTGGTTTGGGGGATGAGATGACTTCCTAGTCTAGGGTTGTGTTAGTCTAAATAAAGGCTCTGGGGTTGTGAGAGCTAACGTCCATTCGAAACATCCTTATTAGTGTCTTTCTTTCCTTTTGCACAGACTTACTATGTAACGTTCATGCCCAAGCACACGATAGGGACAGCCAGGGATGTGGCGATTGAAATTCTTCTTTATTGACGATCTTTGCCCTGCGCATTGACAGGCGAGCAGAACAAACCTCCCCGCTGTCCCTGCCATTCAGGGGCTGAGGATATCGGCATTCGGGTATCGTTGCCATTGCGTCACTTTGCTCATTCTCGAGTCAGACTAGGTCCGGCCTTCTCCCGGTACCAAGGTTAGCCCAAGAAGCTGATCTCAATCTTGGCAATCAGGGGGGGGGGGGCTCGGCATCTATCAGACTTGGGTCGTGGGGGGGACAGCCAGGAACAATGTTTCGATTTCCAATCCTTTCCGTTCCCAAGGACTGGGACATCCTGCAGGCGGCTCTAGTCTTCAACATCGCTCCTTCAACTACCGCCAAGCTCGCTTCGCACACTCCTTTGCTAGCCACGCCATCATGAAGTGGCATTCTCTGTTGGCTATTTTGCCCTGCCTAGGCAGTGGCGTCCATGGCTTCCCTTCCCATCTCCATGGCTCCATTGCGCACGACGCGGCTTCGAAACTTTCCGAAAACTTAGCCGATGCTTTGCGGGAGGCGCACGAGAAGAGGCTACTGTTTGACCCATTGACTACGCCCATTGAGGTCACCGGCGACCACAAATTCATCCCACCGGACTATGAACGTGGTGCTCAGCGAGGACCTTGTCCCGGTCTGAACAGTCTGGCTAACCATGGCTACATCAACCGAAAGGGCATTACAAGTCTGGTAGAGGTCACAGGGGCCATCAACAAAGTTTTGGGGATGGGTTTGGAACTCGCAAGCATCCTGGCGACAATGGGCACCGTGTTCGTGGGCAACCCTCTGTCCCTCAACCCAGGCTTCTCTATCGGAGATACTGCCAGCGGAGCTCAAAACCTTCTGGGAAATCTAGGTGGGCTTTTGGGCACCCCTAGAGGTCTCAATGGCTCGCACAACATCATTGAAGGCGACTCATCCAACACTCGAGCTGACCTCTATGTCACGGGAGATGCTTCTACCATGGTCATGGAACAGTTCCAATCTCTGTACGACATGTCGACTGGTGAGGGTAATTACGATTTCGACCTCTTCGCTGAGCGAGCTGCGATTCGCTTCCATGAGACTGTAGCGACCAACCCGAACTTCTACTACGGACCCTTCACTGGTATGGTTGCTCGAAATGCCGGCTACTTCTTTGCTGGCCGAATGTTTGCGAACCACTCTGCCGAAAACCCTACCGGAATTCTGAGTAAGTTGCCCCGGTGGCAGGAAAGGCATTCCAAGGCTGACTTTTCATAGACAAGGAAACGTTGAAGAGCTTCTTTGCTGTCCAGGGTGAAGATGGTAATCTCACTTACACGCGAGGCTGGGAGAGGATCCCGGAAAACTGGTACCGGATACCGGTTGACTACGGCTTGGTTAGTCTCAATGTGGACATTCTTGCGCTCATTGCCAAGTACCCTGAGTTGGGAAGGTACGTGGTTCTATTATTCTGAAGTCTTGGATGTAATACGACGATATACTAAACGTGTATCAGCATCGGCGGCAACATGGGAAAGGTCAACAGTTACGCTGGTGTCGACCTGAGTGACCTGACCGGTGGCGTATTGAACCTCGAGAATATCTTGAAAGGCAACAATCTGCTGTGTTTCGTCTTCGAGATCGTGAAGACTGCGGCACCAAACTCGCTGTCTACCCTCTTCTCCATCATTAGGGTGCCCCTCAAGTTGGTCACAGACACTCTTGGGGCGGCTATCTTGGACCTGGCGTGTCCCGCTTTTGAAGACATGACCGTTGGCGGAAAGAGCTTCGAGGACGGCATGGAGCAGAAGTTCCCTGGTGCAAAGTTGTCTGGGTTCGCTCTGTGAAGTATCTCTCCAAGGTCTCTCAGGAGGCAAACATTTAGTACTCGCCGTGTTGGATTCGACATTTAATTCCTACCACTACAATAGCTGAGGCATGTACCATATAGCCTTAGATTACTTAATAAACCTACCAAGCTCGGCGCGTCGTCATTCCAAGAGCCCTTATGGAACTATTTTGGATTGAGTACACGTCTGCAATTGATCCCTCGTCGTGGAAATGAGCGATGTTACCAACTTTGCGTCTTACCATTCATCAATTGACGCAAAAGCATTGCGTTGATCTACAGAAATTGAAGTCCTTATCTACGAGAGGAAGGGGGCCTTGATCAAAGAAATTAAAGTGCTTATCTCAGAGAGAAAGGGGGAATTGAAGACACAAGATGAGGAAATAGTGGTGTCAAGATTCAGTGCTTATTTGCGGCCCTGGAAAAATCAAAACCGATGGTATTTCTACTGACCAATACTCAAATAAATATTCAGTAGGCTTGGTGAGTATTGGTATTGGCTCCTATTCAACTGCTCAATATCAGCACAGCCCTGGTATAGAAAGGGTGGGAGGAAAACATTATCAAATTCACAAGTACGGAATATTTTAACTGTAGCAAAACGTAGCATCGTAGCATCTCTACTAGACTACATCTGGTAAGGTTATGGATGCGGAGACGGTATTCGAAAAGGCGGTCGAAAAGGAGAACATCCTTCTCGAGATAATTGCAAATCGTAATATGCCAGTCAATCCACTCCGTGCCCATTTCCGGGATCCCAATTTCCAACCCCCACATGCCAGCCACTCTGTTATCATCTGTCTCTTCATGTTTAGGCCCTACATTATACCTGATAATTAACACTTGAATTTCTCTTTCGATCTGGGTCATCCTAATAGTTTGCTCTCGAAGTTGTCGTGGATACCTTGAATCTTTCCGCAAAGCGTAGTATGCGCATTCTAGCCCCTATTATCTCGCCCCTTCTGCCATCCTTCGATCAACCTCGTTAACTAGTAAGACCCAAGAATGGATCCGACGCCAAGAAGTTACATCGTCAACAGTGGGCCCACCCAGAAGACGCTTCAACCAACAGTGAAACTCAAGAATGATATGGTAGCGCCAGTCTGGGCTGTGTGTCAACTTGATTTTCTCTTATCTGCCTCCATATCCGTTTTCCCAATTAACTGTAAAACGCACTAGAAGGAAAACTGAGGGGGTTAAGTATGAGCTACAGTCCCTCAAAGACTTCGTTAGGAAACTCTCTTACAGCATTGGTGGCAAAGAAGGTATCGGTGCTTCCGGTTCAGCATCAGCCGCTTCTCCTTCCCTCTCTGGTGAATTTGCATCTCTCGGCACCAACGTCAGCGTTTGCTCACCCGAGGCAGAAAAGTCACGATCCGCAACTTCTCCCCTCAACCCCCAGGCCAGCGCGTGTGTGCGGCGGATGTTGTAAATTGCGAACCCTGTGCTCAAAGTTCCTTCTTCATCCTCGGTTGAATCGGGCATGATGCGGCCATGTCGCCCGACACGCAGGTTAATCATCTCTCCGATGTCCACAGCCTCTGACTCGTCTGTGCAGGAAACATAGAATTCTTTTCCAAGTGACTCAATGGCATCCCACACCAAAAGGTCCGTCTCTTCAACCTTTTGCCTAGTGACATGTCTGTCTTCCGTTGTTCCATCGCACATGATCTGAGTTTTGGTAAGGATTCGGAGGGAAACCCATGTCAGCTTGGCTTTCTGGGGCACTCCACGAAGAATCTCGCTCGAGTAGGCCCAGTCTGGAGTCAATCCAAGCTTGAAAGATATTGGATCCGGGCTGTCGAGCTGAATTTCGCTTGGCACATCTATCTGCATGTCGACACTCAACCTTGGAATGGAGGAGCTGAAGAAGCTGAACTTCTTCTTCATCCTTTGCGAGAATGATAGCTTGGCGTCTTCCATCCCTGGAACAAGTCGAAATGACTTGACTTCAAAACTGTCGCCGGAAGTCTCAATGGTAAAGTCCTCATTGGGATCCTCGGGGTTCGGATTCGTCATGGTAAAAGGCAGCCTTGCCTTGACCGTGTCGACGTCGCTGCTTTTCAAGATTTTAAGCTCTGCTTGGAGCCAGTACTCGACAAAGCACTCCATCTTTCCGCTGGTTCCATCTCCGTTACTATCGGCCCATGTGACTGGTTCAAGGGTCGATGGCAATAGAAGTTCTGTGTCAAGGGGTATGAAGCTGTGGGACTCGCTATGGCCCTCCACGCACTTTGGATCAACGTGAGACGGCAGAGTTATGGCGAAAGGCCAAACTTGCTCGTCGGTGTCGGTATCAATATGGAGCGGTCCTTTGAAGAGCTGCTGAATGTGGTTTGCTGGATATATCATGTCCCAACGTCCACGGTACGATGTAGAGCTATTTTCGTGTTGAACTACCGTTTTGGATTTTGCTCCTCCATACAGGAAGATTTCCACCGAAGACTCTGGGCTCACTGCAGAAGTCTTTCGGAATACATGTCCCGTGATTATATCGCCGGGAGTATATTTGGTCCTGCCACTCTCAAGACGGATTCCTAAATTTGCGTTTGTCAGGGCCAATGTCTGCGGCATAATGAAGATGTGCGTGCGGTACGTTGAGTGTCGGTGATTATGAGGAGGAAGGCGAGGAGGAAGGTGAGAACGATGAAGGGGGATGAAAGCAAGGGGAAATGTGTCCTGAAGAACTTGAACGAGACTCACATTTCAGCTAGGCTGGTAGCCAAGCCCAGGAGGCGGCGCCACGGTTGTGTTTATTGGTCTAGGCCACTGGAATGGGTAGGGATGCTTCAGCTGAAATGCCATTGAAAAGCAATGGTGTTCGCAATTATTTGCATAAGAGGATAAATGTACAATATTTGGAGTCGCATTTTAGGTTGACGAGGTGGTGGCATGTGGCTCAAATGCTCGACAAGTCGACATCCTTAGTGGAAGTGGTCAGATTGAGGTGTCGAGTTGATGCTTCAGAAACGTTGCTCAGCCTGAACTTCGGCTGCCAGCTCAGCACCAACTTAGCTTAGAGCGACACAGGCTTAGTCTAACTAGCTCTTAGAGCGAAAATAGGTGTTGGCGTGCTTGAAGAAGAATTTCGTCGCCGAGTGATTATTCGCAAGGCGTTATACCAGTAATGCCTCAAATTTGATTGGATCGCCTGCTCCCCGAGAAAACCCCAAGAACAACTTAAACGTTCGTGTAGTCTACACGTGTAGATTGCCGTAATCGCGGAAGCCGGCAATTGCAGTGCTCTGATGTCGTCATTGTCGTCATTGGCGCCTTTTCTACTGCTGCAGCTCGCCGGCGTTCCCGCAACAGGGACTGGCAGCCGACTTTTCCGCCTTGGCTGTCGATGTTTCTTTCGTCCAAAATGACGACACTTGTTGATGTTGACCAGTTCTCCTCCGAAAATCAGCTTCGTATCGGCGAACGTCGGCGAGAACCCGCCCGTCGACCTTCAAAGCCGCTTCCCGAATTCCCAGCTTTGCGGAGAGATGCCGGTGGCGCCGATCCGCCGAACAGGATGAGACGGGTTTGCCGTGTCCCGCGATAACATCAAGCAATAAACAGACAGACTTCACGTATAAATGCAATATCATTTCATGGCAGACATGTGTTCTTTCCATATTCCACCGCATCAATCATTTGACATTCATCAGATCCCCTTAACTCAACACCACGCGACAAAAGCAGCATAGATCAATCATGGCGCAAACCAATGGCACAACAGCTCCAACCTACACTCTCGCAGAGGGTGAGTGTCAACTTTTACATGTACCTTCATTTAACATGATCACTGATTAGTTACGCAGGATGTCCTTACGCAGACCCTGCCACTGCTCAGCGGTTCAGCAGCGCCGACAGTCCCATCAAGGGCCTCATGCTCCTCCAGGACACGCAACTTATCGAGACGCTTGCACACTTCAATCGAGAGAGAATCCCCGAGCGGGTCGTTCACGCTCATGCCGTGGGCGCCTGGGGCGAATTCGAATTGACTCACGACGTCTCCCACTTGACTGACGCCAAATTCCTCAATGGCATTGGTACCAAGAGCAAAGCTCTCATCAGAGTGTCCACCGTTGGCCCTGGCCCTGGATCCGCGGACACGCTCCGTGACGTGAGAGGGTGGGCTTTGAAGCTGTTCACCGAGGAGGGAAACCAGGACTTTGTCTTTAATGATATTGTATGAAAAAACGCACTGCAATTCCATCCGTCGCTCGCTAACGGATTCCGCAGCCTGTCTTCTTCATTCGCGATCCTATCAAGTTCCCAAGCCTCAACAGGTCTCACAAAAGACATCCTGCGACGAACATCACTGATAGCACCATGGTACGTGATAAAAGCCCTAAGCTACTACAAACAGACCACTGACATTTCCATAGTTCTGGGAGTAAATTAGTCTAAACTCACATGTTCTAGAAAACACGCTGACCTGGTGATAGCTTCCATAACAACAACCAAGAAGGTATCCACGCTCTGATGATGCTCTTCTCCGATCGGGGCACGCCCAAGTCTGTCCGACATGTCAACGGATACAGCGGGCACACATACAAACTCACCAAGAAGGATGGATCGTTCAACTACGTCAAGATCCAGTTCAAGTCTAATCAGGGCAATGAGACTCTCACGGACGCCGATGCCACTAGACTCGCCGGTCAAGACCCGGACAACCACACTGCCGATCTTTGGAACTCCATCGAATCTGGGAATTTCCCCTCCTGGACCGCCTACCTCCAGGTCATGAGCCCTGAGCAGGCTGAATCCTACCGATGGAACATCTTCGACATGACCAAGATTTGGCCCCACGCCGACTTTCCCCTGGTGCCTTTTGGAAAGCTGACTCTGAACAAAAATGTGAGAATCTTTTCTTTGCTCCACCTGCGAACATGGCTCCCTCTAGTGAATAGGTAACTAATGCATGTTGACCTTAGCCTGGAAACTACTTCGCCGACATCGAACAGGCGGCTTTCTCGCCCTCGACGATGGTGCCAGGCATTGCGCCTTCTGCCGACCCAGGTATGCTTCTTCTCCTATTAAAGTAAGCTCGACAGGCTTCTCTAACTCAAGCGAACAGTCCTTCAAGCCCGAATGTTTGCCTATCCTGATGCGGCCCGATACCGTCTCGGCGTCAACTACCAGCATCTGCCGTGCAACCGTCCCATCTGCCCGGTGTACAACCCATACGAACGCGACGGCTTCATGAATGCTACGGAGAACTACGGTAGCGACCCAAACTACGTGCGCTCATCTCTCAAGCCCATTGCGTTCAAGGGAAACGTCGGGGCATCCAGCTACGTTGCCGACAGCCATCAGCAATGGTTGGCAGGCGCTGTCAACAGCTACACTTCCGAGATAACAGACGACGATTTTGCTCAGGCCCGAGCCTTCTGGAACCTTTTGGCCAAGCAACCGGGCCAACAGGAACACTTAGTTGGCAACGTCGCCGGGCATCTCGGATCTGCCTCGCCAAGTATGCATCAAGGCGCACTTGGTAAGTTCATCTTGCCCTTCTCAGTCAACATCTTTGCCATACTAATTCTAGCCGCAACAGACATGTTTGCTCGCGTGGACGCTGCATTGGCTCAGAGAATCAAGGAAGCTCTCCCACAAGCAAACTAAAAGGCTTCATACAGTATTATAGACATTTCTGTCAATAGAATTTTCCGATCAAGCGAGAGTTAATTTAGATAGTGTGCAATAGATATTCCTTAGATAATGACAGATCCATTTAATCTTTCCTTCGCTCTCACAGTCGAAGTCGACTACACCTAGCACAAACCGTATTGTAAGTCTAGACCTTCTTCGATGCCCGCAAAATGTGGTCCAGAAGCTTATGGGTGCCCAGAGACGACTCAAAGTCAGCGTATGTATCCGTGCTTGTTGCAAAGGCTTCATAGACCCTGGCCGTGTTGGTACCTGGAATTGGGACCGCTTCCACATGCGCAGGCGCTTTCTTGTTGAACTTAATTGTCTGAATGGCTTCTTCCTTGCCGGTTCTTAAGCGTATGGCGCGTCCAGCATGTCCCATCTGGAGATGATCTTCAGGGTCGTCACTTCTATCTCGCCCTCGGTACCAGTAATCAGCCAGCGCAGACCCAGGCCGTCGGTAGGCTTCGTCGCCTTTCTGAAGCTGATACTAGCAAGAACGCCGCTCTCAAGCTCTCCCTGGACAAAGGTGTGGTCTGGTGCTGTCCTTGGATGGGCAGGGTCAACAGTCTCACCCGTTTTTATGCTGATGGTAGGTACAACCGGATGCTGAGTCTTCAACACAGACTGTATCTTTTTGAAGCGTCCCAGGACTGATGTGAAGGCGTCCAAGACTATTCAGGGTTAATTTGAGATATATTTGAGGTCAGTCGTTGACTCACAATGTCCGAAGAAAATGTAGAACTCGTTTCCACCACTGTTGATATCTAAATAATATGCGGCTTCGTCAATCCAGAAATCAGATGGGATTACACTGGAACATCCCAAAGCTACAGAGCTAGTGACACGACCGATCGCATTCTGGCTGAGTAGCTCCTTGACCTTGAGCAACAGAGGGTCCGCCCGAAACTGCAGGCCAACCACTGTCTTCACGCCCTGTTGTCGGGCGAGGTCAGTCAGCTCCTGGGCCTCGTCCAGAGTGGCACCCAGAGGCCATTCAACCATGACATGCTTCTTTTTGAGAAGCGCCGGTTTGGCCAACTGGTAGTGCTTGCCGACATTGACGGAGATGGAAATGAGGTCGACGTCGGGGTCGTTGGCCAGGTCGTCGGCACTTCCAAATGCCTTCACGGTGGCAGGGGGAGCTTGTGGAATTCGATAGACTTGCGTGCCGATTCGATGGAGGAGTTGCAGATTGCGATCAACTCGTAATGCGGCGACTCGAGGAGTTCCGTAGAATATTACGCCTACCAAGCCAGATTTCTGCATCACTCCGTCACAACTGGTCCGATGAGGCTCCTCCTGGCAGCCGGCTTCCGTACAGGAAGATCGTCACCCTACCCCGGAGTTTCCACCGGAGACACGCTCTCTGCATTCATCGGGTGTCCGCCAGACGTTCCTACCCAAATGGAAAGACAACTGCATCTCACTCCAGAGGGATCTGAAGGCGTTGGATGCAGCCAGGACCTTGGCATCGCAATGCCTTCCGCTGAAGACCCAATACACGCCTCCATTTGGCCATTTGCTGAGTTTTCCAGCCCTAGAGACGAATTGCCGTCCGCGTGCTTACTGGCTCCGACTCCACCGCTTGAACCCGTTAATCCCATCCTTGGATTCCCCACCGGGTTCAACGTCACTTCCAGACCGGGTGATCCATCAGCCTCAGGTAACGACAACATTCTGACGGATTGCTCGACTGGCTCGTCTACAGTCAACAACTTCTTAGCTCCCCTTGGATCATCCAAACCTCTCACAAAACGACGACCTCTTACATCACATGGCTTCTTCGCCGCAAAGATCATTCTAGGCCATGTCGAGTCTTATCCGAAGATGATGTTTGAAGGTGACACACTTCCGCCATTCATTCATAACAGATGCTCTCTAGATGACGGTCTAACTCGGGATTGTCTCAAAGACCAGAGGCACAAATGCCTCTCCTCGACTTTAAGCATTTGTGTTTCCCTCGTCCAGCTCTTCTATACCAAGACACCAGGAAATAGCGCTTTCGTGTGGAGGACTATATATGCAGAGGTGGCGCGACTAAGCCAAGAGGTTTGTCCTTAGGTATATACCTAAAGTCTCATCTCTTACGATCTCTAACATACCTCAAGCATGAGAGCTACGACAACGAAGCCCTCCTCGAAGCTCTGCAGGCAATATGCATCTACGTCATTCTTCAAAGCCTGGACTCCGATTCAATAGATACCAACGACACAAAGTCCATGATTATTGCCTTAGGGGTATGTTTGACTTGTACTATCTCAGATCAACTAGTTCTAGACCAAGAAAATCAGTATGCGAGGGATTTAAGGACATCTATAAGTTCTCAGGTCCTATACTACCAATATTGTATTACACTCTCCGTTTCTTCTTCTTACCCTGGAGGATGAATTAATACCGTCGGTCGTGAAGCTTCCAGTTGTGAGCTCGCCCCGCATTGTTCACCGATGCACTTGAATGGACGAGCTGTCACCCATGTCTAGCGCGTTCACCAGACGAAGGATTGCACAGCCTACCGACACGAAAAGGAAATTGGTCGCACTTGGCAATTATTCCCTAGATTATGCCCTTATTTTGTCGTAGAGCCAGTCGATATTGCCTACGGTGGACATTACCAGTGAAAAATTGGCTGATCCTACTTGGTGTGTGTATGACAAGAGAGCAATGACGATTAGTCTGGGGGATGGACGATTAGCCTGGGGGATGGACGATTAGCCTAGGGGATGGACCTCATCGCGAGTCCGAAAATTGCCCCTAGCCTGAATGTGAAGAAGAGCATAGACCAATAATCACCGTGCAATGGCGAGTGGGGGACCTGAGCGAATGATAATGTCCTGGGTGACGCCGAAGGATTTGAGTAAGGGTACTCCGTACAGAGTATATATGCACCATGTTGATAAGATGGTTTAATGCATACTCCACAATGGGCGCTAAGTTGACCAGCTGAAAATTGGACGGTGATTTCGCTTATCCCCGACGTGTGAGGCGCGCATTAGTGAAACAGACCTACAGCGCGAACACGTCGTTGAAACACTACGCAGCATGTTGTATGTGGCATCGAGGACTTTTCGGGTAGGAGAGAGACAATGGGAAGACACGCAGACTTCCGATTATCCTTCAATCTTGTGGATTCGCTGGCCTTACAAGGCGAATAACCCCTGGCATCACTACACGAGAGAATGGATCCTCGGAAATATGCCAAGCTCATCGGGCCTTTGGCGAGCCATCTCTTTAACTGGGGCTATATGCAATGATCTGCCCGGAGAGGTAATCGCCGAACGCACCACCAGGGGATTGTCCCACTCTGAAACCTTACCGTATGAAGCCCTGGCCCTTTCAGCTCGGCCCCTGATTCTTGGCAGATGATTCTTCAGGAGGTGGGTTTAAATACCGATACCCTTCCCTACCACAGGCCATCTTCAACTCCACATTGCTCAGGATCGACTGTCTCGCTTAAACATTTCATACCTTGAGTCCCAACACAAGTTTCTTGCTACCACCAGTCAGTTCCAAAAGCAGATCTTCCGTCGTGTCCTGCTTCTAACTAGTCGCGTCTGCAGGTCCACCAAAATGCGTGCCCAGCAAATCCTCCTCGTCGGCGGTGTCTCCGTCGCTGTTCTCGCTGCCGAAGAGAACCCCCTCGACCAACGCGACCTTGAAGAGTGCTCCTCGGTGGCCTTGGATCTTCTCCCCAGCTTGGCCGGCATCCCCACGCCTGATTCATCCCTGAACGATTTCCTCGCCGAGCAGACACAAATAGCCACGGTCACGGACGGTTGCGAGATCCCGGCGGTTACTGGTTCCCTGACTGCCGAGTACTCTTCGTGGGTCTCTGACTTTGCGAGCTGGTATCAGGAGCACACCGACGATATTTCAAGCCTCCTTGAGGCCTGCAGCGACGTCCCCGAGATCAAGAGCCAGTTCGATCAGTTGCCTTCAGCCTTGACCGTTTGCACGTCGCTCGTGTGGCCGACCGAGACTTCAAAGTCCTCCTCCGATGACGACAGTGATAGTGATAGCGACGCTCAAACCATCTCTGGTAACGCTGCACCTCGTCAGACCGGGATGGCCATGGCAGCTGTCGCGATGGCTGGCATGGTTGTCGCCGGCATCCAGTGAACGTTGCGACTGGGCATGTTCGAAATGGAGGATGACATGTTGATCTTAAGCATATGGGGTTTTAATAGACGGAGGCTGGAATTAGACTTTTTTGGACAGAGACTCAAGCGTCATCAAACATTCAAAGAAACAAGTTCGCTATTGTTTACAAGCAACTGGCTCTACTTCTCCCCAATAAGTGCCAACATGAGGTTCTCGTAATCTCCACTCAGATACTCCTTGATATCCTTGCTCAGCGCCACGCCGTATCGCTTCCTATACGCGGCCTTTGCCTCGGCCAGTCGGTTCCGATCCCAGTACAAGCTCACAACGCGGTTGATGAAGAGCCGGTCTTTGCGAACCGTCTTCAACAACGGGTCCCTCAGCCTCGCGGCGTCTGTCCGCGCGCGGTTCATGCCCTGGAGAAGCATCCGGAGCAGCGCATCCTCCATGTCGCCGCGGAACTCCTTCTCGATGACGTCCTCGAGGCTTCGGTGATACTTGCGCTGGTACGCTTCGGAGAGCGCGTGCAACTGTGCGTCGTTGCTGGTCGCGAAAATGTGTGCGACAGCGATGGCGTTTGCTCCAATGGTGCCTTCGGTGGCGCGCTGGAGCTCCGTCACCTTGTGGTCGATCTCGGCCGCAATGACGGGTGCTGCATCCTCGGCACGCGCGGCTCCGAGAACCATGCTGTACATCCGGAACAGCGTATCGTCGACGTCTTCCTTGATGTCGATCAGTAGATCCCTGCCACGGACTCGCTTGAACTCGGCGGAAATGGCGCGGAGGTCTGCGTTGGAGCGACAGAGGAGGACGTCGTTGAGGGCATCTTCATCGGTACCGGCACGGAGAAGAGCCTTCTTGAGGACCTGGGCGTCGTTCTCGAGAGGACCGCGAATAAGGGCAAGTAGACCTGTTTCGAAGTCACCGCGCGTCTCGCTTTCGATGTCCTTGGCCAGGTCGCGCATGAAGCGGCTGTTGTAGTCCCGCACAAGCTGGGCCATTGCCCAAGGGTTCTGGTACTTGGTGCTGGTGAAGACACGGATCAGAGCACGTTCGTCGCAGCCCATACCCTTCATGGCCTTGCGAACAGCCTCGACGTCGGCTATTGTGTCCACGGGCTGCACCCAGGCTTTCTGAGCTTGGTCATAGCCTGACGACGCAGGTGTTGGGGGCACATTGTAGCCGTAGGGTTGTTGCCCTGGAGGAGGCTGTCCCCATTGCTGTTGCTGTTGCGGGGGACCACCATACTGCTGCGGAGGGTATTGTTGCTGTCCAGGCGGTCCCTGAGGCGGTTGTTGGCCATAGGGAGCTCCAGGTTGCTGGCCATAGGGGGCTTGTTGGGGGTATTGGCCCTGGGGAGGATACTGGCCTTGAGGAGGGCCTCCGGGATATCCCTGGCCAGGTGGCGGGTGTTGGCCTTGTTGGCCTTGGCCTGACGGAGGGTACTGTCCCTGCGGCGGATACTGGCCTTGGGGAGGAGGAGGCCCGCCCTGATAAGGCTGGTTCTGGTACTGGCCGGCCGGAGGCTGCTGGCCCTGGTTTTGATAGCCGTAAGGCGGCTGCTGCTGCTGCTGCTGTCCGTACGGCGGCTGTCCGGGCGGTGGCGGGCCTCCTTGGTAGTAGCCGGGGCCTCCCGGGCCGCCGGGCGGAGGCTGCTGCCCCGCCGGATATCCGGACTGCGGGGCGCCCCCCGGACCAGTTGCTTGTCCGTAGTAAGGCTGTTGCGGGTTCATGATCTTTCTGTCCCGAGGATGAAGATGACGACGAAGATGACGACGAAGATGACGACGAGGATGACCAGATAACCTGCGATTTGGAAGATGCAGAAGAGGGGTTATCTGGTTGGGTAAGCCCAGCTTTAAAATAACCCCGCCGAACTCAATGGAGGATTGGAGAGGCCTCCATCCGTATACGACGGTTAGCTCGCGCCACATGTCAATAGCCAATGAGAACGGCTGGCCGAATCAGCCCTGTGGCCCCAGTTAATTGGGTTGCGTGCAAGGCAGGCTGCAAGGCAGAGTTGGGGCTCATCGGATTTGCTTCAACTCAACATCCATGGCAAGGCAGATCCCAAAGTCGCCCTGAGAGTGCGAATAATGCTTGTCGATGGAAACAGCCTTTGGAAGCAGGTTGGTCCAACCAGTATCCATTCTCCACCAACTGCCAGCATTATGCTGTCGATCACGTTAGTCTACAGTACTACCGTGGTATTTGACGCTATCGTGGATCTCGTGATTCTGGGCTGATGTGTGTGACAAGCGCCCCTCTACCGGAAACAGCAAGTCGATCAGTCATAAAACCGAAGTCTAAAAAAATGTTTGCCGAGTGAAGTTACTCGTTGGTGAATTAATTTCAGCCCTTTTGTTTGGGTGGGACGGTGTACCATTTATTAGGATTACCCACCCTGCTGTCATCTTCCATCCATCTTCGGTAGGTGTCTGGTTCAGGTACCCAAATTTGCATCTCAACCAATTCGCGTACACGATGCATCAAAAGTTCCGGTGTGGTGAATCACTACTCGCAAATGCATATCAGGAGGTGTAGAATGACTGAGATAATTCCCTGCTTGACAAGAACTGCACCGACCCCTACCTTCGTGACTGGTACACATGATATTATTAACTGAACGCTAGATAACAATGCTGTTGCCTGGGCCATTCTATACATCGGCCGTGACACGTTTGACTGTCTCATATACTACTCTTAATGTGTTCCTCCATCCTCCTCATCGGTTCCGTCCGCTTCGTCATCACCAGGGTCTGCTTCTGGATACTCCCTCTCCATAAACTGAGCCAACACGTGAATCGCTTGCTCGTTCTCAGATGGGTCAACAACAACGCGCCCATGACAGTTATCGATCCTGTCCTTGATATGCTCAAGTGAAACGTTGGCCTTGGTAGCGTTGTCGAGGAGAAACTTCAGCAACGGCAAGGATCCATCTCCGTCAGCGGCATCGTACGCCCATTTAAGGGGAGAATTCCCACGCCCACCGGGGTCCAGACTTGCACCATACTGCAGGAGTAAACAAACACGATCCTTGAAGTTCTTATCGCATACACGGAAGGCAGAAGCGGCTACGAGAGCCTCTTGAAGAAATCCAGAAAAAAAAGACTGTTCCTCGCCGGGATAGATACCCACCGAGGCATCGACCCTAGTGTAAACCACCACGCTATTAGGATCGGCGCCTGCATCGAGTAACAGCTTCATGCAGTCGATGTTCTGTGCATACACGGTTGCGAAAAATAACTGGCTACAACAGCTGTGATAACCGCCCTGGACGTCGCCAAACTCATTCAGTGCCGTCAACGTGTCCGTACCGACGCCCAGACTGATCAGTTCTGCAACCAATTCCGTCTGCTTCGGCCCAGGGCGGCAGAGGCAGTGATGAAGGAGGTTCCATCTATAAGGATCGTTGCGCATGATTGCGGGATTGGCGTTGTGCTCAAGCAACGCCAAGGCTGTACTGAAGTTGTGGTCTCTTATGGCAAGGAAAAGGGCTGTGCCATCTTCTGATACGCTGTCCACAGGGACTCCCTTGTCAATGAGCCTCTCAACGAGAGGAACGATGTCGCTAGTGTGACCCGCAAATGTGCCGAGGTAGTGCAGGAGGGTGTATCCGCGGGTGTCTGAGACGGTAACGTCGAAATCTTCAAGTTGAAGGAAGAGATCAACGAGTTCCGGCACACCGCTGCTGACGGCCAATTCCAGCGGTGTTGGAGTGCCTTGGGATGATACGAGCGTTCGAGCCCCGGCGTCCACTTCGGGCCGCTCCAGCAAAAGCTGAATAATTGCAATGCTCTTGCTTTGCACTGCGTAATGCAGGGCCGTCCAGTCTCTGCAGTCTCCGGCCGCTGCATTGACTTCAGGGCGTTGCAGTAAAAGCCGAACCAAGGGCAAGTTACCAAACATGGCCGCGTGGTGCAGTGGAGTGGTCAAATCATTGTTGCCAGCGGCAGCATTGGTTTCAGGTCGCGCAAGAAGAGGCACGGCAAAAGTCGCGTCGCTGTGAAGGGCTGCAAGGTGAAGAGCCGTTCGACCCAAATGGTCCTTGGATGCAGCATCTAGTTCCGGCCGTGCTAACATACGCTGGAACAGGTCGGAATCCCGCACCTTTACTGCGTGACGAAGTGCTGCCGCCGTCACACTCGGCTCGTCCAAGCCGAGCAGAAGATCGACAAGATCGGCACGGCCACTATCGGCGACGATGGGGAACGCGTGCATGTCGCGAGCCACAAGATAGGCCCCGCGCTTTATGAGCATGGCTGGCGCATCTCCAACGTCGTGTTGATGGACCAGCGCAGTGTGGAGCGGATAGGGAAAAGCAGGGCATTGGTCGTTATCCTCAAGGATCTTGTTTCCAGTGCAGAATCGCCGTGCCGCGACGTCGACGTGGGCGCCGTTTTCGAGCAGATACTCCAGGATGCGTCGATGCCCGTTTTGGATGGCGAGGTGGAGCGGCGCCGCCAAGAATCTCATGCGGCCAGGGATCATGTCGCCGAAGCTGCGGCCGACGTCGTCCCATTGCCGCGAACCGTTGTTGTCCAAGCTGGCGCCGAACTGATGGGCCGTCTTCAACGTCTCGAGCCGGCCTCGCCCAGCCGCCCACAAGACACAGGAATCCAGCGGCGGGTCCTCGAGAAAATTGCGCTTGTACAGCGCTGGATTGAGGATGGTGTAGAAATGGCGGCTCGTCCGCGCAAACCGGGCGTGATACTTGGCGTAGGACGACGGGTACTGGCCCAGTTTGGGATAAACGCCAAGCGTGCACATGTCTGCTATCAAGCAGACGATCTCTGGCGGGAGGAGCTCCATCCCGGCCATGACGAGACCCTCAAAAGCCCCGTGTCGAGTGCGTCCTTTTGTTTTGCCTTTCTCGCAAATCGTCCAGCGTCAAGGAAAAAAACGAGCGGTGGCCTGATCTCAACAGCCGAGTCGCCAGTTACGCCGCGTCTTTCTCGTCTTCGTACGTAGATGATGGTTGTGACATGTTTGCACACCCGCCTCGCTGGCACAATTACACCGCAAATTCTCGGTCACGGAAGAGGGAAATTCCGTACGGTGGCTATTAGTCCAACAATGAGAGCCTAGCTCGCCTCCAGTTCAGCCACGTTGTTCCAACCAGCCCGAATGCTTTTCAGCTGTTGACGGTCCTGGTAAGGCTCGTTTGAAAACGAACTATTGCCTCCCCCAAACCTCGGTAAAATGCCTCAATGTGAAAACTGACATATGACAGTCCTTCAGAGTTGTGAACGTGTAGTCGCCGCGCATTGTCAACCAGGACTATTTTATGCAACGTGTTCCGAGTGTGTGTTGCCAATGGAATTGTTTCGTTGCGTCCTTAGTAAATTAAGATAGTTCATAGTCGCTAATGCTAATGCTGCGACAAAGTCAAGTGGGAACCGCAACGACAGCCTCCGCGTTTGTCTTAACCCATGTTGGGTTGATCCACTGTGTCACTCAGCTAACTACTGGAAATTCCTATCAGAATAACAAAAAGTCAATTCAACTTAGGCAACTCATGCAGCTGCCGTCTCCCGGATATAGGCTGCAATGTTCGGCCGAGCCTCAAACGCCTGTCTGAACTTCTCAATCGAAGCTGGGAGTTTCGCCTATGGTCAATTAGCGATTGATTGCTAATCTACTGCCGGACTGCGCCTACCGGAAGAGCCTTGATCCTTTCGTCATTATCAATAGACTGGTAAACCGCAAAGTCGGCATAGGTGATCTTGTCGCCGAGGAGGTAGGGACCATTGCTCTCAGAGTAGTAATGATCAAGAACGTCATAATACTTCGTCACAAATGTGTTCTTGTACTCTTCCGTGAGCCCTTTCAACTGAATGACCCATTGGGCCTAGATGGCATTTGTGAATACGTTGTTGCATTGTAGTCTCGGCGACGCTCACTTACTCTCCAATCGATGTATATATCGGCGACAGCATCGACAACAAACTTCTCTTCATTTGTTTCCCCGTCATAGCGGCCAAGGTCCCGAGAAAGAAAGCGCAGCGTAGGAATATGCTATACAAGGTTAATATCTTTTCCAGTGAACATAGAATCACAACCAACTTGAGTTAAGATCTTGCCACCGTACTCGAGAGCAGGCAGCTTCTTGGTAAGAGTGGCACCTTGCTGTGCCAAGGCTCCGGTAGTGGCCTTCCAGGTGTCCTGGTGTGGGTAGCGAATATCCTCAAACTTTATCTCTGCATCTCTTAGGAAAAGTCTTCCGGGAGCGTTCTTGTTAGCACGATTTTATAAATAGGCGCTGTCATGCACGCAATAGTCAGGAACAGCTCAGTGCATACCGTAGAACTTCACCACGGCCCAATCTGCCAATGTCGAAGTAGTGGAGGATCGGGGTTGTAGTTGGAGTCGTCATATTGTGTGGTGGTAGTCAGATTGATCTGTAAGTGCAGAGGGTGTCTATTACCTTAGACATGTGAGCGACCAGTGCCTTTATTTATCACCAGTAGTTCTACCAATTCTCAATGGGGCATAGGAATTATCTCACAAGTGCAAATGTCGAGATGACGACAGAGCTACGTGGCATGTCGCTGTGATGACACCTTGCTGTGATGACACATCGTTCTATTGTCATTACAAAGCAGATGAACAAGGGCCAATCATCCCACGATATTCCTCATGTTCAGTGAAGGGCGTCTTACTGTAGCTCGATTTTTTCGGCATTCGGAATTACTGTGCCCCAGCAGATAGAAGAGATTGACAATTCCCTGGGTCAGCGATGTAATTAATACGCTTAGCCTCATCTGTACGGGAATTGTAGTTCCTGCAATTGGATTTTAAACCCGGCCATTTGTTCTCTCATTCCTAATGGGCCATTGTGGTCGGAAAGGCGTGGTTTGACCCGCTCTCTGCTTATTGGCTCCGCAATTCACAGGGGATTAGAATGAAATGATTACATGTGGCGGGTATACTTTCGGGTGTACGGCCACTGACAAATATATGGCATCAATGGATCTTATTGTACTGTATTTCCGAGCTAGAGATGATATGTTCTACCCCCCTCTTCGTACATGGAGTGCTTAAATGAACTGCATCCCAACGAGGTGCATTTCTTCGAGCCATCCCCTGACTAGAACCTTGAATAGCTCTGCGGTACGGTTCTCTTAGGCCAGCGGTTGCGATGGTGTGGCGTTGACGAGGAAGCTATATGAAGGGTGAGTAACGTTCGTCACCATTGACTAATAAATAAACGTTACCCCTCACCTAGTAATTAATCTTGGCATCCACATCAGGAAAAACTACGGAGTAAGGATGGCGACCGATGATGCAAAAACATTGACCAACAGTACGGAAGAATTTGCTCTTGGCCGGATCGATCTATTCTCCAAAATCACCCCGGTTCTTGTTCCAGCCTTATCATGGAACCCCGCAGCATCATGATTGTACCTGGAGAATAATGGAGCTCTGATTCAAGCCTGCCATCCCCAGATTTGCAGCCAAGCACCCAATCGCTTCAAGATTCCCCTCTCGTCGATTCGATAGACCCTGGATGTGACATCATGCGGGGTCATTCTGCGAGACGGCCGCGCTCGGCGTCCCTCGAGACGAGGCAACCCCGCGACACGAGTAGAAACGACTGGCTCCACCAGCATCGAACAACCCAATGCGGGAGCCGCAATTACTATGGATAATCTCGAGAGGCGTCGTTCGGCATCTTTGGTCTCTGCATGAATAAATACTGAAGATAGCTTTGAGGGATCCTACTTCCAACTTCCCAACTTCTTCAAAATCCACCTTCGTTTACATCAACCTATCCGTCCAAACCATGGCCAGCAACGAGTGGAGAGAGAAGAACCGCACGGTTCAGATCCTCAATGCCGCCGAGAAGGGCAAATACGGCGTCATCGCCGCCATTGCCTACAACCTCGAGCAGATTCTAGGCCTGATCAGGGCTGCCGAGAAAGCGAAGTCTCCGCTCATCATCCAATTCTTCCCCTGGGCCATCACCTTCTCGGATGGCCTGCTCGTGCGCACAGCGTCCGATGCGGCCCGGCGCGCCAAAGTCCCCGTCTCAATCCACCTCGACCACGCCCAGGAGGAGGCCCTGATCAAGAGGGCCGCCGACGAACTGCCCTTCGATAGCATCATGGTCGACATGTCGCACTACGAAATGGCCGAAAACTTGGAGAAGACGGCGAAATGGGTCAAATACTGCCACGAGAGGGAGATCGCAACCGAGGCGGAACCAGGGCGCATCGAGGGAGGAGAGGACGGTGTTATGGACACGGCGGGTCTAGAGGCGAGCAAGACAACTCCCAAGGAGGTGGATGATTTCATCGCCACTGGCGTCGAGTCTTTGGCGCCTGCTTTCGGCAACGTCCATGGAGAGTACGGACCACAAGGCCCGCAGCTCGACTTCGAGAGGTGAGTTCGCAATCCGTTGCTCTACTGCAATTTGAGTCTGACAATTTATCCTCTAGATTGGCCGATATCCGCGCCCAGGCCAACGGAAAAGTCAGGCTGGTGCTGCACGGCACCAATGGATTCGCCCCCGACCTCATGAAAAAATGCATCGCCGCTGGTGTCTCCAAGATCAACGTGAACCTGTTGGTGCTGGACGACTACTATATTCACTTGCGCGCGAATGCTCCCAATATGTCCCACACGACGCTCTTGGAAGAGGGCGTGGATAAGGTGGTGGCACAGACTATTGAGTGGATGGAGATTTGTGGTTCGGCCGGCAAGGCATAAATGTCTGATGGGTGGCTGTGTACAAACGTGGCCGGAGTAAGAGAATAATAAAGAGGAATCGTCAATTCATGCTGGTATCTTTCATGGCTTAGACATACCGCGCTTTCAAGCCGGATCACATCAGAGGGATGCATATGAAACAATCAGTACTGGGGTATATCAACGACTAGCTTTTCCTGTTCAATCGAGTGCCTGATCAAACTTCTGCCACACAAGAGACAGCTCATCTCCGAGAGGTTTCACCGGCCACCCAGTGCGCTCTCTACAATCATCGAGGAGTCGAAGGACCGCTTCTCGCTGGCCTGCTTCTTCAACGGACATGCCGGCTGCGTCGAGAGATTCACTGTCAGATAAATTCATAAACACGCAGAGACCAACTTACCAATGTAAACACATTGTGATGACATGACCCCCGAGGCAAAATCAGTCAAGGTCGATGCAATTCCGCAGACCTTCATAATACACTGCTTCAGCATCCTCTTCTGTTCGAGGTAGCCATCAATCCCGCCGGCGCGAGGACGATGGAGAGATATCAATATCAGAGCGCAGTAGTACAGCTGCAAAGAGACGCCTGCTTACAGTCAGCGGGTTCACAGGTTCAATGAGATGGACAGAGCTTACCAAAAGCAGGCGGATGGACCCAGACGGGCGGGAATGGGTCTTCGGAGTCGGAGGGAACGGGAAGCGCCTCGAATTCTACCGTCAAGTGCTCTCTCCAATCGTTCCATTTGTCCACCAGTGCATCGGCCTTGGATACCCTGGAAACAAAGTCGCCTCTTTCTTCCTCCGTCTCCTCCTTGGAGCAAAAGCTGACTACCTGCGCAAAAAGATAGACAGATCTGGCGGCCAGCTCGCAAGGGTCCAAGGCATCAAACGATCGTGTTGGCCTCCAGAAGGTGAAGGGCTTTCGTTCCTCTCGGAAGGCGGCCCAGATATCCTGGCATAACCATGCCCACCACACTCCCTGTCTCAGGCCACCAGAGTCACCATGGATAACCTGCGATCGCTGAATCCAAAACACGCCTTTGAGGTGTCTTTCCCAGTCCGTACTTGATCCGTCGAGCATCTCGTAGGTGGAGATGATGATGGAGATGGCGAGAAGTTCCAGACTGACCTTGTAGGTGTCGTATCGCATTGCTTCTTGGCTATAGTGGAGGGCTCTGTAGTAGTATCTGACAGCATCGTTAGGGTCAGGGCGGCTGAATTTTGGGCTTCCAGGCGGCTCGCTGGTGCTGAGGGCGAGGTGACGAGCGGAGAGTGCCAGTATGGCATTTATTAGGCCAAAGTTGTGCATCTATCGGCAGTTAGATGACACACTCGCATCAAGATTCTCACTTTAAAACTTACAGCCAGGTGGGGTACAAAGCTACCAAAAGGCTTCTTGGGCTCGAAGAGATCTATCTGGCGTCGGTTGTTAGGGAGACCAGGATTGCCTTGAATGAGGATTGCGGCGCGGACGTACCCACTGGCTGATGTGCCGTACAAAGTGATTAAAGAGTCTGCACTCTTGTGGTGAGAGTCTGATGGGTTCTGTGGAGTGCCAGGCTTGCTTCTCGGAGACCTGATCGCTCCCCAACTGCGGCAAGCGCTCTTGCAGGGAGGCGTTGAAGGTAGTAGACGCGATGGACCGCGGATCGACTTCGGTACGGAAGTAGGGTGTATGGTGCTCTTCGGTTGCTATAGATCCCGGGGTCTCGACGGTAGAGTTCCCAAACATGCCGAAGCCATTGTACTCGAGGTCGCCGTCAGGCAAGGCTCCATTGCCAAGTATGGCATCTCCGATGAGCAGCCCGAGCCATCTGGCGGTGGGTGTCTCAACGCCTTGGCTTGCTGAGGAGACGGAGGCAGCAGAGAAGCCAGGCAAAGTGGCGTATGCTGAGGTTTGAGGTGGTGATAAGATGGTGTGGCCTGATGAGTGGCAGCATGGATAGTCTCTGGATTCGTCTGAGGCGCGGCGACATGCGGTTCTTTCGTCTTCGTGGTCCAACTCTGGCCCTTGAGGGATCATGGTAGGGGTTGCAGCTTCGTTGATACCCGGGGTAGATGTCTCGACGATGGGAACCAGCTCATCTTGGGCGTTGTCGACATGAGGCCCAATGATGGGTATGGGCGTTTGGTCAGTTGCTGCATGGTTTATCTGGGAAGAGAGGGCAGCATCGGGGAGTGCGAGCTGCTCATCGCGACCGGGTCGGGAGGCGGCGAAGAGGGCGTTGTTGACGTCTCTCTCGCCACCAGCGGCGTCGTCCAGCGAGGAGCAAGCGGAGACGTTCTCGGTCGAGCAGACGGTCCTGACCGGAGTTGGAGTCGGGGTTGGGGTTTGCGGGCCCAGTATCACTTGATCCTGCAGATGGTCGTACACGCAGGCAGCTTTCCTCCTGGCGCATCCTCCGCAGACGGGTTTGACCTCGTTACACCGGACATGGCGACGGCGGCAGGTCAGGCTGCAGGAACGGAATTGCGTAATCAGTCAAAGAGTCAAGAGAACAGAATGCATTGCAGCTCGGGTGCAGTGCTCACCACCCTGTCTTCCTGCGCAGGCCCTTGCCGCGTGTTGTTCGGTTACGTGTGAAGCGGCGCTCTCGTGGAGCCGTGGATGATTGGGGGCTGCCAGGCATATCTGCTTGATCTGCTGGGTTACTGTTACGGCAGTTGATCGCAGTCGGCGCGGATCATCAATAGACAGAAGGATGGTCGGTCGGCGTAATTGGAGGAGACGCCTTTGGACCTTTGTTTGCCGCTTGCCCCGAGACTTGTCTCACTGAGCTGTTTCGGAGTCTTCAATAATCCGGGGTCATCTCCACACTCCCTCCGCACTACCCCGCAGACTAGGTACCTGCTGAGGGCGTGATGGTGGCATCATATTTTTTTTTCGCTCTGACTCGACTTGTCTAGGGTACCTTGCATGTGCTTGGTCCAGACGAGGTTGAGGCAACTCTTGAGTGCTAGATAATAGATCCAGTCAGTGCCTGCCATCAAATCAGAAAGACTGAAGTTGAGAGACCTCAGCTTGTACCCAACGACCAAGTCAGCCTTCCAGCGTCAGCGTCATCTCGTAGTCTACAAACAAGGCAAAATGTTGGTTTCCTGGCATGCCAACTCCGCCTTTGTTGGCTTAGACTGAACTAGCCCCGCTCCACAAAACGATCAAGTGATGCCCTCGCGTCGAGGGACGCCAAGCCCGCCGGCCGCGTCTCGGGTCAATCTCCCGACTCGCGCATCTCTGGGAAACGCCGGCAGTCGCCTCCGCATGAGTCGGCGTCCGACTGCGGTGTTTGCATACATATAACCAGCCCGCGTCGCTCATTAATTCCTGTCTTTGATCTTTGATTCTTTACACTCATCAATTCCATTCCACAATCCTTCCATAACCCTTCCTCAATCACCAACAAGTCGCCCAATATGAGCACGTCGGCCACCAACGGAGAGACTGCGCCTGCCAGCGCCCCTCACCAGACCCAGATCAACCTGGCTGGCAAGGTCATCGGCAGTGAGTGACCCAGCGGCTTCTAACCTTTGTCTTATACCCTGGCTTACGTCCCGGTCCCTGTTTAGTCACTGGCGCCAACCGAGGAATTGGTCTGGGTGTCGCCGAGTCCTGCCTCGACAACGGCGCCCAGATAGTCTACTCTATCGATCTGGCTGCGCCTGGTGAGGAGTTTGCCGCGACCGAGAAGAAGTACCCCGGCAGGATCAAGGCCATCCAGGCCGACTCTACCAAGGAGGCCAGCATCACTGCTGCTGTTGAGAAGATTGTCGAGGAATCCGGCGCTATTCACGGCATGGTCGTCAACGCTGGCCGCACCAACCACAAGGCTGCGCTTGACTTTACCGAGGAGGAAATCCACAACCTCTTCGCCATTAACGTATGGAGATTCCCCCGTTGCAATTCTATATGAAAATCACAAGCTGACATCCCGGTAATAGCTTTTCGGTGCCTTTTACTCAGCACGAGCCGCTGCTCGAGCATTCATCAAGTTGGGCATCAAGGGGTCTATCGTCTTCACAGCATCCATGGCTTCTTACGGACCAAACAAGGTACGAGACCCTAACTCAAACTCCCCGAATGGGAACACATGTGCTAACTCGCATTGCAGCGCGTACCATCTGCCCCTTACGGTGCATCCAAGGCAGGTGTGCGAAATATGACCCATACTCTGGCCATGGAGTGGGCCAAGTATGGCATCCGCGTCAACTCGGTCTCCCCTGGCCTCGTTGAGACGGCCATGACATACTGGGTCGCCCAACAGCCCGACTGGGAGCAGCAGCTCAAGTACTACGGCGGAATGCCCCGACTTGCCCAAATCCAGGAGTTGGGCGGTGCCTATGTCTACCTCCTGAGCGAGGCAGCCAGCTACACCACCTCGATTGATATTCCCGTGAACGGTGTCATCGGAAGTAAGTTAAAAAAACCATTCATATATGAGAGCTATTGCTAACCTCTCTCTTAGTTTGTTAAAGAAAAAGAATTCGGATGAAGTGTATGAAAGGCATGAGGAGGACTAAATGAATCTGTTGGCTAGAAAGCCGCTGGGCACGTGTTTGTCTCATCAAAAGGCTAAAATACTAGACCATATTTGTATCCCAAGAATTAGACGGGAAATACGAATATTCGTCCAAAAGTGCGATTATAAATGTTGTGGTTGACATATCTCTTGTTGAATGATCCAATAGACAATAACCAGTGAAGTTAGTCTCAGATAAAAAAATTGTTTGGAGTAAGTAAATAGGTGCTGGATGCTGAGATAGGGTGTGCAATGGTTGCTTGATCAATGTTCGACGGAAAAAACGATGTAAAGACGCTCTTTGCAAAAATAAAAGGGCCCAATAGACACAATGAATTATGAAAGTATTTAGGATATATGTGTAGCAGCTCTGTGTATGTGAATTCAAAAGCACTGAGTAGAGAGCGTTTGAGAGAGATTAAGTTGTCTAAGTCCTAACATTCTAAGTTCTAGGGAAGAGTGAAGCCACCATCTATCACGACATTTGACCCCGTCATATAGCAAGAAGCCTCACTGGCGAGGAAGACATACACCTAAGTCGTGAATCAGCATTAAGGCCTCAAATTGATTTGATTTAGTACTTACCCCCTTCAGCTCCTCAGGCTTACAAACCCGTCCAGCTGGAATCATGCCAAGCCACTTGTCTAGGAGCTCTTTTGGTTGTCTTGTCATCACTGCGAGAATGTTAGCATTTTGAGTGAGACTGTTAAGAAACCTTCTGACGTACTCTCGGTGTAGATGTATCCTGGCGACACACAGTTCACTCGGGCAAAGTCGGTCCACTCAACAGCAAGGCTTCGAGCAAGTTGCAACACTCCGGCCTTGGAAGAGTTGTAGGCAGCCTGTGTTTGAGGGACATTCACAAGCCCCGCGCTGACTGACGCTGTGACAATCAAGTTGCCTGATCCTTGCTTCTTGAAGATTTTTCCTGCCGCGAGTGCTGTCCACATGACGCCATCGTAGTTTACGCTGTTCATGTACTGCCAAGTGCTCTCGGTGTAGTCTAGAGATGGGACATTTTGACAGACGCCCGCGTTTGCCACCATGATGTCGAGGCGTCCATTGCCAAATTCTTCCGTGATCTTGTTGATGGTCTGCAGGAGTCCCTCTCGATCGGTCACATCAGATCTGTACGCTGCCACGCGCGCACCTGTCTTCTTGGCGACCTTTTCCGCAGTCTCATCCGCGTCGGTACTTGTTTTGTAGATGAAGGCAACGTCAGCTCCAGCTTCGGCCAACCCAGTCACGACCTGAAGACCGATGCCCCTGGAACCGCCCGTGACAATGGCGATTTTTCCTTTCAGGCTGAACTGCGACAGCACTGGGGTGTCCACGTTGGCGGGCTGATAGAGAGGCATGGTGGGAATCGGAGAAAGAATGAAGGATATGGGAACCGCTTCTGTACTATGTGAAAGCGGCTCGATGGGCCAACACTTATATGTATAGCTTCATGAACGGTAGTTTAGTGGCCCATGTTTTCGAGACGAGGGCACATGAACAATGGCCTGAACAGCATATTGTTTGAGCCCCAAGGCGAGGCGCTGTCCAAAAAAAAAAAAAAAAAACCGAACTGACGCTTCCAAAATAGCATTGGGTCTATTGGAAAGCCGCTGGGCCAGCTTAACTTTGGAGGGTCTCGTGCAATGGTTGCTAATTCCCCCGAGACGAGGCACCCGACACCGGGATTCTGTAGGGCCATACTGTGAATGGCACCTCCAACCTAGAAGAAACCCCATGGGTATTACCCCGGACTGCGGCTTGCCCCCCACGATGATTCGATTAAATACGTGCTATTCTGCTTCAACCCCGCGACAATGACCCCGAAGAAACCCGCTAGCCTCCACAAATGACCAAGGCTTGGCTGTTTGTTGCTGGTGCCGTCCACTGGTTGCCCTCGTGTCGAGGGACAATGTGGGGTTATTAGCATATCAATTTTTTGCTTCTCAAACTTTCTCTACTTCAAATCTTCCATTCAGTTCTCGAAGCCCCGATCGTATATCCACGATCCATACAGACAGAACGCGCCCCAACAATACGTCTCCGATGTTGAGGGATTATCCATAAGCGCCAGCGTCGCTTCTTGAAGCGCGACAGCAACGTCCACAAGCCTTGACCCGACTCTTTGTGAAGTCAGGTTTTCGTAGAATTCCTTGGAGAACTCACGGCCAACGACACTGGGAATCGGCCACAGCGCCCCAATGACCGACGCCGCACCGGCGCAAAGGAGGCCAGCCACCATGCCCATGGGCTCGTCGCCCGCGAGGATAGCTTGAGAAGCGGAGTCGCAGGCGATAAGGACGACGAGAGGAGAATTCAGAGGGACTTTGAAGATTTCCTCCACGGTGAGATATTTGTCTGCGTCGGTTGCCGAGTCAGCAGAGAGAAGGACAGCCTCTTCTGCGCCGTGAGCTATTGGGGAAAGTTGATGAGGATCTAGACTTGGCATGCTCTTACTCAAGATGATGCCGTTTCCAGCAGTGCACAATGGTTCTTCAATGCCTCTTTCTTGTTGAGGAATCGACGCTCCTTTGTACAGGACAGCATCCCTCGCCGTTACTTCCTGGCTCTGTGGGGGCGCCAAAACAAGAGACTGTTTGAGCGGATTGTCAACTTCAAAGACGCAGTGGCCGTGATAGTGTAGGATTCGCGCCTTGGGAGCCGACTCCTCAAATGCATGCTTTGTTGCTGCAGAGTCCGTGATACTGCTGCCCGAAAGCCGGTGTGCAAGGCTATCCATCTGCGAGTATATCCTGGTCGCCTCTGTTTCGACGTCAAAGGTGCTTAGAAACAAGCCATTGTGCAGGTCAGTCGTTTGGCTTCTATGGCTTTTGGAGACACATATCTCAACCACAGGCAGACTGGGAGCGTAAACGACAGGATTCCGTTCGATCAGGGCCATGTGCCGGTTGGTGGCAGAATCGAAAATTCTCAGCGCATGGAGGGGAATCGTTGAAAGACAGCTCGTGGTAGACAGAATAAGGAGATCGCCTTCAGTGGTTGTGTCTTGTAAAGGGCCAAGGAGACAGTCCAACCGGCGCATCGGCTTATGGGGATTGCGCAGATTATCTCTTTGAAGGCACGTCTTCCTCTTTTCAGCTGTATCGAAGTTTTCTGATTTCCACTCTCTGATGTGGGATGCTCCAACCGGTAGAGCAACAGCTTTGCAGCTCGCCCCTGGGTTTGATGCTCTGACTGTCACGACATAAATCTGATCTTGGTGGGAAATCCAGTCGACGAAAACCACATCTCTTTCGGTCTCGAGACACTCATCTGCGACTTTGAGGTTGCTTAGTTGGGCCACGTCGTTGACTGTACCGTCCCGTAGGGCCAGGAATCTGCGAAGAGCATCGTGCTCGCTCATTTCTCCTTCTATCTCCTCGATACGGTGACGCAAAAAACCCTTCTCGCCAGGGAGTGCAGTCTCAAGAGAAGTTTGTAGTCCCGTCAGCTTCTCGAACAACATGCTTGCGCCTGGATCTGCAGAGATCTCTTCACGAATCGACGCCGGTACAAGGACGCCAATTCCCAGAAGATCACTTAGGCTCCGAGCCTTGCGCTTCTGGCTCCATCGCCACAGCTGTTGGTGTAAGAGCTTAGCTGCACTTATTCCGATTGCCCAGTTGTACAGATCTGTGACCTCCTTGCTAGCTGCAAACTTCTGTTTCTGGAGCAACGCGGAGAGACTACCCAAGGCTGAGAGTTCTTGCCGGATGGCATCGGCCGTCGTCTCGAAGATAGCCAGAGTATCCAAGACGACAGATTCTTCGATTTTGTAGAGATTCCAAGCCGTGATATAAAGGCGAGTCTGGAAGTGCCGCGCATTCATCACGTATTGGCGAGCTCCGAGCTGGGCTAGTTTCTCAGCAGCCATCCGTGCATCCTTCTCTGCTGCCAGCAAGTATTCGATGCGGCTTTGAGCATTCTGTTCCTTCTGGAATAGCTGAGTTCGACATAATGCCCTCATTTGATATTTCATGGCTTGTTGGAGAAGCATGTCATGGGCGCCGTAGGTGTCGATCAGGGTGCCACAGATTTCTATAGCTCGATCCTCGCGCTCGGTGCCCATACTTGTTGATCCTTCTTGTAAAAGCTGTGCAACCTCGGACTCATAAGCGTTGCCTTGTATGCGAATCTTGGTCTCTTCTGGGAGTTTATCTGAAACCTGACGCAGTTCGTCCAAGGTGCCTCTAGCAGTTCCGGCCCAATACTCTGAGTCTGGCCTTGTTGCTCTAGCCATATCAAACTCTATTGTTGCAATTAGATGCATTTTGTCACATGCGAGCTCGGTCTCGTCCGAGGTTAGGTCACCGATGGCGTTTTTGCGAAGCATTGCGACGATTTCCTTGGCGATGAGACTCCCTGACGTTAGATCATCGCGGGGTTTCAGACTTCGGATGAAGGCAAGATGGTACGCGGCCTCAGAAACAGACTGCAGGTCTTCTCTCTCACATAGCTCGTAGATCTCTGTTGCAAACAGCTCGGAATCGTCAAGATTGTTCATCTGGCTTTGAGCCAAAGATAGAATGCGCCCTGCCATCCAGACCTGGCTCCACTGCTTCCGCTGGCGAAACTGGACATACAAGTCGTGACCAAGCTCCAGCACTCTGCCGAGATATCCGGTTCCTGCATTCATCGCAGCAAGAAGTTGTAGTTCCAGAAGAAGGACTTCGTGTTTCAAGCCAACCCCCACGCAGACGCCTTGGAAGACTTCCTGTAAGTTGACGTAGGTTCTAAGATCGCCTCTTTGGAAAGCGGCGGTAAGGATAAGCGGTGCAGATTGAAGGATGCCCCGCGGAAAACTGGCCTTGAAGTATTGGTTAATTTGATCGATCATATCGAAGAGAAGATTGGTAGAGGGTTGCAAGCCATGTCTGAGACGAATTAGCTGTACTTCAATAAGCCCAAGTTCGTTCCCGCTAGACTTGAAGAATGACTCAGCCCGAATCAAGAATCTCTCCATATCCTCTCTTCTCTCTTTCTGATCCAATGGAGATTTAGCCAGCTGTTTTGCAGTCTCAAGTGCAAAGAGGCCGTGGATTGATGGAGGAATCCCTTCAGTATCGACAACACCCTGAAGCCATTGCAACGCTTCTTTAGAGTCAGCTGACACGATGTAGGGAGTTGTAAGAGCCCAAGCATCATGATAACGACTCTGTGCCATTGCTTGATCTATGAGCGATCGCGTCCGCGAGGTGATGCCTGGGTTGATGTCCACACCCCTTCGTTGGCAAAACATTTGTTTCATGAGGTCCATCTTATCAACGGAAGCAAGCATTTCGACCTATCAAATACATGATTAATTGCTTTCAAAACCCAGATGGCCGATTCATGACCTACCGCGTCCTTGTTCATGTCGTCTAAAGATGTTAGGGTATCCAGAAATTGTCTAGCTTCCTTGTTGCAAGTTTCATCCTCGAACTGTTCACCGCATCCAACCATGGAAACGAATTTAAAATGAATTATAAGGGGCAGGGGTGGCTTTTGATGTTCCTCGTTTTCATATAGTCCTATTGCTTTGCTGAGCCATTCCTTTGCCACTAGAGGAAAGCCACGGTGTACGAAGACGCGCGCAGCTGCTCGGTAAATCTCGACACGGTCCTCTAACGCAATATCATGTCGTTCTTCCTGGACGTCAAGCAGGGCCAAAGCCTCATCGTAATGCCCAATCAGAATCAGGTTTGCGCAGCGGGATACTGCGTCGGCCACCGCGGTTTCGTTCGTGCCAAGGTTGTCCATTTGTAAGATTCGTGGGCACTATCGTGCAACGTTGGAGAACCTGGTTGCAGCGATAGTAATCGTAGCCGCAGGCTGTTCTTGGAACCAATAGTTTGGAGGAATTCTGAGGAAGGCTTTGAGATTCCAAGAGCGCAAAGATCGCATTGCTGGTGCTCTACCTGCGTTACTGAACTTGGCATTGATAGGAGTTGGGCTCGTTGACAGCGACGAGTTGAGACATATTCGCAGATCAGGTGATACTGATAGCGTCTTGAAACCGTGATCGTTGATTGGGCTCACCTGCAGTGAGGCTTGTGACTCTCCTTAGCCCTAGAGCGGGGATGGCTTGTACTTCTCCCCGCTTCAATCTGAGTTTCCAAATGGATGTCGAATCAGGTCCGAACCCTGCGAAAGAAGTGGCTAGTGGGATGGGCTCTTCTCAGAACAATGTCCTCGGTTCTTACGTGGAAAGAGTGTCAAATTTCGATCTCGACGATTCGTCAACAGAACTTGGCATCAAAAACCTCCACGACGAGGACTATAATCGGAAGAAAATCACTCAACAAGATCTAGGCAGCCTCAGCCTTGTCAGCAGCCTTACCTGCGTACAGTATGGTAGCTGGAAGGACGCTCAAGCCTGCCTCGTTGGCTTCCGATTTCAGTTTCACGATGGAAACGCCCATACCTTACGGTTCCGAGAAGCTAAAATGACCATCGAATTTCGGGCAAGACCCGTCAGCTTACCGGACAAAGACCCAGTAGTAGTCAACTATGGGCCAAAGAAGATGAAGGCGGTGCCGACGGAAGAACAACGGGAATGGCAGTACCTGGGGGCCATCTCCGCCAAAGCGTCCATGGGAGCTTTCCAAGCTGGACCTGAGATTTCGGCCGGAGTCGGCGGGTCGTATCCTCGTCGTTACGCTGCAGAGGTTGAGAGCGATGACTGGGGAGATCGCAAGCACAGAGCGCCAAATTGCGTGAAGATCTGGATGCACGAGGACAAGAAACAGGAAGATGGGCTGCCGACTGAGTTGCTTGCTGCAGTCGTGGTTGCTATTGATGGGCCATGCACGGCTACGGTTCATGTTAAAGCAGATGCATTCTTCAATATTGTTGCTTGGCCCTGGACTAAAGATGACCCTGTTCTCTTGCAACCTGGCGTTGGCTTGGGTCAGCCCGTGGGCGGAACGGGAAATGTAGATTTCTCAAACCTGACGGACGAGGACTGGAGACAACTTGTGACACCCGGCTTGAATCACAGGTGAGCAAGCGTTGTTGTCGTGATTTCTCCCTGAGTGCTAACATTCAATCAGAGACACACTGCACAGCCTCTGGGAGTGAGGTTTCCTAGGGCTCGTGATCATAAGGCATCACGCTCCCTGTTGCAGCACATGGCGTCCGCTACCTACGGTGTTGTGATGAATCAGGCCAGAAAAATAAATAATATAAGCTCCGTCACGGGTTATTACAGGTTATAGATTGGTTGCAGAAAAAAAAAACGAAAAAAAACTGACTTGATATGCTCCGAAAGATGTAGAGCTAAATGAACCAGAACAAGCGTATTCTTTTTTAAGTAAGGGGTGCACACTGATGTAAACAAACATCCAGATATTCCAGTTGTTTTAATTTATTAGGCAGGGAACTTGAAGCCATTAGCATTGGCTTAGACCTGCTGACACTGGCCCAGATGACATGGCATGTAAACTAGTCAGTCAAAGCCTCACTCTGCCGTCAAGGAGGGCACCCAATTTTCATACTCTTTCCTCTCTCCGGAATAAATTGCACCAGCTCCCTCCCAACGGCCAGCCGTATCTGACGTCGTAGTATCTGTCGTGTCATCGAGGCGCAGCAAAGCCGCAAAGGGATTCCGAATCCCCGACTGCTCGCACTTGGCGCTCTCAGACCCACCGTGTGCTTACGCAGTACGGAAAACGAGCATACGGATGCCTCGGCGCTCACTAAACCCCTATGGGCTAGTGGTGTGACGCCTCTCTGTGGCCTGTGCAAAAGATTCACAAAAGCCGCAAGCGCAATTTCACACTATTTGCCCTCTCTATAAGGATCCAGCCGGAGTTGCACAGTTGAAACCCCAGTCAGCCATGGCTTTCGATACCCTGTCCAAACTAGCATCAGCTAGCGGGGCTTCTCGCGCCTATACAAATCTCTCTAAGAAATGGTGCCTCACTCTGCCTGTCTTGCTGCTGATCGAGGTCATGGAACTGCGGATAGATGCTGACTGGTGATGACTCTGTAGGGAGCAGCGGAAAGGCCAGAAGGACCGCGCGGTAAAGACCGAGGATGAGCAGCGGGCCGAGGAGATCCGTTTAAGAAATGAGTTCCTCCAGTTGGTGACAGCGAAGCTCACTGGTGACTCGATGACGGAGATGGCGCCCTTGGTGCACGACGACAACACCAACCACCGGGCTGTTTTCCTGGTGACAGTACCCATCTCCTTTGGGAAATTTGAACTGTCGGAGAAGACATATACGCTCCTGGCCAGACACGTCGGCATGAGTCTCGACAGCGTGAGCCACTGGGCAGTATGCGTCATCGATCGTGGACTCGAAACGTGCTACTGCTACGATCTGATGAGCGATCGCATGGAGCTCACCGCGCTCGGCAAGAACTATTTCCGCGTGGCTGAGATTACCTCGGCGTTTGTGCAGAGCTGGAGCTCATGCTATTACGTCGGAGAGACTACCAAATCTCACGCGGAGATCCAGGAACTGGGTGAGCAGCCGGAACGAGCAGGGTTTTGTACCTACTTCTTCAACTAACGCGATTTTTAGGCCGTGCACATATGGCTCTTCACCCTCGGTATCGCCTCCTGTCAAACAACTGCCAGCACTTGGTAGAGACGCTCGTTAAAGCTTTGTGCAACGGAAAGGTCATCAGCCAGGCGAAGCTAGAGGAAGAGTTGGCGCTCGCTTCCCCAAAGATTGCCCGGGATCTTATCGTCGCGAGATTCAAGTCTAAAATGGAAGGGGAGGACGACGTTGATGGGAAAGAAGAGAAAGAAGGAAAAGGAGGAAAGGAGGAGAAGGAGAGCGATACTATCAAGGAGTTTCTAGAAGCCATCAAGAAGGGCTGGAGCGATAATTGAGGGCTTTAGGATGCACCGCGGATACCTGGAGAGGCAGTGGGATTTTGGCCTCAGAGACTTTGTGAGTGCTCAAACAATATTGGTGTCTGGGTGTGATTCCCAGAGCATTGCGTTGCCCATCACGGCACATGGGCCTAGGGCTGTGGGCGGAGTCTACGGTACCAGCCTTTTGTTTTTACGTGCTGACTCGGTACCGATAGCGGCGTTTTCCAACAGGGTAGAATAGCTTTTGTGAATGGATATCTTAAGTAGATGAAGCTGGGAAGTTTTCAACCCGTGAGATCATGACTCGTCTGTCTGGATGTGATGTATTGATCAATCTGCGTCGGACCACCAGTTCCCTTCTCGGCCAGTACAGAGAAATAAGCATGATGATTTTAATGATAGTAGTGTTTTGTACTCAAACCACAGAACTAGAATAGGAAGAATCCACCTAGCAATTTGCCCAACTTTGCTAACATCAACCACGCCTTGCTTGACCTTACGCAGTCCTCGTCATCTTCACCTTGCTCAATCCCGAACCAGCATCATCCCTCGTTGAACTCACTGCAATCTCGTACTTGGTGTCTGCACCCGAAGAGGCCACAACGGTAACCTTTCGGTCCCGATCACCACTGTTCCACGCCGTCGTCCCAACTTTGCGAATGCTCCACTCGATGCCAGGCTTGACCTCCATCGAGACACGCATTGTTTTCCCAGCCTTGATAGGGAACACGTGTGTGGCGCCCTTCCAAGAGCTAATGGCTACAGTCTTGGAGTACTCGCCGCCGACCTGGGCGACGTTGACGACGCTGTAGGCGCGTTGTGGCGGGCCACCGAGTGTCGAGGCAATCTTCTGGTCGTTGGGGTACTTGATCGTCTTGTCCTTGCACGCGAGTATGAAGCGATGGAAGAGGCGGGATGTTATCTTTGTATCGGTGGACAGCGATGTACGTTCCTGGTCATAGTTGGCTTTGTTGGGATGCGACTTCATCCAGTTGTGGACGTCGGTGGGACTCCAGCCAGCGAGGCCGTCAGCGAAGTGGAAGAAAAGGGCCGTGGCATCCTTATTCTGGTAGAATGGGATGCCATGCTGATATTCCTCTGGATAGAGGCCCCGGTTCAGAATAGCAGACGTCGCTGGGTAAGCGAGTCCGTCGAAGTATCGAGCAACACCCCGTCGCCACCACTCGTTTCCGTTGGTCCAAGCTATAACGTTGGGGCGGTGGAACTGCTCGACGCACTGATACATGCCCTTGATGAGGTGCTTTTGGATGGCCAGGAGAGGGTAGTTCTGGTGGCCGGGCGGGAAGTCGAGGATGATGTAGCATGGGCTCCTGGTCCCGGTGTTGTCGTCGTCGACCTGGACAATATCGCCGAGAACGCCTGACACGAAGCCGATGTTGATGGTCAGGGGACCAGCAAGGGTGCCAAAGACAGCAAGGCCCTTCTTGATAGCATCGCCCGCGCCGTTGACGATCTCGCTGTACCGCGGCTCCTTCTGGTACGCGCCGGGGACTTGGTACAGACGGGCAGTCACGGAGCCCTTGGTGAATGTCTTGGTCCAGACCTTGCTACAGGTGCTTCCGGCCAGGTCCTGGGCGCTAGGCGGGAGAGGCCCCTTCCACAGCGGACAGGTGAAGGCCTGACTAGCCCACCATTCTCCAGGGTCAAACTCGATGTCAGGGATGAAGTTGTCGGCAGGATCTGGGGCTGGAGCTGGGACAACTCCAGACGCAAGGACCGCGAGGACGGAGAGAAGGATGCTTGTGTGGCGGACCATGGCGGAGTATGTCCCAAGACTAGACGTCTCTAGGTTGTTGCTAGACAAATAGGGCAAAACGAAGGATGATTTTCGATCAAGTCACAGACTTATAAAGAAATCAACAAGAGTGCTTTCGGCTACGGCTCTGAGCTGGTCTTATGAATTCCACTTTCCCGAGCCAAGACAACCAGGCATCCCACAGAAGCAACAACACATCCCTCCACCTCCGGAGCTGAAATAAAGTAGCCAAATAAAGCCGGCCACAACTAGCTACGCTTCACTTCGTGGCCTCTGCAAGCGCGAACGCCATGGCGCAGGGCGTCTCTGAGAAAAACATCCAACCCTACAGGGCATTGGCCGACGGCCGTTAGCGTGGCGCCGTTGCAATCAACTGCCGGGGCAGATGACGATGCTGCACTCGCTTTGGTTGGGCGCCATCGTTGGCCATAGCCTCCCCGCTTGGCTTGGGGCTGAAACGGAAATGGGTTGTCTCACAGCATCTACCGGCAAATGCCGTGAAGCTGAGGCCATCCAAGGACTTTGAGTGGGATTACTATTAATATTGTGCAATAATGAGAAATTGCTCGGTGTGACTTTAAGGATTGCTGACACGACGCTACAGAAAGCCACAGGCCTGGGACCTGCCAGCAGAGCAATCATCTGGATTAGTTGGCAGAGTCCTCAGAGACGGAAAATAGAATACGTTAGGTATCTAGATGAAAGTATTCCACCTATCACCGTTCCAAATGCTGGTTTTGAAAAAAGCATGCATCGACGTCTTGGTAGTCTTTTTTCCCGCAAGATGCTCCGAATCTATGTTGTAAACGAAATCCATTCTTACCAAATATGACACCTAACATCAATCATTTCAGAAGCTCTGTCACAGTCCTTTTCAAATCCCCTTCTATACTAGTCGCAAGCCCTGCCTCCTCCAGATCAAACGGCACAGCCACTTCCTGCCCCAGACCGGCACGAACCAGCCTAACATTCCCGTCGGCTTCTGAAGTAAGGTCTTCATTTGGCCACCTAAGCACACCTGGAGTATTCATACCCACGCCGAGCTCCAAAATGACCAGCCTTTTTTCTTCACGAAGTACTCTGCGTTTCCATTCTTTCCACCTCTTCTCAGCTGCCCGGAAAGGCTCCTCGTTGAACCATGATCCGGCTCGTACACAGATACTCATCTTGCTACCGCAAAACCGACAACACGGAACCTTGTCGGGGTCGGAGAGTTTCTGCGTTATGGGATCCAGAGACGAAAGGGCGTCGGCTACGAGAGGCGCCGATCGAACGATGGCGTCAGGTCTGCAGTTTTTGAGGCACTGGAAAATCGCGTAGGAACCTTGAGGAGTCGACAGCTGCTCGGCAGGCAACCCGTTTGCCAGGAAAAGTCCGTCAACATTTGACGTCCGAACATGAGCATCCGGTCCAAACTCAACAAGCCTGGAGACGAGCTTCCGATAGGTATCTGACTTAGGCCATGTGCTGACCATGTTTAAGTGTGTGAAGTAATATCCCCATCGATCTTGCTCAGTAGGCCAGCCTGTAAACCCAAAGACGCTGTACAGGGTTCGCAACCCATACTTCAGAAAGCCAGGAAAGTGCTTCTTGAACAGCGCGGTTGATGTGTAGTCTAGGCCTTCAGTGGCTGACAACCCGGCCCCTGCACAGATGAGGATGGCATCTGCAGAGTCAAGCCATTGACGAGCCTTTTCAAGGGAGTCGGATTCAACTAAGGGGGTGGTTTGGCTGCCAAGACAGGCAGTCCATCCATTCGGGAGCAATGTGAGGACTTGGCGATAAATCCCGGTGTCGACATGGGTGAATGTGTTGTAAATGATGTCCGTGATCGTCGTTGTGGGGTGTTGCTCAAGCCACGAGAATACTGCTTCGACTGCAATTTGAGCTGCTTGTTGGGCCGGGAAAGCAAACAGTCCAGTGGAGATACAGCAAAGAGCAACCGACTTCCTTCCATCTTTATCGGCTGGCAGTAACTCCAAGACATCAAGTATCGAGTGATAACAACGAGAAAGCTGCTCAGTGTCCTCCTCTGTGGGAGATGCGCCGTTGAACAGTTGAGGGCCAACGGTATGAATGATAAAGGGGCTCGGCAGATTGTGACTGTGAGAAACAACCGACTCTCCCGGTTTGAGATCGCCTTCCCTGGACTGCATCAACTCGAAGCACTCTGCTCGCAATCGAGGCCCTGCCCACGTATGAATAACATTGTCGATGCACCGATGAGACGGTTGAAAACAGCCCAGCATTTTCCCGTTGGCAGCATTGGTGATTGCAGTGACATCGGTAAGGGTGGTGATATCTCCTTTCCAAAGGCTGATCCTGATATCTGGAGAGCCATCGCGAGTCAATACCGCCAGCGGTGGCAGCGATCCAGCTTTTGTCAACAACTGGTGCGACCTCCGGAGATCAAGGATGGCGTCGAGTTGCTGCAAGATGTATTCCGGCAGTAGAGGGATTGGGGGACGCACGCAGAGAAGTTCTTGAAGAATTCCCAGCTTCGTTGATGCCTCGAAATGGTCTAGATGTTCCTCGTAGTGCCGAATCTGATCACGCCAGGACTTGCTATGGTGAGACCGAGTGGCTTCATGGAGAAGATATGACAAGGTATCATCCAGCATTGTGAGTTGTGTCTCAAATGTATTCGTAAGAATTGAGGTGTTGAAATCGGCATGTAATAGGATTCAAAAGGATCATTCGAGTGATGGGTGCCATATAAGGATGATGGGGACTATGGCCAAGGCTTAGTCAGTATGACCTTGCCATCCCACTCGGAGGTATCCCACATCCCACCGAACGAGTCGTGAAAAGCAATGAATAGAATCGGATATCCCACTTTGTCCTTCATTACAAAGTGGAATTGGATGGGTGGATTCCATTCCCACCGTCATGTCAGAAGATGATTAGTTAACTAACTGCAAGGTTGAGATGGAGAAGCTTGGCGAGGTCAAGACATGATTTCATTGCAAGTGGACGATATATAGGCTTTAACCCGAGGGCCAGGGCCTAAGGGGATCGAATTAACTAAATAACATTCTGACTCAGCTATCTGTAGTCAATGTTTGAGAAAATCAAGTTGTACTAGGTATGATAAATGGTTTGTCTATGTCGAACCAAATCTGACGATGAATCAGATCTTGGCAAGCCTACATAAACTTGTGCAGCATGCGGCGCCACGCGGGCCAAGAAGCAACCTTGGCACGGTAGAGGTTGATCTCTTCCCAGTCGTGCTCACGGAGACCAGTGTCGAGGTCGATCTGGTCGATCTTAAGCCAGCCAGAGCGCTTCCACAAGTAGCCGCAGATCCAGAAGGCCAGGACAACAGGAAGGGCAAGACACTGCTTGAAGAAGTTCTCGGCGTCTCCGACTCCAGACTCGTTGTAAGGGGCAATGGCGACGAAGATCTGAGCGATAAGGATGATGATGCAGAGGGAGAGTCCCAGCCACGAGCCATACACGCCACCAACAGCATGGTAGGGGATGTCGTCCAGCGAGCGACCATGGTAGGCCCAGGCCGATCGGAATCGAATGTGGGCCTGAGAGGGATTTGTTAGAATGATGAGCTTCAAAGGTGAGGGGATAGAGGCTACGAACCGCGCAGATGGATCCCCAGGTGAACAGAGTGGCAAGGGCAGAGAGAGCGAGGAGCCAGTCGAAAACAACAGCACCGGAGGACGCCAGAACAATGTAGGCGATGGGGCCGAACGCAAGAAGGAAGACGACGGATGCCAGAGGGCGGCCAGACTTGTCGATGTAAGTGAAGATGTTGGGTGCGTATCCTTCCTGGGCAAGGGCAGTGAGAGTACGTGATCCACCGTAGACGCAAGAAACACCGATGGAGACGACGGAAACACAGATGACAAAGTTCATGAAGTGATCATAACCGGCCAGACCGGCATCCTTGACAGCCAAGACGAAGGGCGAGGTGCCTTCGGCGTAGGGGTTCGCAGCGTTGAGGAGACGCTCGTCGGTGGAGTCGACGAGCAGGCCAACGAAAGTGAGGCCGAGGACATAGAAGCTGGGCAGCGTGAGTACTTTTCCACCATTGGTAGGTAGGTTATGGAAGTGGTGCTTACACGGTGATACGCCAGAAGACTTGCTTGATGGCGCCAGGGAGGGCTCTGGCAGGGTTCGCGGACTCAGCAGCAGCAAGGCCAACAAGCTCAGTGCCGGAATAGGAGAAGGCGGCGGTGACGAAGACGGAGCAGAAGCCCTTGAAGCCGTTCTGGAACGCACCGGGGTCATACCAGAGCCGGTCGCCCCAGTACTCGTCGTACTTGCCGCCCGAGGGACCGCCTCCGCAGATGAGAACCACGGCGACGATCATGAAGATGATAGTGGCGGCGAGCTTGAAGCAGGAGCTCCAAAACTCTTCCTCGGCGTAGCCCAGAGTACCAAAGATGTTGACGAAGATGATTACGAACCAGAAGACGGTGATCCAGACTGCTTCGCTGATGTCCGGATTCCAGTACTGGACGGTGAATGAGCAGACAGTCAGTTCGAGCGGTAAGACGATGAGCCATTGGAAGACCTGTGAGCAATGTATCGTTAGTAAAGCGTGCGCATTGACGCGGTCGGCGAAGGGGGGGAAGGGGGGGAAGCGTACGTAGTTCCAACCCATAGCAAAGCCCCAGGATGGATCGATAAAGCGAGTCGAGTACGTGTAGAAGCCACCAGAAACCGGGTACATGACGGCCATTTCACCGAGAGCGTGGACGACGTTGAAGATCATGACACCAGCGATAGAGAAACAAATCAGGACGGACGCGGGTCCGCCCTTTGTGAGGGCACCACCGGATCCGACGAAGAAACCAGCACCGATCGAGCCGCCAATGGCAATCATGTGCAGATGGCGCTTCTTCATGGAGCGATCGAGTTCGACCTCGCCGGTTCCATAGTCACCTGCAGTGATGTGAGCAACGAATGCGGCAAGCAAGCAGCCAAGCAAAGGCAACGAGGCGCAGAGCCAAGTGTCAACGTACGCCTAGTGAAGGAGCGCAAGTTGAGACCATTGCGGGTCATGAAGTCCTTCTCGCGGCGATCCTCGGGAACATAGGGGACGCTGTCGCCCGACTTCTCGGCATCCTGAGTGGGAGAGGGCGGCGTGGCGGGAGCCACGTCGAGAGTGGCGTCCTTGGACATTGTTGGCGCGGTCTCTCACGGATCAAGTTGAAGAAAGGAAGAAGGAAAAAAAAGAAATTGAAGCCTAGAAAGCTGTATGAAGCACGGCGAGAAGTCGCAGAACCAGGGGTCTTGATCACAGACCTGTCACAGACCTGTCACAGAGGGAACGGATGATCAATTGTCAGGAAGGGAGCGCGGGGAGGGCATTTTATCAGAGGAGCTGCACCATGCAACCACGTCGCACTACTCCGTACATTTGCGCGCGATGGCGAAACAGGCAGGAGAAGATGCAGGTCGGTCCCAGAGTCCAGAGGCCAGACAGTACGAATTAGTCTACCTTGACGACAATCTTGGGACTGTGGAGGAGATGGTAGCATCCTATGCGCCAAGACGGCGATGCATGGCGGTATCAGGCGAGACGACAGGCGGCCGACCAACGAGCCAACCGGAAAGGCGACAACCCGCCAAGGTTTAGTTGTCCAGGTAGGGAACCAGGAGGCCGTCAAGAGGCGATACAGGCCGTGAGAGGCTGAGAGGCGGCGGGAGGACGCAGTTGGGGGACGGCCGAGCCAGGGGGGTGAAAAAGGTCCTGGCCTGTTCTCTATCTACGGTACATGTACGGAGTATGTACGTATCGTAATCATAGATAGCTTAGCATCTTGGCAACTTGGCATACTTGGCACTGTACCATGTATCTATTATCTATAATGTAAGCATAGGCATTGGCCTCCCTCCGTCTGTATCAATTCTGCCAAGACGTTGTCGGGATCCCCGCACCTTGGCAAAAAAAAAAAAAAAAACGCCGTCCAGCGACGAGCCAGGTAGGATCGCTGCTTATCTCGCTTGGCCGTGTGACCCAATAAGTCGGTTTCTTGGCAATTGTCCTGGGGGCCATTGGACGGCGTGCCCGCTAAGAAAGGAAGGTCGAAGGATCGATCGTCGGGGGTGTTGGGTCTTGGCAAAATGCGAGAAGGGTGCCTGTGAGAGAGAGTGAGAGTGAGAGTGAAAGTGAGAAGTAAGTGCCTGTGGGAAGTTGTCTAGGAAAACCTCCCACACCAACAACCACCAACCCACCATCTTATTTATTAGTCTCTACTTTAGTGTCCAGTCTTTATTAAGTGGCGCCCCCCATTGAGCCAATCCCATCGTCCGCCAGTCACAACCTTAATTGCTATCACCGACTACTTTGCTTGGCAGCAGGTCAAGTGGCAAGGCCGGTGACACGGGGATGACGGGTGGCTCAGGGCTTTTGCTCCGAACGCGCCGAAGGGCTTCCAAGTTGGCGGGACCTTTTTTTCACCACCAACTCGTTGTAGGCTAGGGAGGGGGCAGGTCACGGTTGAGGAGGTGATGCATGCCATCAAGGAACGACATGGCCGCTGCAACGTCTGGGCTCGGATCTGCCCGGGGGGGGGGGAGGCTTGGTGTGCGCAGCAAGCAATCAATCGCGGGATGCATCATTCTAGAAAAGCTAGAAGCTGCGCCGAGCCTTCCAGCTGAGTTCTGTGGGACCGGGGTAGAACAAATGTCAAGTTAGACCTTCTAAAAGAGGAAGGAAAATAACAAATGTGTTGGCGATGCGATGCTCCCAATGAACGCGTACAACGAGGCCTCGACATCAGCAGTTGCGCATCCGGCTTACCCCTCCTTTGCGCCCGATCCTCCACTGAGATGCCCTCTTTCGACCGGTGGTGAGGAAATCAACCAACCTTCAAGATGGACGGGACGTGCTGTGGCAATATAATACGCGTGAAAATAAGCATTGGTCATAGGGCTATCCCGTATAGATGGCAGATGTGGTGGATCAAAACTCCGCCGTGGGTCGACCTGGCCGCCAGCTCTCTCAACAACGAGGCCTCTCCGGAAGCTCTGGCCGTTCATGCACAGACCGTACAGTAGTAGACGACGATCCTGACGAGATGGAAAAAGGCCGGACTATCTCGCCCGTTCTCATCGTGGCGATGCACCACCGACCGATCCTGCGACGCTGCATCCGCGGCTTGGCAGTCAATACGCCGTAGTCCAACAAGGAAGGTGAGGCTTGGCATCCGACGCCCGTCAGACCACAGGTGAAACTGGCCGCAATTGGGGGGGGGGGGGGGGGTCCCATGATGTATTCTTGGCATCCCCAAGATGACCAGGTTGGTGCTATCACATGCCTGTAACCGGTTGATTGCAAGGGACTGAGACCGATACAATGCAGACCAACAGCGCAGACATTGGGCGTAATAGAAATTACAATTTTTAACCCTGCTGCAGTCAGTATCTGTGTCAGTCCAGGGATATAGTCTGAGTTGGTAGCCTTATTATTAACACGAGGTGCAGTGCATATGGGGAATTGCTGATGAACGTAGCCCATGACTTTGCTATGTGAAAGCTAGAGACAGTTGGTGGGACGCAAAGGTGCCAAAGGTCTCACAATGCCCCTCACTCCAGGGTAGGAGAAACCATGACACTGGTACACACACAGACTACGTTCAAGACAGCTAACCTTCCTTTTCCAAAGCCGTGGCCTTGTCAAAGGGAGATTCGGACCGCTCGGCAGGAACCAGTTCTCTCCGTCGTATTTGCGCCCAGACCGTCCTGTAAACGGGTCTTGAGAAGAGCGCATCCATCTCCTCGAGGGTTACACCTAAATCAGCAAGTCAAGTCAGCTTCGTAGTACAGCAGAACAAGCGCTCGGCAAAAGAAAAAGGCTACCACAGGCAGAACAGAATGGGAAGGTCAAAACCAAAAAAAAAAAAAGTAAGAAAAAAAATGGACTAAAGTTAGTCGGTTCAACTAAAGCTCTTGGCGAGGGGAAGTCGAGTCGACTACTGCATCCGTTACGGAGTACCGACCTTTCGTTTCCGGCACAAAGAACAACGCCCAGATGCCCATGCACACAAGGATGGATGCGAAGAAGAAATAGGCCCCGTAGCCGAGGTCGGAAATCATGTACGGCGTCGAGCGCGCAATGATGAAGGACCCGAGCCACGTATCCGCCGTCGTCAGCGCCACGCAGAGCATGCGGATGTCGAGCGGGAAGATCTCGGACGCGTACGTCCAGGTGATGCCCTGCCACGTCGCGCAGATGATGATGGCGTTGATGTACACGCACACGATCGCGACGTATCCCCAGCCGTCGCGGTTGACGACGCCCGCCGCCGCCGCGCCCGCCGGATCGGCCTCCATCACGTACCCGCCGATATACCACATCGGGATGCAGCCAAGAGCCGCGCCCCAGATCAGGCCCTTGCGCCGCCCGACCTTCTCGACCACCCAGAACGTGAACAGGAACATGCCCAGAGTCTTGGCGATCCCGTAGAAGCCCGTCGAGAAGAGCCGCAGCGACGTGCCGGACACGCCGAGGCTCTCGAAGATGCGCGGCGAGTAGTACGTGATGATGTTGACGCCCGTGAAGCTCTGCAGGAACATGAGCGCCAGGCCGATGCCCATGCGGTTTCGCACGCCCTTTTGGAAGAGCTTCTTGAACTGCTGTTTCTTGTCCATCCGGTTGGTGCTTCGTTCCTCCACCTGCGCTCGGATCTCGCTCATTTCGTGGCGGACGTACTCATGCTCGCGGGGAAGGCCTCGGATTTGGCTCAGGATTCTTTCCGCGTCTTCCCAGTTATCACCTCGGGCGAGCCATCGCGGAGACTCGGGGCACCACATCATCCCAAGACATAGTCCCAGTCCCGGAATAAGCTGGATCGCAAGGGGGACGATCCACTGCGTTCTTGAGTGGACGTCTATCGTACGATCGGTGGCGTAGTTGATCCAGAAGCCCAGCATTCCACCTCCCTGCGAGGCGATCTCGAAAATACCAACCAGTCGCCCACGGATAGACGGAGGCGCAGTCTCTGCGATGTACACGGGGACTGTGAGAGATGATGCCCCGATGCCAAGGCCTGCTACAGCTCTGCCACCGATAATCATGTTCATGTTTCCATTCGCAGCTGTCATCAATGTGCCGCCGATGAGAAACACCGCGGCCGCTCCAATGACCGTCTTCTTACGGCCCCATTTCTCAGCGATCGGGAACGTGAGAAGAGCACCAAAGAAACAGCCGGCCTAGTGCCCGTCAGTATGTATCTAGCAGAGTTGGTCCTATTGGGGTATCTTGTACCTGGAACGTCGAAACAATGTTACCCTGGACCGTGTTCCGGGACACTTGGTCACCGGCATCAAGACCAAAGTCACGGATGAACGAGTCGAGAGCCATCGTTCCTCCGATAACTGCGGTATCGTAGCCCACTGCACAGACAAATATTTCAGCACACAAATAAACAGCGTCTGTCAAGTCCTCCTGGACACTCACTGGCAAGGGCAGACATGCTTGCAACCAACGCAATCAAGTGTATACGCCAATTCCGCACTTCGGGGGGATCATTTGTCCCCGATGCATGAGTACTAAAACCCATGGCTAACCAAACCTAATCTTCCTGCCTGTGTTTTTGAGAAATTGTGCTGAAGAACTGGAAGTAGAGTTGTGAGGATGTCGTGAGAGCCTTGGTATGGAATCAATCCGTCTTTTTATAACCGTCTCTTGACGACCCAACACTACACTAAAAAGCGACGCTCACTTAAGAAATACAGGGATGAATTAAACTTGGCGAATGAAACGCTCATGATCGCTGATCACCATCTAGATAACCTTATTGCTTGATTACCCCGCAACCCTCCCCACGGGGAAGTGGTCAGATGGGCGCCTTCGTGATGCGGGACCCCGAGTTTTCGGCAAAACTACTGTAGCATCAGCACGCTGCGGGGCTGCCAAGAGAGCAGCCAAGTGAGCAGCCAAGGAAAATAGCGGAGGAATTCGGGATGAATAGCCTGGCGGAATCCAGATTTATCTCCTACGAGACACCAACTCGAAGCCGTCTGCGGATATGTTGCATGTATGAGGGCCGGTTTAGTTCGGCGCTGCTGACGCTGCTGACGAGTTACCTTGTGGGATCGCAACCCAGCTTTTCTTCGTGGGCATCACCCGAACCAGCAGGGTTACAGTGGGTGACTCATTAAGGAAAAATGGTGTTGCATGCAGTCGTCAAGTGTGCAATGATCGGCGATTCCTCCAGTATCCTGCAAGTGCCGAGCCCACGGAATCCAAAAGAACCTCCGCACCTCTTTCTCCCGCTTATTGTAACAACACATTGGCTGCGGTTTGTTCAAGATTACTGGAATCTGTCTGGATCGTTATCCGTTGCACTTAAAGGCTTGGATGCACAGAACCGCTGGTGGATAGGCGCCAAGCCGGGCTCAGCTCTGGTGGCCAACAGCCGTACAAGGTCACGTTTTAGTTATATGATGAATATAGAGGAGCTAAATCTTTTATTTTATAAGATACAGGAAATTTGGGGTATTAGGTGACATTATTCGAGAAAATTGTTCAATTAACCTTTTTTTGTTTAACCGTCAATCATGTTGAGAATGTTGTGTCCTGCTTTTATATTGACCTGCAAAAGTGGAACGCTCCACACTGCCGATCTCCTGACGTGGTATATTAAACTCAACAACTACCCAAACTCGGCTACAGGTAGATCATCCCAAAGTGCTAGACCTTGTTGCCGCGGTTAACTATGCATTCCACCAACCTCACCAATGGGAATCTTTGAAACTGGAGAGGGTTTCCCTGATATAAGCAACCGCCCCGAAACGCACTACAAAGGATTTCGCCGGTTTATTGACCTTGTTGATAGATTGAAAGAGACTAGTAAGTAAAATCGGTTATTTGAGCAACAAGAATTATAAAGTAAGGCCTCTCTAGACATATCGGAACAACGCAGTTCAATCAATGCTGGCCGATAGTTGGCTGATGTTGAGAGTAGTGCCCAGACGCTCTTGGAATCTTGACCCTAAGATTCGGAGGTCTCAGCACGGCTTACTAAGATGTACTCTTTTTGATGTACTCATAGAGCGACCTCATCTCATCTCTGTTGTTAGATCTAAGCTATGGTTTGCGGGAGCTACTGTTGCAAATGAAGTGAATACTGACTTCTCGGTCGCTTTCGGTCGCATCATCACTACTAGCGGTGGTATTAAGATGAGTTACAGGGTGAGGAGATCGGTGAGTGATTGGAAAACTGCCTTCGCAGTCCGAATCTGAAATCCGTCGATTCCGCTCCGACTCTCTCCGCACGCCAACTTATCCGCCCTTTTTCCTAAGCATTTCCGTGCCTCGGCACTGCACTGCAACCATTGACCATGTTGATCCCGTAGGATACTTGATGTTACTTCACTACCTGGTGCTCAGTGACCATGTGTCTTTTGTTCTTTGTAAGTCCCTTCCTGTAAGGACATTGATACTTCATGCTTTCCTGCATTAGCCTGCCTACCTGCATTTCAATCCGTCCAATTGTTAGAATTCACACGTATGAATGTGTGGAAAACCGACTGGTCTTAGAACGGTGTTACGACAGATCAAATCATCCGAGGTGGATGCAAGTGATCGAGAATATGTACAATTACTTAATTACCTGTTAGAAGAATCCCCTGTCACTGTTGCAGCCAGACCGTAATACGCTTGAACTTTGGCCTGAACACGCTTCAGAATTCCAAAATGCCTTTCATCCTCTCCCAGGTACTGTGGCTGGCGCTGTTCTTTAATTTCTTCGCACATACTGTACACAGCTTAGACTCATCTACAACCGACTTTTCGACATGGTTCGACGTAACCGAGTTTCCCAATGCCCAAACTTCCAACGTCTCCCACTGGCAGGCCGAGGCACAGCAAGTCGCATGGCCCGACCTGTGGCAAGAATACCAGCACCGGTGTATCAATTCCGGACAGAAATACCCCGAGATCGGTAGCGCTGCGCAAACAGCGGGATTCGTCACCCCCGCGAGGCCCTTCGATTCGCTCTTCTTCGTTGGTGCATCGGGTGTTTCGTCGTGGGCCATCGATACTGGTGATGGATTGGTTCTCATCGATTCAATGGACAACCCAGATCAGGCGGAGCGAGTCATCATCCCTGGTCTGCAGGCCTTTGGCTACGAGGGCAGCGACGTGAAAGCGCTCGTCATCACTCATGAACACTACGATCACTACGGCGGTGCTCGCTGGCTCCAGCAAACGTTCAACATCACGGTCTATGCCTCTAAGCTCGCATGGGAGGCACTTTCAGGTATAGAGGACACACCCGTTCAACAAAAGGTGCTGGACGGGGGAGACGTATTGACCGTCGGCAATACCTCTGTGGAAATCTACGCGACACCGGGCCACACCCCGGGATGCATCTCTCTCATGTTTCCCGTGTACGATCGTGGCAAGAAGCACCTGGCCGGGCTGTACGGCGGCGGCGGCATCCCCTCCAGTGCAGAGGACAAGGCGACACAGATCGAGTCGTTCCAGAAGTTTGCCAGGCGGGTGAAGGATCGTGGAGCCGATGTACTACTGAGCAATCATCAAACGCAAGACCACACGCTGCAGCATCTTGACGTTCTTGCAAACCGCCAGTGCTCTGGACGTCACTGCACCCTCCCAAACCCATATGTTGTCGGAACTAATCGCTACGCGCGGTATTTGAAGGTGATGGAGCTGTGTGTTCGGTTGAACGCTGCCCGAATAAACCAGAGTCTAAGGCTCTAACCCTTGCACTTCTTGAAACAAGATACCTTTACACGAGGATTACAATCAGCCTTTCCATTCAGAAGAGTACACATCGTGGTTACAGTGTGCGCAAAAAGCCCAACATCCAGAAACACGTCCAGCCTGCTAACATCGACTGCAAATTGTCGCGATAAAATACAGAGGAGTTCTAGACCACTCTTCAGTCTGTAGAGGGAGTAGCTTGCCTTGATATCCGTTTAAAACCAAATCGCTCCGGAATATTATCCTTCCTGATTTACGAATACTTCATCTCAATTATTCCAGACCTCGATCACACCATCATCGGTGCGGAGTACACACCTCAACCATTGGTCGGCTGTCGATCGGCATTCGGTGCGAGCTTCCCCGCACAGCTTTTCCGTCTTTCTTGACAGGCTTCAACTGACGACATACGTTGCATCTCACCCGCCATCCCGCACTTGGAACAATAGGACTTTGTCTCTGCATTTCTTCTGCTGCCCTCAATGACGACGCTTCATCTCAAAACCGCGAACAATAGCGTCCAGGGGAGACTAGCGCTTGTCACAGGCGCCAGGTACGCATCTTTTTTCCCTGCGGAACTTGACTCCCAGCCTCAGTTGACATTTTATCAGTGGTGGTATTGGATCGGCATGTGTAAGAGCTTTAGCTGCCGAGGGCTGTGACGTTGCATTGCATTACTCTTCCAGTCAGGTATGAACTGGGACATCCTACCTCTCTCGAACCTCCAGGGCCGCAATGATGACTGACAATGTCACTGGTGGAATCATAGGACAAAGCAGAGGCAATTGCAAAAGATCTTCGCGGTTTGTATCCGTCGCAGCTTTTCATCTGCATAGCAGCAGATCTTTCAGTTCGAGAATCGACGCGGAACCTTGTCTCAAACGTACTGAATCATGAAGAAGTGGCTCCCAAGCACAAGGCCATTTCAATCCTCGTGGCAAATGCCGGCCTCGGCAAGCGAATTCGCGATATCCAAGACATAGAGGAAGATGACTGGGATGAGTTGATGGAAGTCAACTCTCGAAGCCAGTTTGTTGTCACGAAGGGATGCCTGGTGGGAATGAGAGCACAAGGCTGGGGTCGCGTCATCCTCGTCGGAAGCATTGCGAGCCGAGGTGGAGGTATCAATGGGTGTCACTATGCCGCCACTAAAGGAGCTCTCAGGTGAGTTCTCCCCGGAGAGGCGATGTAAACCGGATACTCATCATCTGTGCAGTTCCATGGGTAAGAACCTCTCAACGTTGCTTGCTCCCGAAGGTGTCACTGTGAATATCGTGAGTTATTCTTCCTTAGCAACCAACGCCAGCTCTTGTATAAAAGTCTCTAACGTGGAAAGGTACTGCCCGCCATGATTGGATCGACTGGGATGATACCGGAACCCAAGTCAACGTATGGTAGTTCATTCGATCATAGGAGTCAAGAAGCTAACCTCCAAGAACAGCACCTGGAAGAGCAACACAGATATAGAGGCATTGAGGGCCACAGACCCCGGTCTAGCCATCGCCGGCAGCGTCCCGGTGCATCGCTTGGGCCTACCAGAAGAAGTCTCAAACGCAGTGGTGATGTTCGTCGCGTGGCACCTGCTCTTCCTGGTGCGTTCTTTTGCTAACGAGTTATCCAGGATGGCCAAGACTGGTTACATGACCGGACAGGAGATCCTTCTTTCTGGCGGGTTGAAGTAGGCTGAGCTATTTGCAAGTCACAGGCTAGGTTGATAGCAAAACTACCAATTCCATGATAACCACACATTCTACTCGTACTAGCGCCTCACTCCAGAGCGGTAGTCGACATGGCTGCTTATTATGGCATCTTGTGACATGCTGGTGCTAAATGGCGGTCGCCAGCCACCACTCAGGGTCCGGAACTGGAGATTTCCGCGGTCGCTCAGCCACAACACGGCCAAGTAGGAGGTCTGGACCCGAAAGATCCCAACCACTACTACTCTAGCGTCTAGGCTTATAAGGCCCCGCTCAGTTTAGAGCATCAGCTGAAAGGGCTGAAGGATGAAGTGCGTTGGTAGTGCGTTGTTATTCTTGCGGTTGAGTGAGCCGCGATGGAGGTTCTGGACGAACAGGTTACTGGCTCTCGTTGCGGTTGCAACATCCCAAGCTTCAGCCTCGAGCAGGACAAGCAGAAAATTACGTTGAATATTCCCTGTGAATCCCAAAACGACTGAGGCCACAGAGAATTCCCAGCAATGAATGGTCTGCAGCCCTACCAGTGGCGCTCAGCTAACTCGCCTCAACCCAATCTGCTCAGCGCTTGTCGACTGCCCCTCCATCGAGGCGTCGAGGCCATGTCATTCCAGCCTTAGTGTGCACTAGATGAGTCCCCTAGCGACCGATCCAGCCTTTCCAAGTGGTCTCTGCCTTGCCACTAATGGCTTTCCTTCCCCAGGCGGTGCACGAGGGTACCAATGAACCGAACCAGGTTGCCAAGAGGCTGGATGGCGCCTCAGTTCGTCCCTTTAAGTCAAAGGCGAAGTTGTCGCTAGTGCGCCAACCCAATAATAAGCTTATACTAAAGCCAGCTGAAGTCACAAGCACCAATTCCCCCACAGAAAGGTATATCTTAGCGGGCTGCGTCATGAAGCGGAAGCACAACCTCCCGCTTCTCTTCATCCTTACAAATAGGCCATCGCGGGATCCCAGAGGAGGCGACCGTTTTTTATCCCGTCGCTATGGTCCGTCTTGCGAGTTTTGTCGCCTTGGCGGGTCTCCTTACTTCTATTCATGCAACCCAGGCTGATATTGGCTGGGCCGTCGAGGTTGCTACCAGCGATGTCAATTTCAATACCGACAACGTCGGGGGCGAGATGCGATTGTTCATTGATGCGCCCATCAAGATCCACCGACTGCAGGCCAGAGCAGACACTGCCACCCTAAACGTTTACGCTTCCCCGTATTTGATACAGAACGAGACCGATATCCAGACGCAGAGCCCAGGCCGAGCTCTTGTTTACACTACGACGACTCGGCCTCCGCCATCGTCGAAAGAATTTGTACAATCAGTCTCCTTTAACATCCCAGCTGCGCCGTGGCAGGACCTCCTCCTTCTAGTCGACATCGACGATGGACAATCGAATCTTTACACAGTCCAACGAACCGGAGCGGTTATTGCCTACAATGCCACGCTCAGCCAATGGACAGCTTGGAACACTGGGACCTATGCCGGCAAAGTTAACTCTGCAATTATTCAGAGGCTCAAACAGTTTGTACCTGGAGGTCAGGACGAGACTACGCCGGAGGACTCGAGTGAAAGGGTCGGAGGGTATCAACGAGTGGACAGGGTTATCCCAAAAGACGGAAGCTCATCGACCACTGTCCCTATTGACGAACCAGCCACGACAATCCCAGTTTACGAACCATCCATCACTAATCCCATAATTTCCGGATGTTCCTGCGATCCTGTTACGGTGTATCGAACTGTAACGGTTTATCCCGAGTCATCGACACCGCCACCTCTCGATGATAAGAAGAAACACGAAACCCGAGACGACCAGGATATTCTCCCTGCTTTCGTCAATGCAAGAGTGACGTTCAAGGACCGCGAGTCTAAGGAGAGACCAGTGCGCCTGTTAAGGGTCACGGCACATGCGGATGTCTACAACGGGGAGAATAAAATCGGGACCTGGCAGTCAATAGAGACGTTGAACGAGAACGGGGAAGCGCTGTTCCAGTTCAGTATCTCTCCGGGCCAAAGGATTGTTGCGCATACCTTGTACACGGAGCTTCAGGGCGACTACTACCTCGTTGGAACTCGAGACAGCAGCTCGGACGAATTTCAGGTGACTCGAGTCCAGCTAGACTTGTCAGTCAATCCTTGGATGGTCAAGGCCGGAGAAACGATCTCTACCACGAATAGCCATGGATTCGATGAGTACGCCAAGGGCCTGTGGGTGGCTGACACCTATCACACGATTGTCGACTTCTTTAGCACAAGGGTGGCTACGGAACCTGGCGAGATGGAAAAGGTCAACGTGTGGTACCCTTCTGCCCAGTCTGGCACGTTCTTCTCAGTTGGTGACAAGGTGCCGTACATCAACCTCCCAGCCATTGAGGCTCAGAACCCAGCCGTGATGGCGCACGAATATGGTCACTTCGCGCACTACTTGGCTCGAAGCAAAGAATCCTTCAACGGAGGCGGTGCCCACAGCTTCTGCTTCAACACGGGTGTGAAAAATGCTACAAGCTTCTCAGAGGGCTACGCTACGGCTCTCGGTCTTATGGCGATCGATAATACCCATCTCACAGAAGAGGATTACATGGTCTACACGGATCGCGGGGTTGACGGGGTGTATTCACGATCCATGGAGGACTTTAGCTGCCTCGAAAAGAACATGAACAACCAGGAAGGGCGCATTGGAGCTGCCCTCATCGACCTTGTCGACCGACAACTCGAGACATTTCAGGCTGAGAGAGACGATGTGGGCTTCATGGGACCTGGCTTCGATCCGCAGATGCTGAACTGGTGCTTCACCCCCCGCCTCATCTTTTGGCGTGCCGTCTATGACAATCCCGCAACTATGCTAGAATACTGGTACGTCGAGACGCGGACTTTTCGCAACCTGACAAGAGGTGTACTGACAATCCGATAGGCGACAGCTGCAAGTCATTCTGACGAGCAAGAGTGAAGACATTGCCTGGGCGATCTTGCAGTACAACTATGCTGATTTCCCGCGCAACCCGTAGCAGCCGGGCCTTGGATGAGAAATGCGCGTTTTGGTTGAACCATGTCGGCGTTGGAGAGTTTCGAGGTGGGAAGGCCTATAATAGTAATCAGTGCATTTGCAAGAATACCCATGACCTTTTACGTCCATGTCCAATATCTATAACGAACGACGGCACTTTAAACTCGCCAATGAGCAGCAAAAAAGGAAGCAAAAGAGACAAAAAAAGACATACTAGGTCACGGTGGGGATCGAACCCACAATCTCCTGATTCGTAGTCAGACGCCTTGCTAGAGCGGTTGTTAGTCAATAATCCTGGTGCTGAATGAAGTTTGGGAATGCATACCCATTGGGCCACGCGACCGCAGTGATTTGATGGGCGTTGGCGACGTCGGGCCGCCTCATATCGTCGCCAGCACCTGTTCCCAAGCCAAACAAGTCTCACTGCCTTTACATTCTGTAACTACACGCACTTTTACGAATGGGTTTTAGGTAGCAGATCACGTTATAATTAGAGGATGAGTGACATATGCCAGTGTTATCTTACATCCCGCCGACGGTATCAACAGATCAGGGTCTTAGCAATGAGAGACGATGAAAGAATTAGAGCGAGCATAAATTAAGCCAAGTATAAAAGAACTAAAGCATAAGAGAAAGAAAACATAAAAAAGGACTACAGCATAAGAAAAGAGCTACAGCTTAAAAAAAGAACTAAAGCATAGCAAAGAAGCTGAAGCATAAAAGAAACCCAAATCCGCCAGAGACAGCCAACAAAGGAGCAGCACAACAAAACAAGCACCCACCAAACTTTTGCGAGCAAGTAGGTCTCCTACTTCAAACCCTGAATCAAGCCTTCTTGCGCTTGGACACCTTCCGCTTCCTGACCGACTGCAAGGTTGTCTGAGTCTCATCGGCAGCGTTACGCTTGGTTGACGTCCGGGCTTTCCTGGTGCTGGCCTGTGCAGCCTTTCTCCAGTCAAAGAGGGCAGGGTCAAATGGAGGGAACTCGTCCATGACATAATCGTCGGCCCCATCATAGTTCAGGATGGGTAGAAATGGACGTTGCCTGTGGACACGAGGGCGCAGACGGTCGCATGCCTCCTGGTTCCTCCGGGTCGTGAACGAAGATTGCTTTGGGCGTGGGTGTTGGTGTTCCGGCCCCTCGATGAGATTCCATCCGTCGACCATGTGATCAAAGCGTAACAGGTCCCACGCTGCTAAGCTGGCGAATGTCCAGGATGGCATCCGGCCGAACTCGGGGTCGTAAATGTGCGGGATCGTGTAGGACTGGCCGAGATCAACGAGGACGCCGTTGACATACTGCTGGGCCTCCAGGTCCCTGACCACAACGACATGGCGCTTGAGCCTAACCATTCGCCAAGGCGATAGCTCAGGAGGCATGGGCTTCCCAGGAATAGCACGGCAATCCATAGTCAATCATTCTTAGTGTGAAAGCATTCTTTGTTGCGTGTCAGGTTCCGAAGTGAGCGGTGCGGAGGCCCAGTCCAGCTGACAACCAGCCAGTGGAGGCGGTCACTTCCGAACAGAAAGAAACCGCCCAAGACGCTTGTCTCTTCTTGTTTCACAGGTGCTCGTATTCTTGTCCTGCTGGACACACATTTCAGCGTGGACCGTGGCCTCTTGCCAGCCACTCAGGGGTTAGCCATGAAGCCGTAACACCACAGCCTATCATTGGCTTTGCTGGCTTGTACCACCAACTGATACTCTTACAGTCAGCCTCGCAACCTGGACCCGGGTGATGATGGGCCTCAACGACCGCCACCGCAACATTCGAAACTCACGCGGCACCTTGACGCTCAATCTTTGGTGGAGGTACTACAACTCTGCAGAGAGAGTATTCTACCAGCACCACCTGTCACTGCACCGACGCTTCGATCTGCCTGCTGGTGCTGTGTGCCGGGACGGGCCATCCGCTTGAGCAATGGACACGGCATCGTCACTATCGCATCCATGGTCGTCCCACATCAAATGGGGGGACCGTTCTGTTCTGGCTGCTTTCTGCCCTTCTTTTCCTAGTCATCGAAACCTGTTTGGTCAATCAAGTACTTTGTCGAAGGCAATCCTGTCTAGTGATGATGCAAAGACTGTTTTGAGGTTGCTGAAACGTGCCATATGCATACATCCCAGCCTTACAACTCAGACGTTGTTTTAAAGTCGTTCAGCAGGGATTTCATTGCATATCCATGCAACGCACTCCACCCCTGGCCCTTGCTCAATTGATAGTGACGAATCAGCTGAGGTGTCAGTTGCGTGTGGTAGTCGCCAATATTTGAATCCCAGTACCAAGTACAGTAATTTAATCAGAGCGTATCCTCGCTGAACATTATTGGCAAAACCCCTATCAGACTTCGGTACAAGCGGTGGCGAACAGTTGGCGACACGCCAATCGATCGTGGTCTCTTGATTGGCGGTCCGGGACCCAAAGGCTACACCTCCTGGGATGCATCTAAGTGCGGACTCTACAGTCGTTTTCGCCATCGCAAAACAGTCCTCAATCTCTTCATCGACCGGTTCGTAATTTCTAGGTGAAACATTTCACAGTGAACAGTCAGCCAGCAGCAAGTTGCATTACCTTCCGGCCTCCAATCACGCATGCCTTCTCAAATCACATCTATCTCGATGCAGATTTCTTAGACGTTGCATTCTGTGTGGAACTGAACTGGATGAAACTGTTCCTTTTTGATTGTTCCAAGACCGATATCTTTTTTTCCAGCACATTCAAGATTTTGTATTTGTATTTGTCTCGCCTCTCAGATCCATTTCTCTCTGTAGGTCTGTACAAACTCCTTCCAGGTGGTGGGCTTCTCGCTCAGGAGATCCAGGCTTTCCTTCAAATCGGCTCCGCCATAATAGCCGGGGTCCTCCAGAAGGAGCATGTTCTCCAACATCTCCTGCGCGACACCGGGAGACATGAAAGATTTGAAGGTCTCATTGGGGAGCTGGGTGAACGAAGCCGGCTTTCCGAGGACCTCGGAGAATTCTGAGACGATCCGGGACGGTGTGTAGTAATCCGTGGCGGCGTAGATCCTCTTGCCGAGAGTGCTAGGGTGATGTTGGATTGCGGCATTGACGAATTTGCCTAGCATAAGAGTTAGCGTCTCATTGATCGAGTTTTCATGGGCCATTGCGACTCACCAAGATCCCCACGGGCATTGAACAGGGGCACTTGTGCCTTCACCGGCGATACGGGAAGGGAGAGGGTGTAAGCTCCCTCGTCATTCTTACGGATCATGGTAAACAGGTTAGACATGAACAAGCCGGGCAAGACGAAGGTAGCTGGCACGCCGCTGTCGCGGATGTACTGCTCAATCTTGGCCTTTCCGTCGAAGTGGTGGATTTCAGTCAAACGACCACCGCTGGCCTCGGTTGTGTTGAGGAGCGAGGAGAAGATGAGGTGCTTGACGCCAGCAGCCTTGCAGGCATCGGTGACGGCCTTGCCTTGGGCGATTTCACCGTTTCCAGAGGGGTTCTCCCAGTAGTTGGTGACTAGGAAGACAGTGTGCGCGCCAGCAACAGCGGGGGCAGCCAGCTCAACGGATCCCATGTCGGCCTGGATAGCTAGAGGTTAGTACGTTGCAAGCTGGTGGAAAAGGAGCCAGCTTTGGACTCACAGCTACAACCTCCACGCCCTTGGCAGCTAGGGCCTGGGCGGCGGGCTTGGAGACATCGCGAGTGATGCCGCGGATCTTGAACTCGCGGGACAGGGCGGGGTCGTTGAGGATGGCGCGGACAACGGAGCCGCCCTGGTTGCCAGTGGCGCCAAAGACGGTGATGAGTTTCGACATGTTGGAAATGTAGGTGTAGGTATGTAGGTAGGTAGGTAAGGGAGAGGTTTGGGTGAGATATAATGCAATACCTGTTGATAGATGTTGGAAAATTTCAAAAGGAAAAACAAAACAAAAAAGCCATGTTGATTCCTGTATATATATACATAGTATACATAGACTAGATGTATACACACATTTGTATGCTTGCGGCCGCTATTACAAAAAGTGCAGCCCCGCGACAACACTGAGTTTGGTTCGTTCTGGTGGGGGCATTTCCAAGCCTTACCAATCGAGCTCGGGAAACGCCAAGACCAGGCTCACAGCGGCCGAATCAAAGCGGCCCGTTGGCGTGAGAAAGCGGGTTAGCCTCAAGCCATGCGAACTTACGGCTGCCTGACAAAGCTGCCTGCTTGATGATGTGTTGATGATGGAGATGCTGAAGTCACGAGGAGGGCTGAGTCAGGGATTGGGCATCAAAATGGGGTTTTGCAAGCAGTCCCTGGGGGATATGAAACAACATTGATTTATTCACGCTTGATGACACGGGATGATTGATATTACTCCCCTACTAGATAAAGTAGACTACGGTCACACAGTGCATCATGTGCTGACCCACGTGACCCGTACGGTGGGGTGAGGCTAGTCACGTGCTTTCGCTCCACGTCAAGTCTCCAAACCGCCAAGACTCCTCAGACCTGGGTAGGCATGCGCGTGCAAATTGCACATCCAGGCGCGACTCAACGCTGTCCTCCAAGAAATGTCGACATCTGCCAGCGATGATGAGGGCTCCGACGTCTCCGACGGCTGTCGGGGCTCTGGAGGATTGGATGAGGTCATCGAAATTGAAGACCGGCCTGAAGATGAGGCCGGAGATGCAAGCTCCGATTCCGAAACCTCAGATGCAGGAGGCCTTCTTGATGTCATGGCCGCCGAGGGAGAGGAAACCGATGAGAGCGACGATGCATCATCCGACGACGGCGATGACGACAACAACAGCGATGACGACGACGGCTCATCTCATCGTTCATTCTCCAAGTTCCTCCAACTCCCTCTTGAGCTGCGTCACCGTGTGTGGGAGTTCTTCTGCCCCGAATTGCGCTTACGCTCCCGCATTTTCGACTTCAACATGACCCCGGGAACAGCCCGCTATCACGACCCATCTCTACCAGCAACGGCCAGGATCTGGACAGTTACCGATTGGCTGACTCTCGGGGACCAGACCAGATCCATTCGGAGGCTCCTCTCAACACACCATGAGTCCCGCGCCATAGCCCTCAAGCAGTTCCCGGATTCTTTGAGCATTGAGGGTGGATCTGGAGACGCCATTGTACGTTTCGACCGAGACAAGGACGTTGTCATGATTTATGGCCTGCACGGCGCCGAGCCTGAAGATGTCTTCCGGCTTCCGGGGTTCGCTGAACATGTCAAGCACGCCGGCATTGCTACCTGGGACGACAGCTTCGCTTTCAACGCCGACGCTCTCGCCCACCTAGCACAGGACCTCAGCAGCCTCGAGGCATTTTTCTTCTGTTCATCAAGTAACTCATTACGGAGAGAAGCCCTTACTTGGTGTACGTCAGATCTTGTGAATCGCCAGCACTTGCAAAGGTTTGAGGAAACACCTGGCATTGGCGAGGACATGGAGTCTTTGTACGCGTGGCCCGACCTTCGCAACCACGGGGACTTTGCCAGATTTCAAATACCCAAGGATTTCTTAGCACCCGTCCCTGAACCGCTCGACGAGGTGTTCCGCCGCAAGGGTGTCAAGACCTGGCCCGTGGTGAGTTTCGAATTCGAGCGCGGCATGCTTAGGTATCAATCCCTCCTCGAACCCGGGATAGAGGGGTATGAAACCGACAGCTCCGATGATTCAGAAGCTGAGTCTGAATCCGAGTCAGGCACGGACTTGGATCAGTACGAAAGCGACGGTATCGATGACGAGGAAATCGTGGAAGGGTCCGATGCATCGGATGACGAGATTTCCATCGACGGCGAACCTCATGAGAGAGTGGAAGTTGGTGTTGATACCTCAGAGGCACACTTTTCGAGCCCGGAGCCTGAGTCTGTCAACGGAGGAGCTCAATTCTCGAGCCCAGAACCAGAGTCTGTCAATGGAGGTGCTCACTTCTCAAGCCCGGAGCCTGAGCCCGTCAACAGAGGGCGCAAGCGTCGGGTTGTAGAAGACTCAGACGATGACTCGGACGTCCCGGTACAGCCCGCCATGAAACGATCTAGGACTACGCATGTCATTTCTTCCGATTCAGAAGATGACGATGACCAGCAACAAACAGAATCCCACCCGCCTATCAAGCGCGCGGCCCACATTGTACTCTCCGACTCCGACTCTTACTCCGACCCCGACGTCCCAGAACAGACGGAAGAACACAAGGGCGCAAAAAAGTCAGGGACAGACGAAAGCGGGACTTTGAATGAGAGCAGTGAGGATGAAAGCGAATCTTCTGAGGACGAAAAGCCGGCGGCACCATTGTCCTTGGCAGAGCGACTCCGCTTGCATCGAGAGGTACATCCCGTCGAGTCTTCGGATGACGAAGTGGGGCAAGATGATAGTGATGGTGAGGATGCCTCGGATGATGAAGACGATGGGAGCGACAACGAGGGTCGGTCACGGAATCCCTTCTTTATCAACATGGCCGAGGATGAGGATGAAGATGAGGATGAGGATGAGGAGGACGAGGACGGCGAAAATTACTAGTACATGGGTGGCAGGGCGCATCTACCTTTGTGTGGGATCGGATGGAATTCTGTTTGGTCAGGAAACAAGGGCGAGATGGTAATAGATCAGTGTACACTATATAAACATTCTGATAATTCAAGATGTTCGTGATGACTCCTGAGGAGTGGAAGCACTCCACGGTCAATCCTGAGGTTCCGTACCTTCGCCAGAAGCGACAGACCACGTTGTTAGTCTGGTTTTATATACCTCGCATAGTCAAGACCAGAACGCCTCTTCGCCTGGCGGCTGCACCAAAGATCAAAGAACTGGGCGTACGTTTCATAAAGACCGTACGAGATGAGACCAAAGCCGACGCCGACGATGGCAAGCCAAGTTTGGACACTGAGGTCCGCTCCAAGCGAAAATGCGCCAAATTCCGCTGCTGGATGGTCTGGAAGGTATCTCAGGTATCCAACCCCCGCGTTACACGCAACAAATATTAAAATGGTAGAAGTGATAAAGAAGGCACTGAAGGAGAGCAAACCGATGAGCCGGAGCCGTGCGAAGAACCTCTTAATGGGTTGACTCATATTAGTCAACTGGAGAGGTAAAGACCGTTGAAAGTTTGGGGAGACTCAGTGGCAGTCTTTATTTGCTTGTAATATTTCTCAATTTGCTCAGAAACGTCTCACGCTAATGTATCTGAGACTCGGCCCGGCGTTGGGAAGTGCTCCGCCACCACCGGAATCCTTCGGTGATATGGCCCAACAATGGCCCGCAGAAGGCAGATGCCGTAAATACCAGGACGAATCATCGATGACGGTTGGTTGTGAATGTTGGAAGCATGATGCTATACTGCTAGGGACCACCAATAGCTCACTAGTTATTCAGGTATCGGGCCAGGATACCCTGGTGGTGTGTCCACAGAGACGCTTGCTTCACCAAGAATGCCTTGTGAGCCCAGTAGGACAGGGCCAATTCGCGATCAATTTCACCCCATTAAAGTTGCGTTAGTTTGCGTCGGCACTCGGCCTCTACAATAAGAACAATGGACAGCTCGATGCTTAGATGGGCTTGTTTCCAAGCCACTATATCCTATCCAGTAACTGACCTCTTCACCAATCGATTTGCCTATTATTTATTAGAGTAGAATGACACTTTTGGAAATGCCCTGCAAGAATATCCACAGGCCTTACAGTGGTTGAATGCTGCACGCACTGGAGAATATTCCAGGTCTTAATGGTCATGGTTCAGGTCGCATCTCCGCATGATTGACAATGGCAGATTATCTAGCATTCGATCATGTTCTTCATATATCCTTCGTCGGCCGTCTACTCCAGTGCTTGATTAGCAAGCCTCAGCCGTAGTAATCAGCTTCTTTACCCAAAGAAAAGCTGTAGTGCCGTTCTGTATTCTTTAGCCCATCAATTCTAGAAGGGTAATCTTCATTCTTGAGATGGCTTGCGGGATTTTTGATAAGACAATCAGGCATTTTGGAGCCGATTAGCTCTATCACGAGTATTTACATTACTAGTATTTGGTAGTGAATCAAGTGTTTCTGGGGCCGAGTTTGAAGGAACAGCCGTTGACAACCAAGTTCCTTGACAACTGGCATGATGTTGGCTGAGTTGTTTAAATTATCTGTAGTCCATCGAATTACAAGCCAATGGCCTCGCTTTGTAGTGATACCTCTTGAGCGGGGCTCATGCAGCCGATGATATTTAGGCTATTGTCACCGTCGACTCTGCAATGCAACGTTGCCTTGCGTCAGAACTCAGCATCAAAATAACGTCGATATCATTGTTGTATTCCGTTCCACCAGTACTATTTTCTTAATCTTTCCCCTATATCCTGATTAAATTAAGGAGCGTGAGTAAAACTGTAAAAGTAGTTCATAGTTATCGCAAGCTGAATAGCTAATCAACTGATGATACAGGTACTGGCGGATGGTATTATGTACGTATCAGCAGAGAAAAAGAGACTATCTTTGCCTTGTTGGGAAAGAAACAGCGGTGACAACTGATCTTGGCATGCACTGGAACGGTGCCGCGACACGGTACAGGGCCAACGCGAAGGCTTATTGGCTTCAGCGTTGCCTTGTGTTGGTTGAGTAAAGACGCAAAGATTCTGACGACTGTCCCCGCATTTCACCTTCACATAAAATAATCATTCCATCCGGCTTCCACTTTTCTGTCGTTTTGTGTTCCACATATCACCACATCGGCAAACAAGATGTCGGACTTACCATCTCGGAGCGAACCTGCCAATGCAGCCACGGCTGGCTCGAAGTCACCAGTTCAAACGGAACCTGAACAGCTTAGTTCCCATACAGACACCGATATGCTTCCTCCCCAGCACTGGACACAACTGACGGTTGGTGAAAGGCAACTCAAAGGGCCGTCCGTACTTCGAAGCTAACCGGCGGGGCCTTTTAGGAAGTCGATGATCAAGAGGATGCCGACTCGGCCGTGTTTGACGATGTCGGCTCAACTGCGTCCTTGACCTCTAGCATCCTCAAGTACAGGACGATTCATGGTAGGAAATACCATAGTGAGCGTGGAAATGCTGAGTACTGGTCTGTTCACTTGCCTAGACATCAGAGACATAGTTTCAAGCAGCTGATTGAGGAATAGGGGTCCCATCGACGACGCTTTTCAGGAAGGCATGGATATCAAGTGAGTTTAGCATGGCTACGCAGAACTCAGCTTATCGTCTTATGTAGCCATCATGTGCTCACCCTCTTGTCTGGGGATAAGCTCTACCTAGCGCCGCTGTCAAACATACAGGTACGACTCGAGTTTACTGGATTTTGCCTGTTCGCTAATTGCTATGACTGACTAGACGGCCGTGGACATTGGAACTGGGACAGGTATGCGCCTCAAACGAGACTGGAAACTACATGTGACTAACTAACTCAACAAGCATCTGGGCAATGTATGCTCCCTTATAACCTCAAACACTAGAAATTCTATGAGCTTACATGGGGCCAAGCGATTTTGCTGACGAATTTCCCAACGCCTCGATCATCGGGACTGATCTCGCACCCATTCAACCAAGCTGGGTTCCGCCAAACCTTGAGTTGTAAGGACCAAGTGCTTCATATGTACTCTAGAGCTCTACTCTAGTGCTGACGTTGGCCCCAAAAATAGTCAAATCGACGATTGTACGCAGGAATGGACATTTGAGCATGAGTCTCTCGATTACGTCCATATGCGATGGCTTGTCGGCAGCATCATGGACTGGACAGCTCTCTTCAAACAGGCCTACAAATGTCTCAAGCCAGGAGGCTACCTTGAGAGCTACGAGCCGTCATCGTACTTTAAGAGTGATGAGAATCCTATCTCCAAGACAAGCTCTGTGGGTCAGTGGGGAAAGATATTCGTTGAGGGTGGACGCAGGCTAGGCCGGCCGTTCACAGTGTTTGAAGATGGGATACAGAAGAAGGCCATGCAAGAAGCCGGATTCGTCGATATTGAGGAAAGGGATTTCAAGGCAGGTTCCCTCTCCGGTTGAACTACTGGTATTGAGAGCTAATGAGAGAATAGAATCCCTTTGGTGGGTGGCCTAAAGACGAGACACTCCGGGAGGTCGGCTCGTACACCCAGCTTGCCCTTGAACAGGATGCCGAGGGGACTGTTCTCTACATGGCTACCATTTTGGGATGGACGAAAGAAGAGGTCACTGTTTACCTCTCCCACCTCCGGCGAGAGACACGTTCTAAAAATGCTCACTTGTTTTTCTGGCAAAAGGTGGTCTGGGGCCGAAAGCCTATCTCACCTTAATGGGAATGGTTATTATGGATGTAACAGAAAGGCTATCCTATAACAGTCGACCGGTTGTAACTAGAAGTTTAATTTAACTCTAGAATCTACATGGGATATCTTGGGAACAAATATGTTAACAAATCAACGACGGCGAAGTTTCCTTATCATGCCCGAGGGCTTTCCTAACCCGTACTAGAACACCTGGACTTTTCACACCCAGCGCTGCAAGGCCTGTATCATGATTCCAAAGATGTGCTTACCTATGGGTGTGGTAAAAGGTGCTCAACGAGTTACATTTGCATGTTCCACGACAGGGCGCATAACGTCGTTAGCACCAATTACTTCGGCTCGCCTCGTCTTGCAACGCCACGGAGTGCACTTCGGCGGGAACTTCCACCAATCGAATGCAGTTTATCGGCACTGCCGGTTAGTTTCTTTCAGCTTACATGCAGTTTCTACGGAAACACCTAATCACTCTCGTCGTCAAGTGCCCTTTGCTTCATAGACGAGATGAAGAAGGGTCATATCAGGCCGAAATTGAGCGCCCTTCGCCTCAGTCAAGCCCAATGATGTGTGCGTGTGTTTGTGTGAGATGTTAATAATGTTTGGGAACCCCTGGAGCAGATTTTCTCCAACTTTTACCTTTCTACCCTATCACGTTCTTCACTTCTTCACTTCTTCACTTCTTCACACTTGTCAAGCACTCACACACTGTATCAGAGGTTTCTCATTAACCCACGTCAACATGCCGCAACACCAGAAATGGCTCTGCCTCATTCTCGCGATACTGGTGGACTTCGCCAAAGCCGACTCTTTGGATGACTTCACTAACAACCTTTTTTCCGACCTGGCCCCGTGAGTAGCCCTCTCTTAGCATACCATCGAGGCATTAACTCACGTTATTCTAGTATCCTAGCACTCTTTGGTGAACGCGTCACAATGCAATTCATGAGTCAGGCTCTAGGCTGGGCAGACTGTATAGCAGTGGCGATGGCTCCTTTGGGAATCATTACTATCCTAGTGAGCGCCATTAGGGTCGGTGGCCCGATGTGGTTGAAGGCCGTTGTCGGTCGTGCAAAGGAGAACATATCAGTTGCCGAGATGGAGTTGATGTCATCAACATCCCAAGAAGTCTGTGAGCTCTACAACGGCGAGAGCATCGTGCGGTGCCAGGGCTTAGCTCCAGTCTGGGAATACATCTGCCTCTTTCCTGAAGACTTTGACAATAACAACGCGGACAACAAAGTTGGCAAGGTGAAATTCATGACACTTGCTCAAGCTGTCGAAGATGGATTACTAGAAGGTAGCTTAGCTTGTTCATTCATTCCCTTCCCCTGCAATACCTGATTGTACATGTTGTTGATACGATATAGGTCCAGTCAAAGAAACATCTCCAAGCCGGGAAAAAGTCACATCGGGTATTCAGTCTCCATCGGCTCGAGACGATGATGCACTTGCGACCACTACTTCTAGCGACACGAAAAAGCCTCTACGAAAGAGACTCCCGTGGTTTCGAAATATGAGTAAGTGGAATAAGAAGTTCCTTGAGCTTGTACTTTATTTTAACCTAGAATTAACAGTTGTCTTCCAAACAGAGTCTCAAAAAGAATCGCCGGAGTCTAGTGCCGAACAAGGGACGACCAGGCAGTCCGATCAAGCTGCATCCAGCGAACAATCCCAGGAACAAGCTGAGAATGACGCTGAACCCGCAGCTATCACAGTCATTCGAGATACCAGTCTCGATGCACCCAACATATCTCTCAATCTTCAGAACAGCCATGAACGAAGCTGGATTCGAATTGTCGCAGGGCTCGGTGTTTTGCTGCAGCTAGGCGTCCTGCTTTTCTTTTGCATGATGAATTACTACCCCAAACTTCAACCCAAATTCCGAAAGGACGACAAGCCTATGGCAGCCCACGCCTTTCCTGTGACAGCTGGTGGTACCGTCTTGCTAGTGCTCGGTCTGTTACTCTGTGCTCATGTTATTGAGAATAGCACTAAAGAGCAGCACTACAAGACAAGCAAAGGGTCCAAGATCGGCATCTATTAGCTACAACAGGGACAGACAGTCAATGATCAAGTTTTTGAGTCGTTTGCCACTCATACATCGGAGCGTCGTACCGTCATCACTATGTCTCGCCGAAAGGGGAGACGAGAGATAACCTTGCAATTTAAAACAGTTACTGGTGTCTTCATTGGGCTCGTTGGATTTGTGGCGCAGTTTGTCGGGTTACGGGCCATGAATTCCGTTGCATCATTGGTACAACTTGGTGCTGTCGGGATCATGACTGTATGTCGAGCGTTGGTTCGGCCTGGTTTCGCGAAGTCTTTCCAAAAGGATAAACTTCTTCCAGGCTTTGAGATGGATTGGTTGACCTGGAAGCTGATAACCACGCTGTCAGAAACCCAGACGAAGCTTCGCAGCCAACAGGAATGCGACAATTCGAATCCAGCCATCGGGGCGAACTCAAGTCCAACTCAGCCATCGACTACGAAAGATGCAGAGCGGAACCAGTTCAGTTCCGGCTCATGGACAGTTGTTACCGGTGATAAAATGAAATACAAACCATTCGAGCCACTCATCGACGATATGAAACATCAGCGGTCTACTTCAAAAGCACAGGAAATATTGATAACGCGGCGAGAGCTCTGCAAACTAGCCAGTTTTCAAGGACAAACATCAACAGAAGCCATCAATCTCGCAATGGCCATCGAGAAGGCTTTGACCGTTTTGTTTCCCCGTGGCACTGGAAAGGAAGGATCTCGTGGTTTTAGATGGCGACTCGACGTTACACTTAGCGGCCCACCTTCAAGCGAGGAAGTCAGCTCAACTTCAAGCGAGGACACCAATCCAGCTTCAATCAGGGACTGGCAGGTGTGGTTTGATCTATCGTATGACGGTACTTGGAAGGTGTTGGCAGACAACTTCGATTCAGCCTTGTCCCTTGGGACTCATACGGTTCGAGTCCAACAGGAGCAACGCGAACAATACGAACAACAGAAACAGCAGGACAAAGAAAAAGAATTCAAGCGCGTTGGTGAGGAAGATGACAGCTGGCTGCGCAGCAAACTTCCTCGTCCGAGCTTGAGGTTTTTCGGCCCGGAAAAGGAGAGAATGAAGGAGCAGCTACTTTATGACATTGAGTCATGGATGCCACAAGGCTTAGGGATGCTCATAAAGGTCAAAGAAACCCCAGGATCAACATCTGCGTCATCAAAAGCCAACAATTCTAGGAGTGTTGACCACACCAGAGTGGTTGGCTGCAGTCACTCTACACAACGGAGTGTCCCCATTGGATCGTCGGCACGAGAGTTTCAAATTTTCAGTCCCCGGTTGCTAGGTGGTGGGCAACTAGCATTTGAGGGCCGTGACTCGCTTGCAAAGCTCTACTCAAAGGATCTACTCTTCTCATTCATGTGTTCAGCGGCGAAATCGCTCGAAGCGCCCATTGAGGGTAAAACTGAGACACGAACAACAACTGCCAGCAAAGAGTCCAACCAGCCGTCCAAATTTCTTTGGAACCGAGAATTGGCTGATTTGGCTGAAACCTTCGTTCAGCTCGATTTTGGGTCTGAGCAAAAGGTTTTCTTGAGTATAATATTGCCGCTCAGCATGGCGGAGAAGTTGCCGTTCCCCCAGCCCTGGCTTGAAACCGCGTGGACAGAAACATCGGAAGTACGAAAAGAACAGAGATTGGTCGACATAATAAAAACACAAGCGAAGCTGTTGGATCACACTCAGCGTTACACATGTGGATCTAGAGGCATCTACGAACGCGGTCTGACGTTCTTGGTGGACGCTTTCCATGATCTCAGCGCAGAACACAGATTAGTGGAAATTTAACGCAAAACAGAACAAGCACTTTCGGATTTAGATTTCGTTTTAGGAGATCTAAGACGTAATCTAGGCTCAAAACGACAAGACCGTTTCTTCAATCATCTTAGAGCATTGTACTTGAAGCAAGGCCGGGAGATGGAAGACATTTTACCTGGAATCTTGATTAACAATGACCAAGAACCCACTGAGAAATTCCCGGGCTATTTCGGTGTGACCGAATTGCACTTGGCAGCAATGATACCACGGAGTTCGTCGGGGCTTAATGAACAAGCAAAAAGAAACTATGTCAACAAGCAGGACATTTGCAACTGGACCCCACTCCATTACACCTCAGTCAGTGGAAACTCGTACCTCTTCAAGCAGCTATCGGTCAACAAGTTCAACTTGAATGTGCAAGATTTCCGCGGGTATACAGCACTACATTATGCCTGTCGTTTCAACCACCTGGACATTATAGAAGATACTATCAAGTTGCAGGGCAATCTCCACGTTCAAGGCATCGATGGAGCAAGTCCTATGCATATAGCCGCCGGCGAGGGCAATCTCGCAATCATCAAATACAGTATGAATCGTGGAGTGGAGTTTGGCCGACTATGGAGGCTCAGAGACTATAACGGACCTGTACCTGTACATTGGGCCGTCGTAGGAGGACATGCTGGAGTTGTTAGAGAGCTCAAAGAAGACATTGACGTAGGAGACAAGTACGGCTGGACGTCGCTTCACTTGGCAGTTCTGCATCAAAAACATGGTCTCATCCAAACCCTTTGTGAATTGGGCGCCGATACAGAGAAGAAAGATAACGGTGGTTGCACAGCGCTTATGTTGGCCCATTGGACGAGAAATTGGGAAGCTGAAGAGCAGCTGAGACACGCTCGCTCAAACGTGGATGCACAAAATTGAAGGTGGTAGAACAGCGATGCGTTCTACCAATCATGCTGCCTGGATTCATTGTTCTCCTTCATATGAAAGCAGGATTTCAACTTCATCGCACGATGGTTCGGTCTCTGGATACCATGAGCAGGAGACCTCGGAAGCGCTGCTTCGGGGCGGTCGCAGAACTGGATATGGCCAACCGCGATTGGAAGACTCATTCGGATCTTGGGCTTGAGTATGAGAACTCAGATTACCAAGGCTTTAGTTAAAGGAGAGGAGGGTACACGTCCCCAGGCAAGAGGCAATGGTAGCGTAACATCAATCGACATAGCTAGGCAGAGAAAGTCTACTGAGATTTTGGAGTGTCTTCTGTCTGTGGATAAAGATACAAGTACCTGAGGAGAAACCTAGAAGGAATCAGGGACGAGAATTTGAGACACTACATAATTCAACACTGCTCATGGTAAAAGAACAAAATAAATTACATTCAATTCTTCCCGACTTTTTTTCTTCATCTCGGCACTAGTAACCTACCAAAGATGAGGGCTGAGACGGGATGTTCCCAGAAGCTTGATCTCCCATCACTCATTCAGGAAGACTCCCTGGTTATCGTGAATGCCATTAAGATACTTCTATCCAGCCATAAATCCTACAGACACTTCTCTTCGGCGAGAAGGGTAACAAACTGCTCAATCCGTCGCAGCCGAGTATCTGGGCGCTTTGCCGTCTCTAGCCGAAATAGAAAGGGATATCGCTGTGTTCTCGTGAGAGATTCGAAGAATTCTCTGGCTGGCTTATTGCGGTCCAGCGCCTCCTGGAAATCCGCCGGAACCTGAGCAATGCTAGACGACGAATATGCTCTCTCCCATCTCCCGTCAGCCTGGGCGGCGTCAACTTCGGCTTGGCCAGGGGGTTTCATGCGGCCGGACTCAATCAGGATGGCGACTTTGTTGACGTTGCGTTTCGACCAGATGCTCGTTTTGCGGCGAGGCGTGTATCGCTGGATAAAATGCTTGTCGTCGAATGATTTCCTCTGGCCATCGATCCAGCCATAGCAAAGAGCAACATCGAGAGCTTCGTCGTAGCTGACAGTGGTGACGCTAGAGCCCTTTTTACTCAACCGGAGCCAAATTCCTGTCTGTGACTGGTGGTTGTCTTCCAACCACGACTCCCAAGCACTTGCATCTTCGAAGAGCTGGCTTGTTGAGGCTTGGGAAGACTCGGATACTGTGGGTGCTGGGCTTGGACGAGGACGAGCTGCCTTCTTGGAGGCAGACCTTGTTTGTCTTGACATGGTGGACGGAAAGAGGAAAGTTGGTGAAGACGAAATCACGGTGTTGTTAGGGAGATGAGTTAGCTTTAGATAGCTCAGCTGACTAAAAACGCCTGGCGCCACACCCGCAATGATTGGATTTGAGATTGAGCAGAGTTCTTTCCACATGTTTGAAGATTAAGATGGAAAGATGCTTCAGCATAATGAGTTGAGAATTCTCAAAACCATACAAATCGTGATAGTGGCATGCTAGATGGAGCAATAGCCTAAATTCACCGTCGTTGCAGGGTAGACTCCACCAGCTGAAGCCAGCTCAGATCTCGGTGAGAATGGCGAGTTCAACATCACGTGACACCGTTTCATCGAGGAAGATGCTGTGGGGTGGCGGGGTTGAACGGATAGAATCGACGACGGTGATTTTCTCATGCCTCCAAAGGTTTCGGCAAATGGCAAGATGCCACTGGCAAAGAGACCATGTGTCCAATGTAAAGGTACAGTTGACCGAGAGGTTCCTAATTGGAAGGCAGTGTGCTGACTCGGGCCTGGAACAGAAAAGCATGTGAAATGTAAGTCTCAGCCACGCTTGGTTTGGCATGGCCTGGCCTGAGCCGCCCTGGAAACACGGATACTTTTGCTCACGAATGAACCCCAGGCGACGAAGCAAGACCGAAATGCCGTCGGTGTGAGACCCGGAACTTGAATTGTACTCGTCCGGCCAAAAAGACCGTCTTTCGGAACGCGTCCACGACGCCCTTCAACAACGACCAGCGATGGGTAAGCGGCGAGATCAAAGAGTGTGAGTATTACTTCTTGCCTTTAGGCCTGGATATCTCATCTTTATGAACTGAAACTTATGTCCGGCCGTAGTCTGCGTTGATTCGCGAGGTGCTCAGGCAGATCTTCCTCGAAGCACCGGGCCCGGGGCTATCCTCGGCCCGTCCGCAGCGGCACCCCGGAGCGAACCGACGGCCCACACCGAGTCGTCCTCGTTGCCTTTGCACAACAACCAGACGTTTGGAGATGTATCTCGAGGGCACGCACGAGAGGCGGCTCACAGTCCTCACGGGTTCCATCACCGCCCATGGCAAGCAACGAGTGCGGATTCGCCCAGTTCAACAACCTCCCACCGCAACCCGGACCTGTCCTCGCGGCCGTACAGCCACGGGCATGACACCATTGCTGGATCTCCGCTTTCACCACGCAATCCACCGCTGTACCGGACTGGAGACGCGAACGGGTTTCCTTTGAAAGACCCCCAGGAGGCGTGTCTGTTGAGGTACTTTGTCGAAGAGCTTTCACACTGGGTATGCAATCTGATCATATTTTACCCTCCTCTACTTACGAAATACCAGTTTGATCTTTGTGACGAAAATAGACACTTTCAACTCGTAGTTCCCATCCGCGCCAGACAACACCCTCCGTTGCTGTACTCCATCTTCGCCCTCGCCGCCCGCCACCTCACGCGCCTCCCCAAGTTCAAGACGCCTAACGGCATTCTATACCAGGGACAGCTCCTCCCGAACCTAACACCGCATGATGCCGTCGAGTATACGTTGAAGTGCATACCGGCCCTTCGCGACTTCCACACCATCCGGGACGACGAGCGCCTCGAAAGCATCATAGCTACCGCTGTGATCCTAAGACAATTAGAGGAAATCGACGACGACGACGATGACATTGAAGATCGCCATGGGAGCCAAAACGGGAATCCTGGAGACCCGCGCCCGAAACACCAGGTGAACTTCCTTGCCATCATCGACGCCGTCTTGAGAAGCGCCCCCTCGCAGACCCTCTTCGGGCGCCGTTCGCTCATCCAAGCTGCGTACTGGATGGCAGTGCGGCAGGAAATCTTCCATTCTTTTACGCGAAGGCATCCACCGCAAATGATCCTGGAGCCGGAGTACGGGCTGGGTGCATCCAATGCCAACAAGATAGTCTTGCACACAGCGCAAGTGGCAAAGTGGCGCTGGTCAGATGGATCTGAGCAAGAATGGTGTGAGTTTTCTAGTTCTCCTTAGTCCAGGAGTGATTAATACGGTCGATTAATGCTGATTTCGTGGGTGAAGTACGTCTTCAGAAGCAGGGCGAGCAACTCGAGGATGAGGCGCTTCACCACATCCAGCCTTTCTTCACCCGGCAAGCAGACAGGGCGAATGGGGAGATATTTCCCACCATTTGGTATTCGTCTGCCCTCGAGGTGACGAGCATTCAACTTTCAATAATAGCAAAGATGGTTCTCATGGCCGAGAACCCTTTCCTACGGTAGGCAGCTCCCGGTCAGCAAGCTTAAGAAGGTAGACAATTAACAGTACAAAGTGGCCAATCGACAACACGCGCGCGATGGCGAGAAATCGAAAACGAAGTCCGCCAAATGATCCTCGATCTCTGCGGCATCACCCTGGGTCACCCGGCCTGTCCGCCGGCCCTGGTACACACTGCGTTCGGCATGGAACTGTACGGGGACTTCTTTACTGACCACTACGAGCGACAGGCTTTGAGGGGCGTGGTGGAAAAGTTCCGAGACGCGCGGGCCTGGCCGGTCAAGAAGCTGTCCAGCATGTTTCAATGATGCAACGGGTCGCCAAAAGCACCGAAACATTTTGGACTTGCATTAGGGCCTTTTATTATTATTTTTATGTTTCAGGCCGTGACAGCTATACCGGGTACTATTAAGAAATAGGTTTCAGACCCTTAGAGAATTTATTAGACACGGGACATGTGTTTGTTGAGTATCACGTCACGGGCAATACCGATCTACGTTGCACTTTCTTTGACCAGAAGTTGCTGAGCAAGAGGACCATGGAGGATCCTCGCGGACGTGGGTGCTGATGGTTCGCATGTAATGATGTGTACAAGGATGCACATACAGATACAGAGCTGCAAGAGCTTTGAAGAAAAAAATGGATTTTCCCAGTAATTGCGACGCTGCTCCCCCGATACTCCAGGGATCGAGGTTCCGTGATGCATGAACCCTGGGTCACTGATGATCTGCCCCCACCAGCAATCTCAGAGGCCCCGCGCATATGCACAGCTTTCAGGTGTGTTAGGGTCCAAGGGCTCTTTACCGGGAAGGGTTGGCTGTGCATGGAGACCTGAGCTGGAGTTGAGAGCCATGGGTTGGATGAGACTTGACTTCTAACTTCCCATGGCTATTTTACTGTGCAATCTAAAGAGCCCATGCTAAAGAACCCGATCGGTAAACACGGGAATACATAGTAGATATCTAGTAGCCTGAAGCCGATGTTCTTCGGGTGCATGGGTCTGCGGGATAACGTCACAGCCATGAGGGATCGCTTCCAGAGTTGCTCGGTGGGGACTGGCTCCAAGGAACCGTGCCTTTGGACATGGAGGTGATTAGGCTCGATGCTCGATGGAGGCATGTTTTTACTCCACACGGAGACGTCTGTTCCGTTTTACCGGGAACCTGTCAAGTCTGGCTGGCCTGCCAAGTGGCCCCAACTTACCAACCCTTGCGATGCTGGACCAGCATGGGACTGGCACTACGGACTATTGAAATCTCTAGATTGCCGCAGATTGAGATCAGCTAGGACCTTAAGGACCCGATCGACCACCGCAGCGAGAACCGCATGCCCACCAATGAAGTCGCCACAGGGGTGGGAAGGGGCAGCCGCTCGCCTCGGAGAAATGTCCTTGTGTACCGTCATTGGCCTAGAACGAATGGCCCAGCGTCAGGGTTTATTAATTGAGCCACCGCCAAAGCGTGGGGGAAAAAAAGAAAAAAACTTGAGGCCATCTGCGTGATTGCGCGCGGTCCAGTCGCTTCTTGGTGGACACTCAGACCTCTTCCAGCGGAGTGTTTGCTAGCGGGTGGCTTGGACTCCGGGGCAGGGATGGACCAACGGGGACGCGGGTAGGGACTCGGCCTGGGAGTCGAGTGGCTGTTAGAGAAAAAGAAAGTGAAAAAAAAAGTGAATCTGCGCCTCTCTCAACGGGGTGGGTGCTCGCTTGCAGTCAGCAGCTGAGGTGACGGCGTTAGAGTGTTGCAGGACCTGCCAGGGCGAGAGGGTTTGAGCGTTGTGGTGGACGAGGGCAATGTCGATCACAGGAGGAAGAGAGCGAATCGTCTAGTCGAGGGTAAGAAGTACATGGGGAGCAAGAGATGCCAAGCTGCCATCCAAGACACCGGGAATGCAACAACACGGTCAATACATGGGAGTGGGAAGTGAAAGTCAAGCGGTCCACTTCCCGCTGCGTGTGTCCTGACTGCTCCGCCCCCCCTGATATGCTGTGCTGTGCCCCCGTTTGGGAAGACCTGGAGAAACAGAGACTGCGGTCCGTGGGCCGGCTTAACCGTGAGGCGTCTGGCTGATGATGGTGGCATTACGTCGACGGATGGACCTGGGAAACGCCAGAAAGGCGCAGGTGCTTTTTTGCTCTTGGACCGCGCGAGGAGAGGATGAGCTGCTCTCTTATTCACATCCTTGTCGCTGGCCATGTTCTACCTCTCTTCCGCGTCCCCTCGCAGACCATGAGGAGGCGCGTGGTTTTCGTTGCCAGGGGCTGCGTGTCTCGCAAGAACAGAACTCCATCCGCTCTGCAAGCAAGGAAACAAAGAAACAAAACACAGTGGGGGAAAAAGCAGTCACCTGCACTAGGTGAGCAAGACAAGTACGCTAGCTGGAGGTGATAGAGCGTGCATCTGAAGGCGCATTGGTCTACGAAAAAGAAAAAGAGGCCAAGACGAGGGGGGAGGGAAACGGGAGCGCGCCTCGGCGAGATTGTGGCTTGCTGGCTGCACAAAGTTTGGCACATTTCACAAGGTCCCGGGCGATCCATCTCGCAAGTGATTACTATGTAGCTATCTGACCGGTCGCGCTGAAGCAGGGCGCGCTTCTGTCGATCCCTGCGGAATGTCTCGGTCTCTCATGTCGCAGCCCGCCCAACGTTCCGCCCTTGCAGCACGGCACCCACAAAACAGTTGTGCGAGGAAACCACGCGACTACGTGTGAGTGACGATCCGCATTTTTGGGGGGGGGGAACCCTCGTCTCGCGGCCTGGAGCTACGAGAGAGAGAGAGAGAGAGAGAGAGAGAGAGAGAGAGAGAAAGAGAGAAAAGTAGTCTGCTCATCTGAAACGCCTCCGGAGACTTTGCTCAACGTCGCCCGCAGCGCAAGGACGAAGAGGCGTCAAGCCGTTCCTCGACGCAGAGCATCGCATCGTCACTGGGCTGAGTCTCGACTGGACGACTCGGCTTCCGGCCGATGGGGGTTGACTTGTCAAAAAAAAAAAAAAAAAAAATCACGGCTTTTAAAGACAGCCCTACTGCGAAACTAGCCGGGATCAGACCAAAGATCGGGGAGGTTAGCTGGAGGTGGAGACGGTTGCACGCAAGGGGAGCTCTCCCGCAACTGAACTTGACTGAGATGCCAAGCCAGGGCAGGACGGGAAAGGACAGGGGACAGGACAGGGGACAGGACAGGGGAGGATGTGGTTTTGTCCCGGTGTATTCGTGCCATGTCGCACGCACAAGTGACAGACGGCACAAGTAGTATGTCGTAGTCTTATGTAGGGATGCCGAGTACTTGGCACCGACGACGCCAGCCGTTGTGTTCTGGCCAGCCTGATTCCTTTCTTTCCCTCCCCTTCCCTTCCCTTCCCTTACCGTTCTGCTCTTATTAGACGAATCTAGATGTTTCATACATAACTCCTCGCCTCGCCTCGCCTCGCCTCGTCTCGCCGCCATCCAACTCCTACTCCCTCACTTCCCTCCTCCAACGACGGTCGGCATCCAACCACATTCCTTCCACCACGTTCCTTACGCCAACTTCGCTCCCCATCTGCCTCCCTTCCCTCGCCCACGTTGCCTACATAGCTACTCGCCCTCTCTCGCCCCTTCCCGTCCCCTTCAGAGCCCTGTTCTCGTTGTCCCGCCTGTTCCCCCAACAACATGGCCGAGTCTGGATCGGCCGGGCCCCGGCCCCGCCTGGATGGCCTCGGCATCTTCTGGATCATCTTCACCCTGTCGTGGACCTTTCTGCTCGCCGCCGGAATGGTGTTTCTGTACCGCCGCCGCGACATGCACATGCTGAGGATCCGGGGCCTGCCGCTGTCGCTCAGCGCCGTGGTTATGCTGCATCTCTATTGGGGCGCCGTGCAGACCGGATACTGCTACTCTCCTCTCGCCCCGCCCGCCGTCGAGTTTTGGATCATGAGCGTCTGGCTGCCCTTTGGCATCGGCCTGTTCCACGCTTCCAACAGTCGTTTCTTGCACGTCGCCAAGATCCAGAAGGAGCGCTTCGTGACGGAGAAGACATCCTCTCCGAAGATGAACAGTGCCAAGAGCACCACACTTCTTGGCCGCTTCAAAGCCCTTGACTACACCCGGAAGATATTGTACCTGGTTGGCATCGGCATGGCTTTTCAGGTACGTCCCAGATTTCAAGCATCCTTTAGGCATGGCACTAACCAGAGCAGCTTTTTCTTACCGTATTCATGTTTCTCGTCTCTCGCAAGTTCCACCCATCGTTCGGCATCCCGGGCACCGAAACCACGGGCACCGAGACGCACCAAAAGTCACAGATGGGTCGAGGATGGGAGTGGTAAGCTATTCCTCAAATACCCGTGGATCAGGGGCAGCGCTTACATATCTCCAGGTGGCCATCTGTCTTCTGGCAGTTCTTCTGGGCGTGGATCATCGCACCCGTCATTCTCTGGAAGGCTCGAGGAATCCACGACACCCAGGGCTGGAGATTCCAGACAGTCGCCTGCTGTCTCGCCAGGTAAGCAACATGACGGACGCGTTTTTGATAATGAGACACCCACTGACTCAAGCAGCCTTCATGCTACTCCCATGTGGCTCATCGCCCTGTACGTCCCGGCCATGGCCCCCATCAACGACGTCTGGATTCCTCCGCAGTGGTTAGTTTCTCCTCCTCGTGTTACGTTTCTCCCTCGCCTTCAGTGGATAGCCGTGCTGACAAGATGTAGGATTGCCGTCTCCATCATGATGCTCGAGATCTTCACCGTCTTCTTTCCTTGCTGGGAGGTGATGCGCCATCAGAACCTCCGACAAGAGACGCTCGACTCCATCGCGCAATGGGAGCGGAACAACCAAGGCCTCGGAAAAAGCTCCCGATCCGTCGCCACCGGCTCCACGACCATGGCCGGCTCAGTCCTCTCCGCCTGGAGCAAGGACGGCTCCATCAAGACCACCTCGGGCGAGAGCATCCTCACCATGGGCGCCCTGGAGCACGTTCTTGAACGCAACCCGGAGCCTCTGCAGAAGTTCTCTGCCCTGCGTGACTTCTCCGGAGAGAACATCGCCTTCCTACGGAGCGTCGCCGAGTGGAAGTCATCACTACCACCGGCGGCCCGCGGCCCGGAAAAGGCCCAGGACAGCGCCACGCAGGAGCTCGTCCGCGAGCGCTTCAACAGCGCGCTCCGCATCTACACCAACTTCATCAGCTCCCGCGACGCCGAGTTCCAGGTCAACCTCTCCTCGCAGGACCTAAAGAAGCTCGAGGCCATCTTCGAGGACTCGGCTCGCATCCTGTACGGCGCCAAGCGGGAAGTCGACCCGGCAACCCCCTTCGAGATGTTCGGCACTCCCGCCACGGCCGACTGTGCGGCGTCGTCGAACGGCTCTGAGACGGGCATCATCTCTCAGTCCGCGACCGAGTTGGACCACATCGGTGACCGGGCGCTCTTCTGGGGCACCATCCCCGAGTCGTTCGATGAGACCGTCTTCAACGACGCTGAGGCGAGCATCAAGTACCTCGTCTTGACCAATACGTGGCCGAAGTTCGTCAAGGACAGGCGGTTATCTCTTGATTCAGATGACACCCTTGAGTCAGGTAGTAGTGCCTGATCAACTGATTGTGGCCCTTTGGTATAGGAGTTATGTGGTTTGGGAGGATCTCGTAAATGTTTAATGTAAATGTTGATTTTTCGGTCGTTCTTGATTATGATATCCCACCGAAGACTGCATTCATTATTTTACACTTGCTCTTCGTTCATCTTAATGTATTTTATTATGAAGTAAAAATAAAAAATACGACGTGTCTGATCTTATTTCTGAGCACTTACTCTCTACTCATTATTATCGTTAGCCTTTTCAGCTCTTACTTACTACCTAGTCTACATGTGTCAGTGCGGAAAAGACACGGCGTATTTACGACTTGTGACGCATATACGAACGCATCGGTTTGAGAAAAGATGGACCTCGCTAGGGTCCCATCCAGCCCGCATCAAGGCCGGAACAGATCAACTGCGTTTCGGCCGAATTGGTTGTTTCTACCCCGTAGAGTGCGGAATTAGCGCCCACGAGGCCTAGCTAGAACCTCTCTTTGGACGGATACAGAGGCTCGTGTCCACGTATTTTGCCTTGTGCCAAGCCGCTATCAACTCTCAATGCTCGTCGTATCCACCAAATGGCCTCAGCCCCTTCAGCTGAACTGGTCCTGGTCTGGCAGATCATGATAAATATTATCGATTCTGCACTTTATTCCTGCCAAGTCTTTATTCCTTGGGCATTTCTTCGATAAACTGCAACTCGTTTGAGTGTCAAGTATAGGCTTCCCACCATGGCACAAATGCGTGCAATGCGAGAGCATCACCAATCCTTCTCGCGAGATGAACCCCCGCCAAGTTATAGTCTGCCAACGGAGCAGTTTTCATCGCAGAGACTTCAGGATCAGATAGAAGCTTCAGAACTACCTGCGACGTCCGCGGTACGATCAGAAAAGAAAGGATAAGTAAGATTTTCACGGAAATGGATTTTACATGCTTGAGTTCGTCCTGGGTTATGTATTGTTTTCAAATTGAATGTGATCAAGACCTTCCATGCCACCCATCGATGTTCAGTAACGAGGATACTCGAACGAATTCGCCGGAAAATTCACCCTCATTAACTCCTTTCATTCATCCATATTGTATCAATTACCTCCTCCGTCTCCGCCACCATCTCCTCCACCGCCGCTGCCGATAAAGGCAAAGAAAAACCATATGCCCTCATAAGAAGACCCATCACCATTGATTTCCCCATTCCTTCTTTTCCTAGATCTTCGTCGTCTGAAGCTAGAAGCGTCCGTGGCAACATGATTGGTGTTGAAATCGCGGGCATCAAATTGGTGATTTTTCTGGCGCTGAAATGGAAGCTACATAGTCGCTGGATGAGGGAGTCGCGAGACGAGTAGTGCTCTAAATCATCTGGCGAGCGCTGAAATGGGGGGAAATTGATAGATGCAACCTCAACGACTGCTGAGAGTCTGAGTTACTCAAGACGACATTGCGGGGGCGAGTGATGACAATCGTGTAAACAGGATTTGGAGGGGTTATTCCTTTCCACCCTCTTTAATGACCACAGTCTCTAGGTCCTATTCTGCCTTGTGATACAGCCAAGAAGTACCAAGCAGCTAGACGCCTTTTGGGCCAACAAGGCAGATTTCTCCGTCTCAGCCACACATGTGCATCTATTGATCTCTTCTGGATTATCGATGCAGTGTGAAAGTTGGCGACTATGGAAAATGACTCATCATCTGTCAAGGCAGTTTATGCATGGTAGCTAATATTACCTGTTGGAGCAGGCCATCGAGCTACCCGATATGAAACCATTCATACGGAATTGAAAGACAACTGATGTCACATGCGGACTGGGAATCTTTTACGGGTCGTTGGAGCCCGCATCCTAATTTTCCTACGCATTATCGCCAACTGCGAGCTCATATTGATCTGTGTAGACTATCCACGATGGAGTTGCATTGCTGAAAAGGGACTCAATCTATACTTATATGCCCACCTCAACCTCTTCATTTCAATTGTCGGTTCTCTTCCGTTTCACATACAGTTTTCTGCACTGTGGTTGTCTGCCATCCACCATCCATCCTAGCTTGTGGCAACTGAGTGACGTCCTCACCAAGGGAACTCGATGTCGGATCATCTGCTACTATAGTTGGGTGACGTAAGGTTCATGCCGTTGATGGATCTGGCATCAGTTCTTTGTCTGGCGTTAAACTGACTGTTGACGGCTCGAGTCACGTATTGTGGTGGGTATAGGGTAGCCTGCATCGTCGGGGTATGAATGACTTGCTTGGATGGGTTAGATTTATGAGGATGGGCATTTAATTGAGAGGTGAGATCTTTATAATAATGTAGGAAAGTATGTATTACCATGGTTTTATAAATAGTCGAATTGTTAACGTTGGGTTTTACTTGAGAAAGTCTCAGAGAAAATTCAATGAGTAACTTAATAATAGCACGCAGCCTCCACCACGTCTCCTGATCCCCGTCTTATTAGCAGTCAAACCCTTCTACTCATTACAACTTCTTGACCTCCTCTTCAAACTTGGCCCAGGCCGCGGGCAGAAGAACGCTAGTCATCCAGTAACCGTCGACATGATCTTTGCCCAGCAGCACAACCACATTCCTCACAACGGCGCTCGTCCGCATCGACTGCGCATGATGGAACACGATGCTCCCGGGCGCGTTGGTCCTCGCCGGGCCCGTCTCACCAGCACGCACAACCGCCGCAGCGAAGTCGGCCGCCTTGAAGATGCCGGCGCGCGTCCAGTTCGTGAAGGGAACCAGCAGCGCGTCCGACCGGCCGCACACCATCGACGGGTCGCTGCCGGCCTTGGACTCGCCGCGCAGCTCGCGCACAAAGGCCAGCATCTGGCCCTCGGTCACCTGCTCCGTCAGACACCGGCGGTTCTCCAGGGCGCTGGGCCCCAGAGGCCCCGTTGCCATGGCGGGCGATAGGAACACGAAGGCGCCCACGGCCATGTTCTGCACGAAGACGCCGGGCGCCTGGATCAGCGACGCCACGCGGAACCGCGTGTTGACGACCTGGAGCAGCGACACGGGCCGTGGCTGCGGCAGCGAGGATGCGATGCAGCGCGTTGCCCACGCCGTCAGCACGTCGCCATCGCTGACGAAGGGCTTCTCGCCGTTGTCCGTTGCGACCAAGTCGTCCTCGGCCTGGCGGCGCAGCGAAGCCATGGCGCTCTTGGGCAAGTAGACGGTGCGCGCCTCGACGACCGGGTTCCAGAGCAGGTCCCAGGCGAACCGCAGCCCGAACATGAGCATCGCCCATCCCCTCAGCCGCAGCCGGCCCATCTTGAACTCCTCCTTCTCGCCGGGCGCATCCGCGGCGGCGCACAAGGCGTCCTCGCGCGCGCCGAGCATGGGCGGCACCTCGGCTTCCCGGCCGGCGAGCACCAGCGACCAGCCGTGAAGCAGGGCCTGCTGGCCCATGACGTCCATCAGCGTGTGCGGCCACGAGAGGGCCACGAGCGTCGCGTCGTTGAAGGACGTGATGTGCAACGACAGCTGCGGCGTGTCGTGGTAGATGAAGTCCTCGAGTGTCTCGGGCGCGTCTTTACGGGCCGCGAAGGCCCGGAAGTCACCCGGTCCAGCTTGAATGGACGCACCCTCGGTGGCCTTGGGGAGCGTCGTCGCCAGCGGATGGTCTGCGATGTCCACGGCCAGGGTCTCGTGCGAGTAGGCGACTGCAGGACGCTCTGCCGTGAAGGGCCTTGGGACGTAAATCTCCAGCTCTCCATTGTCCTGGCGGGCGTGAGTTTACTGCTTCAGTGATAAGGACCATGTCATGGAGAAGAGCGAACCTTTAATCTCAGCCGACCGCCGACCTTCCTCCAGTCTCCAATGTCCAGCAGCTTCGACAGCGAGGCGTGCAGCTTATCAGCGTCCAGCACGTCGTTGAAGCGCAGCGTCCACGTAACGACGATACCCCGGAGCGACCCCGTGTCGTCCAGCATGTGCATGGGGTACACGTCGTCCGTCTCCACCGGCGGCGGTGCCGTCCTCGCTGGAGCCATTCCGAATACGCGTTTCAAGGCCTCCATTATGACACGGTGAGAGATCTAAGTTGTATCTTCTTCGTAGCTGCAAATTCGACCACGCACGAGCTGTGATTATAACCTACCACCTATCTGGATTGCAGGATGGTGAACCTTGCATGAATGATTATTCGTAGGTGCGTACGTACAGTCGATCCCGTAGATTTGCTAGCGAGGTACGGATTTCGGGCATAAGCATTGGGGATTCTCAACTCAACAACAGAACCAGATAAGATACGGCAATTTCATAGATCCTATCAATATATTAAATGAGTTTGATTGAACCTGTCTACTAGTTTTCTTTTTAAGATCTTTTGAATGGCCTTCTTGACAGTGCTTTCTAGAAAGTAGCTGAGACCAAAATCGGGTCTCCTGCTAACAGAAATACAGGGGATCTACAGTCGTGGGTCATCTCAGAAAAGGGGTTTGGCTTATTGTGGGATAGGTCTTACTAGACTAGATGGCTGACACAGTAGACTGGTTGACTGGATGGCAGTAGCAGACAGCTCACTAGTCAATCTCATCAATTCTTCAGTTCTGGATAACTGTTTATCGCGTGATTGGTGGCTGTGCTCGTCGTTTACTTCTTCAGATAGCTTGCTAGGGACTTATTTATGACAACTTGCTGCTCCTCATACAACCTCGCCCTCTCCGACTCCCATCCACCCTCTTTCAGTAGCTTTTCCCCTGGACCGATTGCAAACTGGTCATCGGTGCCTGCTAGTCCATCTAGCATTTTATCTACGAACTCAACGACTGGCATGCCGATTTCTCCTCCATTGACCAGGTCTGGCTGATGGTTCTCATCGTGCAGCTCGGTCTGCACCGCGGGCGGGAAAACCTCGACCATGCGCACGTTGCTATGCCCCGCCTCAACAAGCTGCGTCCGGACGTTCATTATAAAAGAGTGAAGTGCAGCCTTGGACGCATTATAGTTGGGCGTCCGGATCATGGACGGGATGAGACCCAAGGTCGCGCTAACGTAGACGAGATGGGCGCGTGTCTGAGACTTGAGATGCGGCAGGAATGCGGCAGTGAGGTAGACGGCGGACGTGTAATTGGTGGTCAGCTCGACGCTAAGACTGGACAGATCTAGGGACTCTGGCTGGGAGACATCAAAGCCCCTTTGGATGCCAGAGTTGATGACGACGCAGTCCAGGTCCGGATGGGCCAGCGAGACGGACTCGGCAAAGGCCTTGATGTCGTCCAGGCGGGTGACATCGAAGCGAAGGGCGCTGAGGCTGTCGGCGCCGTGAGCCTCGACTAGCGCGTCCAGGCGATCCTGACGGCGACCAACAGCGACGACTTTGGTGCCAGTCGCGACGAGCTTTGAGGCAAGGGTGGCGCCAATGCCGGACGTGGCACCGAGGACGAGGGCTTTGCGGTAGAGCGGGGCCATGGCGCCTGGAACAAGAGACGGCGTTTCACGTGGTAAATTTGAGAAAGGGAGATGGAATATGCGAGGTGGTATTGGGATGTAATATGTGACGTGGTATTGAGTCGTGATTGTGAGGGGACGGATGCGAGAACTCCGAGAGCAGGGCTTGACCGGACTGCGGAGGTTTGTGAGCGGGGAGAGGAGGAGGGAAGGGCTCCGGACTTTTCGGGCTTCTTTCTACGAATAGTGTTGGGCGGGGGGCCGCAGGAATATGCGTTAGATCAGATGACGAGGGGAGATGAAAAGGCGAGTGAGTGAAGATGACAGAGACTCTGAGCTTGTGAGAGAGCGAGAGCGAGAGACGGAGGGAGTGAGCGTGAGATCAGCTGACAAGTTATTCCAGCCCGCCCTGCTACTGACTGTACTGTGCCACAGAACCTTCCACTAACCTACAGCTGTGCCACAGCACTGCCAAGCCATCAAGCCACCTACCTACCTACAGTTACTGTACATAGTACTCCGTATTCAACTCAGGATTAACCTTCAAACAGAGCCATCTTGGATCGGGTGTTTGTAATCAAGAGGGGAGGGTCCGTTTTGGGGGGGCCTATTCTTGCTGGGATGCCTAAAACTTAAGCTTAACACTGTTCCTCCAGGCCATCCTCCAGGTCATGAGACGAGACTGCGAGGGAACTTGGCCGTCGTCGGGGTTCGGATGGCATCCAGGGGGGGATATATGCTTAGCGGCACATCTAGCCCCTTGGCGCCACTATAGCGGATCCCTACAGGGCATTGACTGCAGGGGACCTCAACGGTCAACATCATGGGACATGCTCGTGGCGCGCTTCCAGACCGTTGCTGGATTCCTTGGCAGCCAGGCAAGTGAGGCCTTTGCGACGTTTACAGTCGATAGCTCGGCGTACCGCGATGTTTGGGCTTCTAGGCGAGAGTCCAGACAGACAGAACACAAATAGCATTTCTTCTTGTTTGAGTTTTGTTTTTTTTTGGCCTTGGGAGTCCCTTGTTGGGCTGGCGAGCGGCGAAACATACCACGTCTCTGCCCTGGCGCCGCGACATCAGACAGAAAACATCACCAAGTGCGAGAGAATATAGCCTTTCTATTCCGTGTCAGCTGCAAATGGAAGCTGTTGCACGGGGGAAAAACCCCCCCCAAGATTGAAATTGTAATAATCGCCAAAGAGTCCTCCTGCGGAAGTCGGAGGAGGCGGCGGGGCGCAGGAGGATGGACCGCTGCGCGTGCGCTGACTCTCTCTGTTATTTTCTCACCGTGGTGGCTTTGACTAGGTCGTAGACTGACAGGAACATCCCCGCCACAGGCCGGAACAAGCTTAAAAAGAAAGAGTATGGGTTTGACTTGGCAGAACTTGCAACACCTACAGCGGCGGAGAGTCGCAGCGTCCAGTGGAATAAACGCCTGCAAGCCGGGTCTCCAAACTTGCAAAACAACCCTGAAGTCCCGCCAGCAACCCTGAAAACCCTGGCATGGCCCTGACGCGACCCTGACATGACACCGTCCCGTCCTCCAGTCTGCTGCAGAACCCAACAAGGATCCCTTGAACGTCCCCCGCATTGCCATGCCCTCCTCGTCCCAATACCGTCCGGTAGTATCGACCATCGTTCTGTTCCGTACTGGCTCGCTGCCAACTGGGCGAGAAAAATCCCACTTCACGGTCTAGACTCTCTCGACTTCACCCCCGACCTAACCCATCTAGTTTAATCCGCCCCCCCGGCCGGCTTTTGCGAGGCGCGGTCTGACACTCACTACCCACGTCCCTGGCAAGCCAGGCGTCCATTTGAAAGCGTCCCTGTCGGCGACAACGACGACAACTACTACCACCACCGCTGCTACAACGACAGGGGCTCAGCGAGAGGATTGCAACACTGCGTCTTTTACCAGGTACTCCGGATGAGTGAGATGCAACCCTCCGGAAATCCTTGAACTAACCTTCCGCCACCCCGAGCGCAGGCCGTTGCAACTCTGGTTATTACTTAAAGCCGCGAGACGGCCTCTTAGAACCTCGCATTCTTGGCTCTCGATCTCTTCATCCTTCTAATTCTGCTTCATCCCATTTCGCAAACGTTTACACCTTGACGGTTTTCTCTTCTTTCATCTTTCATTTCATCCTTGTCAGCATGGCTCCCAGTACTGTAGTATTTGGCCTCTTGGCCGTCTTCGCCTCCCGCGCGCTGGCCTCGTGTGCCCACGGAACATTTTTGCATCCTCGGGCTGAGGAGGGTGTGTTCGAGGCCCCGAAATTCGGTTATATCGGACCCATGGTATGTTACCAACAGCCGCCACAATGGCCAACGTCGTCGTTCCCGTGCATGGCAAACTAACCAACGCCGCTGCAATAGGGCCCTACCAACTGGCAAGCCCTGGACGTGGCCAACGATCTCTGTGCCACAGGCAGCAGCCAGTCCCCCATCGACATGATTTCCTCAGCCTTCACCGTCGTGCCCGGGTCCGAGCTGGGCCTCACCATCCCCGACATGGAGGCGGGCGCCGAGTTCGAGAACCTCGGAACCAACGTCGAGGTCATTGCCGAGGGAGGCAGCATCACGGTCGGAGACGTCGACTACACCCTGCAGCAGTTCCACTTCCACCTCCCCAGCGAGCACCTCGACAACGGCACCAGCATGGCCATGGAGATGCACATGGTCTGGCAGAGCGCCGACGAGAAGATTGCCGTCATTGGAGTCTTCATCGACCTTGACGACGGAGCCGCTGCCGCTGCCGCCAAGGCCAAGAGCCGCAAGCCCCGACACGTTGCCGCGAGAGAAGCCTTGACCCTCGAAAACAAGTCCTCTGCCGTCAAGATCGCAGCGTCCTCCACCCTGCTCGAGACTGTCTTGGGAGCTGTTGATCAGATCCCGACTCCCGGAGACACTGTCACTACCGAGCCCCTAATCATGTCCGAGTTGGTTAATACCCTGGCTGCTGGTTCCTTCCAGGCGTAAGTTTTCTCGAACCACTGGCATTGTTTGTACGCGGTCGACTAACTCTTTCTTCAGATACAGCGGTTCCTTGACAACCCCTCCCTGCAGCGAAGGCGTCAGCTGGTTTGTCGCTACCCAGGCGCTGTCCATCCAGACGTCGACCTTCCTCAAGGCCCGTTCCGTCCTGGGCTTCAACTCTAGATTTCCTCAGAATACTCCTGGCGAGTCGAACATCATCTCCATGGCGGCATCTAAGGCGTTAGAGCACTGATGTCTGGCACTTGTACACTAAATCGTAATTTATTTGTAGCAACAGATTTGTCACCCAGGAGGTGGTTGTTTGTGTTTTTATTTCCCGAAGCGTTTTTGCATTAGAACTATAGATATTTTGTATCCTCACTGGTTGCTCTAAGTTAATACCGACAAGATTTCATACAGACTGGTCCTCCTTCCATGCGTGTCCTTGGCGTGCGTTGTAGTTGATGCATGGAAGAACTGTCCGACGGCTACGCACATGGCTAGCTTCACAGTAGCCAATTCAGGCAATTCACTACGACGATCTGTGCGACCACGTTGGTGATTGGATTCCCCCATGTGTGAAAGCCGTTGGATGCTCCCCGCATCTTGGCCAGCAGAACAACATCTCCACTTGCACAGCCCGCCAAGGTGCAGGGAACTCCGAATTGTCATTGAACTTAATACGCTGGCGAGTGCAGTGAGCTCATTAATCACATCACCTCCACGGAAACCCCTCTTTGGTTGCGGGGTAGAGGAATCCTGCAGATGGATGGTAAACTGAAGTCAATAGGAATGCTTGGCACAACGGATGACTGGATGATGGATCCTTGACATTTATTACACGATGATAACGGCTGCGAAAAGACCCGCTGGTCCTCAATGAGTCAAGATTTGAAGCCTGCTCCAGAGAGTTCATTAGACCGTTCATAGAGTTCAAAATATCCTTTCTTTCTACCTGTGCTCAGATCGGGGTCAAATTGGTTCCGAGAGATTGGTAGGTTTGCACGTGGGCGATCTAAGGCGAAAGTGTTGCTGCTCCGAGCAATTACTCTAGTCGTACGATAGCTGCTCGGGCCTGGGGCCTCCCTCTCGGCATCCTTGTTAGCTCATCCCTATGACTGAGATGGTGCTTGCTCAGGGATCCTGCAAGTTCAGTGTAGACTATCGTCTCTAGCGCCACAGTCTTATCGCATGCCTTGGCGATGGCTGTGCAATCCCCTTGTAGACACTCCCCGACGTTCAATACAATATGCGATATGGTATCGGCATATTTAAACTTGCTTGGCGGACCAAAATTGAGGCTTCGAACTTCCAAATCTCTTACAGACCTCGTAACTCGAGAGGAGTGCACAGTCGTTGACCTTGCAAGGCTTAGTTAGATACCGTTGCGATTACATCAGGGCCTGCTCAAAGATAGGTAAAGCATTCAGACGTGATGATGAATACACCGAAAGCCCTCGAAAGATGCAATGACCTATTGTTTCTTGGCGCACACAACATAGTCGCCCGCAATCAAGCCATCCTAACCTCACCTTCGCCACAGCACAACGAGTCCGTGCAAGCAGGTGAGATTTAGGGGGTCAAAGAGCACCCTTGATCCAAGCAAAGTGAAGACCCTACGACTATAGGCGCCCATATTTTAACGCCATTGCATGACGGGCTTGTACTGACTCAAAAACGACAATCTTCCATCCGTGCCCTGATCGGGCGGGTTTGAATCCTTCAGTAAGCATGAAATCTCACTCCAAAATGAGTGAGTCAGTTAGAGGACCCTCTTCGAGAAAGCGAAAGCTTGGAGTCTTCTCTATTCAAAGCTAGCATGGATTCTCGGATTCCCACAAACATCGTTTGGAAACTCTGGAAGTCTCCCGTTGACCAGATCCTACTAACCCTGGAAAGCTGCAACATGCGTACCTGAGAGAACACCCATGGCATTTCCACGAACTCAACCCATCATCCCATAGTAGCTATTCCAGCCCACTGCAGCTTCTCTGCGAGCGTGCTGGTCAACACAGGTGACCCATGCCATCGTCTCCTGGTTTCTGTGACAAGATAGGGAGGGAAATGGATACGAACCTACTGTGTAAAAGTTCGCAAGATTGCCGTTCCACTGCACAGGATATTGTCGGAGACATATTTGTTCTCTATTCATAAGACACCACTAGGTATAATGTGCTACCTCTCACGCGTTCCTATCTTGAAGCTGCCCTTGTAGATTAGCTGAGTATCGCTGTGTCTCCGTAATAGTCATTGAATTTCTGAAAATCTACTTCAGTAGCTTCCTGCAACCTATATCGACTGTGCTGTTGGCCTAAGCATAGTAAATTGATGCGCCAGCTTGCCAGATCCTTTTCGAGTGCTCGGGAACGTACGGAGAACGTTTCCGTGCTGATTCTATTCGCGCGTACAAATTATTATACCATGGCAGATAAAAGCGAAGGGCGCAGGCGAAGATAAGAGCGTACTAGGCACATCTAGAGTTTCCAGGCATTTATTGTAATGGAATGATGCCGCTGTTCTGGGAGCAATGCATGCAGTATATCCCAATGGGACTAATCAATCTTCTCAACGTCGCTCATGGCAAATGTGAATGGATATGTGGATTTAGTAAGAAAATGAGGGAAAGAAGACATGCTTTGCCCCATTTCTCAATAATTACCGAGGATGCTCTCCTACATTGGCCCCGTCTTCACCCCTGGTTCCATCTATTTATTAAAAGCAAGCTGACCTCTTCCGTGACTTTAGTTTTAGTTACCCATCAATAACACAACGACGTTTTCTCTGCTGTTGGTGAGGAAAACTGATTCAAGGGCAAAGACTCCTTGGTGCGCCCAACTGAGGCTCCAAATCCAGGTGCGACCCAACCTGAGTAGACCCAGTACAGAGCAACGGGTATCAAGAGGCGAGAAGATGCAGGAAATTTGGCAATACGAGAACTATACGGGAAGACAAAGCAGTGCAGATGACAATAAAGGTCTTTTCAATCTTGGCATCTTAATTCTCGATCTTCTGCAGTCGAAGTGCTTGGCTATTGTATCAGTCAGAAAAAAGGGAGTAACTTGCCAATAGCTTGAGCTCGTGCACAGAGAATTGAGAAGTCCTCTGATCCGGCCATGTGTTCAATGATGCGCTATTTTCGCCATCCTCCCCTTCTCGTTTGGCCCTTGGTAGAGGTCTCGACGTGGCGTGAGAACCAGGCACGTTCATGGGATGAACTGGGGCTGAGTGGAATCGGAGTAGTTCATCGGAGTAGTTCGGCGGAGCCATGTTGCAGCCGACAAAAAAGAAAAGTGGCCTTTCGGGTTTGGTCCGGTGTGGTGATGGAAAGAGGCTTACCAAAATTGAAGCATTATTGATCCAGATTCTTCAATTCATTCACGATGTGTATGAGGGGTTGTCAGCAAGCTCCGATTGCCAAACCCGTGACGCTCCCGTTTACACTGCATACCCATCAATGTATCCGGCTTCCATTGTCTATAATACCGAATTTACCTTGTTCCAATCAATCAACCACACTAAAGTCTAACTGTGCACCATTGATGTCAATGGCACTAGCCATCTCTTTGAACAATCTCTACCTGACCCTGTCCTCGCTCAGGTTCTCGTGTGCCAAGATCGTCAATGTAAATGCCAAGACGGGAACGTCAATAACTATAAACAAAATGACAACTGCATCGGCGCCCTTGTCTATTTTGGGTATCAGTATGATTCAGCGAGTAGACCCTTGCGTTGGGATGGTGCATTGAAGATTAGGTATCCCTGATTCGATATTTCGTGTTCATACATCAATCATCATATTCCATCTTCGTATACGCATTTACGTCCCTGCACTCTAAGACTTCAGCATAACTTGGAACTATGACCAATTCAATGCTGTAGAAAAACAAGCTCGTATGGAAAATTTTGTTCTCGGCGTAGTTCTTTCGGAGTATCGGCGTAGTCTGTGGGGCGATCAAATCTCATGAGCAGATTCAGCGGGTCGACCTCACGAGCATTGACTCAAGATCACCCTCCATCAGCCGGTGAGGAAGCAGGGGCACATAGAAATACCGAGGAATGCGGACTTCCGTATTTCTTTCCTTTAATCTTGGACTTATCACTTGGACTAAGTCACTGCAAACGACTTCACATCTAACCACGCCCCTAGCATCAAAAGAGACTGTCCCAATTCGCAAGGGTCGTTAATGCCTGCTCGCTCTCGGACTGTTAGCATCTACGAATAGATACCAATCCGCCTGGATCCGATTTCTCTCCTTCCCATCTGGTATCTCAATTGCCATCCACCGCATTCCGAGTCCAGCCTCCTCTGCCCCAGAGCATTATGCATCGAGGTAATGCAGCAGCGACAGCTCATGCCTATAATGTGGCCCCATGGAGCATCAAGGCTTTGGGCTCAAAACTGAAAGCCCAGTATCGGAGTCAAGGCCTCGAAATTGTTCTCCATCAGCATTACACATCGAAGATCTACACGTCAGGGTCCACGATTACGGGAGAATTGATCATCTCACCGAAAAGGAATGTGAAGTTCGACAAAATTCGAATTTGCCTATCCGGCGATGCGTTGGTTCTGCATGAAGATACCAGCACTACTTCCTTAGTATCACACAACTTCTTGGATCTCCAGATGCCGGTTCTTCCTACCTCTCTACCCATTTCCGGAATTTTGGAGGTAGGCCAGCAGTACACAATCCCGTTCGACTTCATACTCCCGCATCAGCTTCCATCGGCATTGACTCGTCAACATGGGAAGTCAGAGTCCTTGACTAGTCATCACTCGCATTTACCTCCTTCAATGGGAATGTGGGAGAGAGATGATATGGCTCCCCACATGACTAAGATTCAATACGAGATCAAAGCTTCGGTGTATCATAATACGCCGTCCGGATCTACATCTGAAGCGGTAATGGAGGCCCACAAAACAATCATGGTCATTCCTTCGTCTCAGGAAGACCCTCCGTTTGCTGTTAGTAAACTTGACGTGCTATACGCTTTGAACAACACGCTACCGATCAGGAGAGGTCGATTCTCTAAGCGCCTTGGAACTCTCAATGCTACGGCTACCAATGCCACGACGATATTTCTCGGAGCCGATGGACGCACAGCAGGTTCGTCCATGGTTCAAGTCGGCCTGGTCTACGATCCTTCAGACCCGGAATCTCGCCCACCAACAATCGATCATGTATCTGCAAAGGTAGTGTCACATACCTGGTCATCTGGAAAGCCAGCGAAAGAATTTCCAAATTTAGGGCCATCAGGGACGCCCTTCTCATTTCGGGTTCCAGTAGAGACCAATTCAGCTCACAGCGGCTCATGGATAGAGCATGGGTCACTTTTAGAGGATAAGCTTAACGACCAGGCACCACTGCTTCCCTTTTATTCGACAAGCTTGGAGGTTTCCTTTGAGTTGCCCATGTCAACTCGGACTTTCATTCCAACGTTCCATTTCCCCAGGGTATCACGGGCATATTGTGTTCATTTGAACATCCGTGTTGGCGGCCAGAGTCTAGAGTTGAGGGCACCTCTTCAACTAGTGATGCAAGGCGGACCTGAACAGATGGATCATTGCGAGATTCTTCCAAGCTTCGAGGAAGCATGTCAAAATTAGATGTTGTACTTTGTATATTAGATGATTAATATTCTATCTAGAAGCTTTATGGCCTTCAACTTCCAATCGGTATCCTCTGTAATGGATAAAAATAGCTCAAATTTGAAGCCACCAGACCAAGGTGTTGACTGCCCCCAACAGAGCAAACGAGTTCTTGCTGATACGACAGTGGTCCTTTGGTGGCGCTGAAGCCTCGTATGCCATCAACCATCGATCATGTCGCATGTTTGATCGATTACTGGGTAATACGCCATATATCGGAGACGCGACACCGGTTCGATGCTGTCTGTGGGGCTTCAATCATCAAATTCTCGTCAGAAGTAGAAGAAGGTACGTAGAGAGCGGACATGACTCCGATGATGTGAAACATCAGTTGCCGGACCTAAGTGAGAAGGTCTTCATCGTTGGACACTAGCCCCGTTGTGGTCGAGGAGAGAGTTACGTCTAGTTTAGGGTGCTTGCGTATTGACAGTTCTCTGCATAGCTCCGTTGTGATGCCAGAAAAGTTGATAAAGGCGACACGCTGCGAATGAGAGGCACCATTCCCACCAAAGTCCTTCAAGCCGGGTGGGATATTGTTGAATCGGCCTTGGAGAAAGTTCATGTATCGTTTTCTAGTCCTTAGATGCTTGTGGCGGTCGGTAGCATACAGTACTTTAAAAGTGCCGATAACTTGGGAGTCGGTGAGGTTCACATTGGCAAGTGGGTAAGTTCATTTGTTGAAAGTAGACTTTACCAGGAGTTGGACGTAATTGGTGTAGCTCCTGCTGTGATATGTTTCCATGATGAGTGTGAAACCACCTGGTGAAGACTACAGCATAGCCCATATCGATGGCGCACAGAGAAGACTGGATACAGAAGAATCGAGCAGGAAATTGTTAATAAGATGTTACTAGTTGCAAATTGCCTACGCTCATTTAATTGCAGCATTGCTTGCTAAGGCGGCTGAGACAATCTCGTATTCATTCACTGCGAGAGGATCGTAAATCCCTATTCAAAGGTAATCTCCCCTTTCTATCACCTCGCTTGCGTTGCCTCAACCCGTTGCTCTCAAAGGTTCGAGGTCCAGTTCACCAGCAATGGAGGGGGCGTCTGCACTCGGGGAATGTGACTTCCTACACCGACATGACTTCAAACAGCTTTTTCTCCTGCCCGTTTCCTTCAGGTAAAATTCTACAGCATCTCTCACGCTCAGACGAAGGTGTTTGAGACCCCGGCTATACTCATCGCCGGAGATGTCATCCTTCAATTCGTTTTCGAGAACCTCTTGGTTTGAATGGTCTAAGTAGCTTTGCTGGATAGCTTTCACTCTCATTGGGAAAAAAAGAAGATTAGATGATATGAGTTGTGAAGAAGCGAGATGTAAAGATGTAAGATGCGAGGTATAGTTTGTCTCGGACTATGGCAAAGCGAGTCGTTCTAGGTGGTGATAACTTAGTAACTAGACTCTACGTATGATCTATATACGAATAGAGACTAAATTATGGGAACTCCTACTAAGTCATTTCATAAGCTTCTTGACCCTCCTCAAGACGAAAAACCAAGATTGTACTCACAGTCAACTATCTCATCTCAAATATCTTAAACCCCGTTTCAAGGTCAGAGAAAATTCTACAAGCCTAAGGATGGTGGCGCTCTTCTTCGTCTTCCTCTATTTGGGCCGTCGGGTCGTTGGGACAGTACATCACGAAGAAGCGGATCATCCTTGTCCTTATCAACGTGGTGTACACGGACATGTCTACACCATTTTCAACTGTTAGCCGCCGGCTCTTACACGGTTCTAGGTCAATATTCTTACCGCTGCAAGTTATCCGGTCTTGGATACTTGTTCTCACGACCAGGGCCGAATGGGCAAACGTAGTCGGGCGAAGTATGAAACAGGCCATGTCTGATCAACTCATTCTTGCGCTTAAAACCTTTCCCTCCTTCGCTTCTTGGGCACCCTCCCACCGTGCAATAATGCCACCGTGCTGATGAGTGCACATTGGCGTGAGAGTTGAGAAGATGGAGAGTCTGAAAGGGCGAGGCTGTGCATCCACTAACAGTGCAAACATATGGGCCATGGGTAGGGCTGTTGATTTCATCGTCGCTCATGAAATCAGCGACGGAGCTTGAAGCAGGCGTGGAATCACGGTTAGACAGAGTCTCACCGGTTTCACTACTGCTATATTCGCTCATAGAACCACAAGTAGCGAGAGTTGGAGAAGTAGGTGTGAGAGAAGAAAATTGTGGCAAATCTCTCGCCAAGCCATCTTGATAGGGGGGAAAGGTCTCCCTATGCTCTGAGGGGGGTGAGAGGCGCCGTTGCCTTTCACTTTCATAAGTTTGGATAAGCACGTCTTCGAACTCTTGCGCTCGTTCTTTGGCGGACCCGGAGAGTTTCATGATCCTAGCTCGTTCACGCTCCCGTCGAGCATTTTCTCGTTGATCAAGGTCGACCTGAGCTTCAACGCTAGCCACAGGACCTGAGATGTAGTCAGTACTATAGCATCACAAATCCCACCTCGAGAACGTACCTGAGGTATTACTGCCGAATTTGTCCTTGATTCTTGTCCAAAATTTTGCAGCACCATGCTCCAGCCTTCCTATATGACGGATAATATTAACGTCGGATTCTCCTAGTCGAGCGATGCTGGGAATGAGCGATTCGTTGTGCACATTGAAAACATCCAAGGTGTCGATGGTGTCTTGTCCAACAAGGATATCCGCGTTGGGATTGTCCAGCACAAAAAGCTCAAGGTCAATTGCTTCCCCACGTGCATGAAATCCTACGGAATTGACGTTACCAACGACGAACGACGTCTTGATAACGCCAGTAGTGTAGCCCACGCTACAGTCGGCAAACTCGACTTGCTCAAATGCAGGCTCGATCTGGTAAGCTCTCGACCTTGCAAATGCGGGACTAACGAGGTCCAAGTCTGATCCAGTATCCACGGTGGCACAGCCCACATAAGTGTCAAGCCTGCAGACCAAGCTCCGCTTGGGTCTTCCAATGCTGTTCACTCTTAGTGTCTGCATGGCAGGCACAATCTGCTCGATAAGACGATCTCTATGTTTGCTGAAAGTCTCCGTCTGCTGCAAAAAGTCAAAACCCATGATCAAAGGAACGGCCAGGGTGTTGAAGACGTGTAAAATACACTCGAGATCCGGAGTTGAAGGGGTGCCGGTAGCAAAGCTGCACCTGGTAGAGACTTGCCCGATCGCTGTGACGATATTCCCGTTACCGACTGAGAATTGTCTCGGGTCACCAATGGTCGGCTTTATCTGTAGCCCCAAGTCGTTGACCAACTCCAAAGATATAATGTTCTCGTCGGAACCGCTATCAGGACACGCCATGACCTCGGTGGATATACCTGCGGAACGAGCCAGTAATAGAGGAAGAACAAATCGTTTTCTTCGCTTCCTCAACTGTTGTGTCCTCAAAGTTTGGGGTGATTCCGAGGCTTTCAGGAGTGCCTCAGCTGCAAGTTGTCGGAGACGGAGAGATTCAGTCATTGAGTCGTCCAAATCCTCGAATGGATTTTTCGCTGGTGTTGCCACAGCTGCCTCAGCTGCCAGGGCCCAGCCACGCCTGGGGTCCATCTCGTGCACAAGAACTCCGTCCTTCCAACTTGGTGCATCTCGGTTCTGCCTTTTGCGAAGGGGCGGCTGCGCATTGCCATCTCGTCCGTGTGATCGTTTCCTATCTCGAAGGGCACGGCTCCACGGGCCGTCCTACAAGAAGACTTGAATTAGTCCTTAGAGTCTAAAATATATACACAACTTCTAGAATTAAGCCAAAGTGTGGGGAAAAAATAAAAGACACTTACAATATCTATTATGTCCTCGAGATCCGTTTCGTCGTCGGATTCCGAGTCTTCGAGCGGGATCGGCTTCAGCTTTGGCCGAACGGGCACGAGCAGAGGCGAGTCGCGAGGTACGACTTCTTCGGGATCATAGTATTCCATCGAGCCTTTGCGTCCGGCGACTCCAAGACGCTGGTTCTTGGGGTTGAAAGAGACAAAATTGAAGGAACTGAGGGAAATCCGGTGCAATCAACTGCTAAGCCACTGTAGACAGTACAACGCGGAGGCGAAGTCATTTCAAAATTACATTTGTTGCCAATCATACACCCGCACGTGGCAAGGCATCTCGCTAGGCTCTCGGCTCTGTCAGCGTGCATGAGTGCACGTGAGGTTGGATGTCGCACGAAGCCTGATTCTTAGCCCATCGGTCCATTCATGTTACGTTAGAGATCAATACAGCCTCTTGAAGCGGTAGAAATAACACCAAACCTCCCCCCAAGGTATCGTTCAGTCGTCTGGGCGATGGGAATCACGAAACGCTCACGAACTCGCTACTCCATCCAACAGAGTGACAGTCACTACAACTTACTTGGCTCTGCGAGGTTTCCGCAACACGCATGTACAAGAAATGGAAGCGCAGAGGCAGAAGTTCTATGTGGATGGGTTTCCATCTCTCGCCCACTTTATTGCAAGCGACAGGGATGGAACATCTGCGATATTCAAAAGATTTAATCGATTAGCAGCCAGGAACTTGCTCGTTTTGCAAAGCGAACTGGCAGAGCTGGAAGTAAAGCTCGACGAGTACGACCGCGAGGACGAGGGAAGTAGTGAGGCGTTGCAGTCTCTGAGAAACTGGGAAGATTACAAGGCAAGAAATGGGAAAGATTCAAATAGGAGGAAGTTACTGGAACAAATCAAGTTAACGTTGAAAGATTACAGTATGAAACCTAAGCCGATGTTAGGACAACACTGACGGTTGTCTAGGGGAAGCCATGCTTTTCGAGAGCACTCTTACTTCAATGCCACCACCCGACAGAAAAACGTTGAAGGCTTTCCGAATCAACTTCTTTCACGGAAGACCCGAACAGAGCAAAGATTGGCCGATGCTTGGCGGGCATAGCTCTGATCTATATGAAGATCCTGACGACTTGGTGGTTTTACATACGGCTGAACCTCCAGACAGGCTGACAATGTTTGCGCAAGATTATTTTGGCTTCCTATTCAAGGTGAGGATAGCGTGGACATTACGGTTTTGCTGAGTATCGCTTATCATTAACCAACATTAGGAGGAAGACAGTCCTGGACATGGAACCAAGCCGGGTTCTTTGGTTGACTATGCGTCAGGCAAGAAAATATCGGCCTTTGTCTCATATCTGACTACTGTCGTTGCAGCACTGCTGCTGATCGGCGCTATTCTTGTCCTGTATAAGACAAAGTCGGATGACTTGAAGCTAGGCTTGATTGCACTTTTCACGATAGTCTTTGCAGCTAGTGTTGGGTTACTGACCAACGCAAGGCGAGCAGAAGTGTTTGGATCTACTGCTGCGTAAGTAAGCATACCACATGAGAGAGAAGTTTGCTAATTATTATAGATATGCTGCTGTATTAGTTGTCTTTGTTAGCGGGGATCTTGGGAAGTAGAGCATATGAATCGGGCTGAGAAGGAGTTGAGCTGGGGACTGTGGTAGAATGCCAAATCTTTCCCGGGTTTAATATTTAGAGTTGGAAATTGAAACTCATCGTCCTCTTGTGTATGAAGAACTTCATCTTGAATGTGTACCTGGTTCTGAGAACAGGCGAAATATAGATTGTTGTACATGTTATTCTTCATTGCTGTCCGCTGAGAGCGCCTCCCATTTCATTCTAACCCGCGACTTGTTATAATTGTAGTAATGCGGCTACTAGTAATTAAAGCTAGCTCTATCATTCTCTCGGGGTTTTTGTTGTCTGTTGGCAACCAAGAAGCAGGATATACGGAGTGGTGAGTGCGACTTCCCCCGTTGAAGACGTCTGTCTGTCTTGGCGTTAACTCTCTGTTGACAAGATGGCACCTATTTTCACCAAAGTTATCAAATGTTCGACCTACCTAGGCTAACTACGCTAGACTGCGCCTGTCCTGAATCTGGATGAAGCTATAGGCAAGATCATGGATAGAGCGGGTGACAACCATCCTCAGTCCAGCGATTAGCCCAACGAGGTATTAGACGTGTTACCTGTGTCGAATATTCTGTATATGATGATCAATTAGGAAAACAGAAACCTTTGTAAGAGCCGAAATTGCTATCTAGATCATCACACTCAAGGTGGGGGTGTATCTGATACAAGCCAGAACGATCCATCCAACAAGGATTTACTGATTGGTTGAAGGTCGGGTCATCTTTGCCCGATCAACCTATGACAATAACTAATTACGTGCATCGTGCAATATCTCACCCCAATCTGCAATTGTGGCACTAGTCGCGCCTTACACTGACAGCCAGTCCGTCTTAGGCTTAGGGGATGTCGAAGGGCGTCGGAGTTGGTCGGTGCAGTATGACTGACTTGATTTAGGTCGAATCCTGTGAGCATCCTCTGGACGATACCGGGTGAGGGAGTAGGATTCATTGAGAGGATCTAGCATGGTGAAATCGCAGACATCGAGGCCGTTGCGTGCTCGGTGCTCATGTGTTTAATACGGGGCACACTTTTTTGCCTTTTGACCGCCAATTCCGACATGTCACTGAGTGGATCTTCTAGATCATCCCGATGCTGTTGCAAGTAGGCGTGGTCGGAGTTATGGAGCACGTCGTCTATGTCCCTTTCCGATGCTCGGTGCTGGCCACATCCCCGAAGGGCGTGATGATTGACAAGAAGTGGCGCCATACTTAGTCACGTCCTAATTATCCAGCAAGAGTCAACCTTCTTAGTTACGGTACTGTATTTCCATAGATACCCCGAGCTAAAGTATTGAGCCTTGATAGTGTACAACCTAGTCCTACGATGCATACTTAACTACCTTCAACAGTAAACGGTGGAGAGCAGCAAAGCCGTCGTCTACAAGAACATGAATTCTTTATTAAACTTCGCCAACTCGTGGCGAAACCAGGAACTCGACATCGTTCTTCGCCATCACTACAACTCCAAGGTTTACGGAACCGGTTCCCTAGTTGCCGGGGACTTGGTCATCAACACGTCGAGAGATGTTCCTTTTGACAGCGTCCAAATTGTTTTCGCTGGAAAGTCAAAGGTGTGCAACCACGACGTAGCGGTCGCCTCTGTAACAACACACCGTTTCCTCGATCTGGAAATGCCCATCTCAACATCCGCCTATCCCACCCCCAAAGTTTTCAGAGCTGGCGAAACTTTCAGTATCCCTTTCAAGTTCATCATCCCAAAACACCTCACCCTAACTGCTTGCTCCCATGCCGTGGAGTCAGATGCTGTGCGTGAACTCCATACGCGCCTGCCACCGACCATGGGAGACTGGGAGAGAGACGACATGTCATTCAAGATGGTCAATATCGAATACGCGATAGAGGCCACCGTACTCAAGAGATCTACATATGGAAACCCTCCAGTCAAGGCCTTAGAGACCAGCAAGGCAGTGAGGCTTCTGACGTCAGGCCCTGAGGATCCGCCACTAAGCATTACCGACTTTGACAAATTATACACACTCAAAAGCAACAGGACGATCCGCAAATGGTTATCTTCTCAAGTTCTTGGACAGATCAAGGCTGTGGCAACACAGGCTACAGTGGTTCGCCTGGATGCGGTTGGGCGCGAATTGAATGGCTCGTCAGTTCAGGTCAGCTTGACCTTTGAGCCATCCGCCATCCATGTTATTCCGCCTATTATCAACTCGGTATCTATGAGTATCAAGGCAAACACGTGGTTCAATACTCAGCCAGTTGAAAGGCTACCCAATGTAGGTGATGGTCAGAGAGCCTATTCACACACTATTCGCCTTCATACGAAGTTTATCCACAGTGAGCCATGGACACAGCACGTCGACCTCGGAGACCATGGCAACTCGGAGGGCACGAGAGCTTCACCAATATTCCATACCACGACTTTGCACCTTCCTTTCGACCTACCCACCTCAGACAAGACCTTCCTACCAACCTTTCATACGTGTCTTCTCTCACGAACCTACAGCGTACAGTTAAGTTTGAGTATTGGCAGCGTGACGGTCGACCTGGTTGTGCCGCTTCAGGTTATTGTTGAAACTACAGATGAGCCATCTGCGATAAATGAGGGAGTTGCGGAAGACGAGGAACTCCCCGACTTTCATGCCGCAACAAATTACGGGTCGTAGGTAAGTGATAATCGTGAGTATGCTGAACAGGTCAGAGCACTGATTGCTCGCTGTAATAGTCCAGTCAGCTCAGCTGCATAGCCTCGGTAGAGATGCAGATGCTCCAAACGATCAAGAGACAGATATTGAAATTATAGAAAGGCACGCTGTACTCAGCGTGTAGGGGACGTTAGTTACAAAGGATACAGGGGTTGATGGCAAAATGGTGAACATGGAATCCAATTGGACTACGAGACAAAAGCTTGCTATTCAAGAAGACGTGACTGTCAAGGAATGATCGCTCGCTATACGAGGTTTGAGAGGAGGTACGATACCTTGTGGAATAAATACAAGAAAAGGTGCTGTATTAGACATTTCTGCATTCGGCAGACATCTTTATAGGACTGTAGTTTTCGTGTTTGTGATTCTTTTGTACAGCCCACTGGGTATCCATCCCGCTGTGGTAATAAAACAAGCTAGAAACAATGCTGGGACTTCAAATCCCCCATGGTCGTAGTGTATCGATCCATTTCCGTTGTGTAAACGCCATTCTAACCCCCATCCATAAATCCAACCCAGACGCCAAGATTCGCTCAGTCAAACGCAGTCATCCATATAAAGGCACTGAGCGCACCCCCGAGAACCAGGAAGGTCAGGATGCCCGCTCCAGCCCTGTCTCCTGTGGTGATGGGACGCGGCTCGGGGATATCGTGGCTGTTCTTTCCGGCATTCGGGTTGCCCTTGGAAATACCTCCCGTCCTGTTCGTCACGGGCGGCGCCGCATCTTCAATCAGCAGACTCGATACGGCCGCCAACACGTTCATCTGCTCGCCTGCGCCGCTGGTTTCGTCCACGGCCGGGTCGACGAATTTGCCCGAGCCCCAGTAGAACCCGCACACGCGGCCGGATTCGCCGCCGGTACATTGGTTGACGGCCGCCTGGGCGGACTTGGCGAGGACGGGGAGGATCTTGTCTTTGGTAAAGGGGGCGACCTGGGTCACGACGGAAAGCCATCGGTGGACGTAGCCCTTGAACGAAAGCATGTCGGTTGAGCAGGCGCCTTGGCGGCCTTCGCAGGGGACTTCGTAGGCGATGTCCTTGGGGAAGAAGTTTTTAAGTAAGGAATCAAGGAGCTTGTCGACGCGCTCTCCCCAGACCTTGGAGCCATCCGTCTGTAGAATGTTAGCCGATGTCAATGTCCTAAGACGAAACTGAACTGACGTAGTTGTACATAAACGCCGAGCCGTGGAGTAAGATGGCAGCGTTATAGGAGAAGGTCGCCTTGTTGATGTCGGTGCAGTTGTGCTCGACGTGGCCGCCGTCGTAGACCTGCCAGGTATCGTGGTCGATGTACTTGACATTCCAAAGCCAGTCCCAAGTCTCCTCGGCCCAGTCCGCGTATGTTGAGTTTCCGGTGTACCTGGCCAGGCGGGCACCGAGATTAAAGAAACATCCGTTGGCGATGGCTGCGAGGTGAGTTAGTTGCATTCCCCTTCAAGAAACGAACGAAACCCACTGTTCTTGTAGTTGTATCCGGCGTTGGAAAATGGAACCTGCCACCTCAAACCTCCGTTGCACGTCTTGTCATGTCGAGTCGGCCCCGCCTGAGTCGTCCAGACACCTTGCGCCAGTGCCAGCCACTGGGGTTTGTCGGCTGGAGGGTTGGGAAACTTGTTTTCAGCGGCGAGCATGGCTGACATGCCCCAGAAGCCTTGATCGTCGTTTCCTAGGGATGCTGTGTGGTTGAGAGGCATGTAGTCGGCGTTTTCGCCGGTTTGGTGTAGCATGCCTTCCATGACGACGTCGTTGTAACTCGTGTCGCCCGTCAACTTCCAGTAGTCTGTTCCCATTTAGTGGTCGGCCTCGGATGAGAGCAAGATGTTTGACGGTACGCACCGACGTAAGTTCCCATCATCGCGCCACCTTCCCACCAGTAGTAGTCGCCCTTGTACTCAGTGGGCGGCCCAGGTAGAATGCCGGGAATCATTCCGGTCTGGTTTCCATCGTACTGAAGCATGAGATCGTAGGCGAGGGTTCGGGCTGAGTCGCGAATTTCCTCTAGAAGAGTGTAAGCAATGTGAATGCTGGTAGCAAATCCAGCCGATGACGAGTGTACCTTTAGTGCTGATCTTGTAATATTGGGCTTGGGTAGACTGCACAAATAGGCCTCCCCATAGCAGTCCAGCTTGAGCCACGAGGGCTGAACTGGGCGAGCGCATATTGGATGTGAGAAAGAACAAATGAAGGACTGCAACTGAAAAAACGACTGTGCTCGTGGCGCGGCGAAAGCGAGGGGCTCGGTGAGCGGAACTGGGTGAATGAGAGAATGAATTAAGAACTAAACAGAACCGCCCCCATGAGACCAGGACGAGAAAGGAAGTGAAAGTGTCGGTTCAGATCTAGACCGACGACGAATTCACAAAATCACGGAGAAGGCGGTGGGCGAGACGAGACGAAGGAAGACAGACAGACAAGCAGAAGATCAAAGGAAGTAGGACGGAGCACCGGGTCTTTCAACAAGTGCGCAAAGGCTTGGCCAAACAAAGTCAACGACGCGGTCACCAGTAAACCGCTTCTTGGTACGAGCCAAGCTCCTGGGCATCGGGGCAGTGCATCGCCAGTGCCAATTGCTTGGCAGGCGCTTGGCAGCCTGAGCCAACAGTTGGCACGAAGAAGACATCGACGGTAGGCCTGTCCATGGCCCGTAGCGTAGCGCCGCGATGGTTGACGGAGGCCAAGACACGAAGAGCGCGTATACAATGACTAGCAGGGCCAGCCAGAGCGGTGGCCGGTTCGCTGGCTGGTGGGCGAAGCAGGGGCCAAGACATAGCCAAGTCTTGGCGACGAGCGAGCGAGAGACAAGCGACGAGTAAAGCCGCGTAATTGATATACAGCTTGGCGGCCTGGGGAAATTGGATGTGCGGTGATGGCAGGCAAGGAGTTGTTCGTGGAGTCTGGCAGTTGGAGCTGCGACAGTGCATGATCATCACCGGGCTCAAGCCGAAACGCGGAGGCAGGGGAGCGAAGCAGGACCACGTGCTGTCTTTGATGATACAACAGAGCGAGTCGGAGGGGAAAAGACCCGGGAGGGGAACCGTCCGGGCCACCGGGTGCTCCGGGAAGCGGGAAAGGGTGGGTTACGCAGACCTTGTTCACCATCGTGTGGCTTCTGCACAAAGTATTCTTCGATGTGCATGTCGTCCCTACAAAAATACAAACTATAAACTACAAACTACAAACTACAAAGGGAGCATGTCAGGGACGGAGATGTCAGGGAGAAAGCCGGCGTCAGGGGGACAATGGTGAGGACGGGGATGTGGGGATGGATGCACTAGCCCGGTGACGCGCCATGTTCCACCAAGATCCGAGGGCACAGCCCAGACAATTGGAGACGGGAAAGGGATGCTTTCGTTTGTCTCTGTGTCCAGAGCCTGTATATCTGTGCCTTTGTGGCTTCTCTCAAGGTGAAGGGCTGCACGAACCCCCCCCGTAATGGTGCTGAGAGACAGCGAGGCTGGCCTGCAGGGCCTGGAATGAGGCATGAGATGAGGTTGACAGCCCTGGCTCGACCCCCTTGCCAAGCCCTGGGGCAACACATCCAAGATGGATACCTACTTTCGATCAACGAGGCGCAGTAACTATAAGTTACAGGATCGACAGTGTAATGCTCCCCGAAGACTCCGGACAAGCTGGAGGTCCGCATCTTTATCTCATTTACGGAGTACGCTCCCCCCGGAAGCAAGGGCACTAAACTTAACTTTAATTTCGTCCCCTAGAGCCCCCTGTAAAAAAAAACCCCTGGACTCTGGTCCCTTCTCCCGCGCATACATCCCTGGACCCAAAAACCAGAGACACGAGTGGCTTCAGTCCGCGACACGCCGAACACGCACCCGACCAGTAACAGCGCGATACCACTGCGGGCCACAGCTTCACAAGTGCCACGGGGAAGAATGCGTGACAAAGGGGCCCCTGATATGCTTAAATATTACCTTATTCTTCCGAAACGTGGGTGTGCGACTGACACTGCGACTGCGACTCGCTGGAAACCTTTCACGTTGGGGGATCTGAGCACTCATCAGCATCCGTCTGGATTGTGAGCATGCGTAGGTAAACTTAACTACTCTTGGGCTTGGCCAACAATGGCGTCGTAGTGTATTTTCTGCCCGGGGCTGGATCTGAATTTTACCAAGGAGGCGCTGCGTCTTGGCAGAGTCTTGGCTACTTTCGAGGGGATACGTAGCCTGTAACATCCGCAGTACTTCGGATGGTGCGCAGACCAAGAGTACAGAGATAAATACGGCTGCCAGCCAAGGTGTTTTCATTTCTGATGCTTGCGCGTCAATGTCTTCAATTCTAGACGGCGACGATAGAATACAGTAATGACCCAGGTTGGAAGCGGTCAAGATGCCTGACCATCATGATCTCCATGGTGTTGACCTAGCTGGACCCCTATTCGAACGCTGGTTAGGGTAAATCCCCACTAACTTTGGACGGGAATTGTGACGAGGGGCAACAACGCGTACCGTTATTCCTTCAATCCGTCTCTCCGACCTACCAGCGATGGAAGATCACCACCTTTGGCAATCGTGCGGCTCACAAGTTCAGCGACGGGCTTGAGAATACTTCTATTGCTAAAAGAAAATCGCAGCAATTGCGGCATCCATATCCCCGACCAACCTGAAACTGGTTAATCGCCTGGTCTTGGTTCAACCCCACTGTCACACCAGCGTTGAATCGTGTCCCGATGACAATCCAAACGCGCCATGTCCTTCAACATTAATGGGCGGCGATCTTCACCTAAAGATTCCGTGGGAAAGGCCTTGTGGTGTCGACGGACGGAGCCCCAGGCCACTCGTTGGCCGTCAGGCGAAAAGACGACTGCGTAAACAAAGTCTTTTTCGCTTCCAAACCTTCTCGTCATAGACCCATTCGCTACATCCCAAACCCGAAACGTATTCTCATAACTCCCTAGAGTCGCCGACACCGAAACGAGTAGCTTGCCATCTGGGGAAAAGCCGACTCTAGAAACAACGTCCTCGTGGCCCCGGAGGATATGGAGCAGCTTGCCCGTCTCCAGGTTCCAGAGCCCCACCGTTCTGTCCCAAGATGCCGAAGCAAGTCTTTGGCCATCTGGCGAAACGACCAGTGAAGTAAGACCCTGCTCATGGTGGTCCAAGGTCCACTGTCGGCGGAATGTATGTTTGCAGGTCCCACACGTGCACGGCGCCGTCAACGGCCGTCGCCAGGCGTTGGCAATCCGGCGATACTGCCCTGACGTATTCGTGGTTTCCGTGTACTTCTAGAACTTGGTCGAAGGTGACCGAACGACCGTTGCGGTTCATTGGCCTTGAGCTTGCCCTGTTATCCCATAGTCTCACAGTACAGTCTGTGGAAGTGGATGCCAATTGTCTGTCAACGGCCAAGAATCTGACCGACAAGACGGACGCAGTGTGTCCTACAAGGGTCTGCTCCAGCATGCCATCCCGAACATCCCAGAGTCGCACAGTCTTGTCAGCAGACGCCGAGGCCAGCTGTTGGCCATTTCGCGAGAAGTCAATTGACAGAGCCGGGCCCGCGTGGTCTTGTAGAGTCTGCCATGATTGACCCGTGCTGATATCCCAAAGCCTCACCGTGCCGTCGCTCAACGCTGCTAGTAGTGTACCATGATCGAAAAAGGTTACCGATAAGATTGACTTGGTGCGGGTGTTGAGAGAGTGCAGTAGCAGGCTTGTATTTCCGTCCCAAAGTCGAACAGTTCCGTCTTCGAGTATCGATGCGATCTCGTGAGTTTGAGCGGAGAATGCCGTGGACAAGACCGGAACGCCATGTCCTTCCATGGTCCGACGAAGGACGTTCCATTGCTCCTCTACCATAAGCTCTACTGTAATCCATGGTGGTCGTTCACTTGAGAATTCCTTTCGTATCAGACTATTCGACGGCGAAAACACCAGAGCGGAATAGTAGATCTGTAAAGGATACCTCTCTATGCATGGTTGGAAGTAGTGGATAAATCGATTGGCGTCGTGAATGAAACCTTTCGCGTGACTCCGGTCAAAGCCGCCCTGGACTGCGTAAGTATTACCACAATGCAAGAGGGAATCACGTACATCCGTGAGTCTTTCTAGCTTGGCCATCGCCACCACTCCAGCCGATAGATTTCCAATGAGGCTCAAAGCTTCTAGCCAATGGAGAAGATGTCGCCTCAAGAATCGAGTTGCCGCGCCATCCTCTTGTAAGAGTCTTTTTGCCCGGTCCCGATTGAATTCAGCAAGCCATGGCGACCTGGTCTGCATGTGATATTTGATCTCCAAAGCTTCCTCTAAGTGATCGACCCAGTAGAGACACGGATATCGGACAGCCGCTAAATGATCTGGACTAAGCTGCTTGCCATTGCAGATGGAGGCTCCGGGTGCACGCAAGTCGTAGATATCCCGCCATAGCGTGGACGACATCAGCTCAAGCGATCTTTCGACAAGCGTTATATGAACCTCCCGGGGATCCCTACAACCATCTTGTCAACGGATGCCTCGTCCTGGAATATCAACGAAGTTTCCAGTCACGGTGAACCAGTTTTGCTCCTGCAGGAGAAAATCCCGTGCGGACTGGTGGATGAAACAAACCGTGTCGTGTTGGATGTCGAGTAAGCAGCCACACGTGGCGACAAGCCTCGCAATGGACTTGGGGTCATCCGCCAGCTCGTTTGGAAGTCGGGACAGAATGCCGAGTTCGTGAAGGCGAAGAGGACGATAGGCGGCAACGGCGCGCCGTATCTGTGGCCGCCGCTTCTAGGAGCCGACCCGTGCCACCCGGCAGTGATAACATCGCCTTGTAAGTGTTCAACCTCGTTGATGGCCGTCGAATCGTATCGGTTACCGGCGTGTGAAGGTTCGTGGATGTTTGCTTGCACGCTGGCTTGCTGAGGCGAAGTATGAGGATCAATGTTCCCATCTCACACGGATCTTGATGGGAGAAGCAGCCGCTTTTGCGCCGTCCGAGGAAGCGTTAGACAGTTGAATGGTCTGAGACATGTTGAAGAACTCAAAAGCAATACTTGGTGAATAGAGGACGCTCTTTGCCACATGCGTATTGCCAGAAGATGAACTCCGTACTTGAAAGAAACTGCAGGGTAAGAAGGCCACCTGCAGGCAACGGACTCTTTCACGTGTCCCCACTGCATAAACCATGTACTGCAGATCAAAGAGAGGAGTGAGGTCTGATTCCGATGTTTGCTAGCTTCGGACATTGTTTATCCGACTTTCGTGAAGATCTTTGAACCATTTAACGTTGAGATCGTCGGAGTTCGGTTGCAAACCCACTCCACTCTCAACGTTAAGCTCCACAACTCTCAACGATCACACACCAGAGAAGAGGCGACTGGGTCATAATACGAGATATAGGCTTTAACTTTCATTGCTACAAGGAATTGATGTTGAGAATGGAACAGAAAGTTTGGTAAAATGGCTCCGATGTATTGCCAACGCTGATTTAGAAATCCGGTCCAGAAAGTAGACTTATATCATCCAATTATATACAGACCACCCCCTTATATCCCCCTTTGTCTATCCAATGGTAAATGCCACGATTAAATGCTTCCATACATCCGTCATGATAATAGTTCGTAAGGTTCATCGCTTAAGGGAGAGCAGCAGGAGCGTAGGCCTGGTCGGGCTTGACAGTCTTGCCGCCGGCGAGCTGCTTGTCGGTGTAGGCGGGCCAGACAATCTGTCTCTTGCTGTTGCTGACAACGGACAGGGTGGTGAAGCCGTTGCCGGCGCCGAACTGGCCGCTCCAGCCCGAGGTGACGGTGAAGTCGCCGCACTTGCTGGGGCCGCCGTTGGAGCGCGAGGCTTTGGGCGTGGCCTTGGTGCTCTTGACGACGTACTTGCAGGCGGTGCTGCCGGAGCCGGTCTTGATGCCGAAGTTCCAGGTGCAGGTCTTGTCGGCGGTGTCGCACTTGCGGTTGAGGCCCTGGATGGTCCACTGGGGAGTGGCGGCCATCATGGAGACGGCCTTCTCGGCGGGGGCGGGAGCCGCGAGGGTGGTGGCCGAGAGGATGGCGGCGAGGAAGGCGGCGGAAAACTGCATGTTGGCGGTTGTTTGGTGGTGGAGAGAGGGAGGTGTTTTGGTTTGTTGGGTGTAGATGAGATGTTGTGTGAGTGTGTGGATGAGTGTGATGATGAGAGAAGTGACCGGTGAAAGGGACACAACTGCTCTATATATACCTTTTGAAGTCTCAACAGGACGGATATTCATTTAGATCATGATGAGAATGACGATCATACTGGGGCGATCCATCATCCACCCGTCGACAAGGCCCAGTCTTGGACTCACGGCCTGGGCCGACCTGGCCCCACACCGCCCGGTCTCCGCTCCGCTTACCAGCCCTGACAGCAACTTTGTCTGTCTGTCTGTCTGTCTTACTACGCCTGGCTCTCCATTGTCTCTGAGTATAGCAACACGAGACTCACGGCCAGTTGCCGGATCTCGTATTCCTCCACTCCATCAGTCGATCTGTGCGGCACGCCCCCCCTCGCCGCTCAGCCACTCAGCGCCGGCAGCTCCGGACGGGCCATCGCCTACAAACGGGTTGACACTTTTTTTCGCCGGCCACGGGCTGCAGTCGGCGTAAGCTGGAAGAAGCCAAGGCTTGCCAATATTTGCGCCAGATTAGGCTTCGACCGGAGAGAAAAAAAAAGCCAACCCGTGCGCGATTACTACGGCGTGCCAAACCATCAAGTCAGCAGCGCCCCGGTGGTCCTCGTATTCCCGCTGCTCACGCTAGGTCGGGTGTCGTTGCCGAAAGAGCCAAGTCGGGAGGATCCAGGTCAACCCCGCAAATTCATGGGTAAAGTCACGGTAGTGCGGTGCTCAGCTCAGCTCAGCTCAGCTCAGACGATCTGGAGATGTCGTGGTGGTGGTGCGTGAGCCGTCTTGCACAGTACAGGCAACATAGGGTAGCAAAATTGGTGGCTTTTGTTGTGTAGCGGTAACGGTAACGGTAACGGTAACGGTGGAATAAGCACCGAGCTGATCTGGCTATTTTGGCCGTCTGGTGTCCTGCTGTCAGTCTATAGGCTTCAAGGCCTACCGTGTTAATGCAGGCTGCATGTAATCCGGGTTATTAATTCTTCATCACGAGGCCCTAAACTCAAGCAGTGCAGCGAGTGCATTACCATTCCATCCCCTCGCCTTACCAAGTCATTAGTCCGTAGACTAACTTATTACTCCTCAGCAACATTGGCGTAGTGGCATGTCTGGGCCTAGACCCCAATCGACCTGGCTGACTGACCGCTCTACTATGTAACGATGGGACAGGCCGCGCGCTAAGTCAACTCTAGGGCAATACTTCCCACGGGGTTTTGAAGTCGGGTTCTATTCTTAGCAGCCCGGCGCCCCAGGCATCTCCTGCTCCCCTTGCCTCGAGCGCGATGTAAGGGCGGACGACGCGACGTCATTTGCAACCTTGCCGGGCAAAATGGAACGTCGCTTTTCGCAGAGCCCCTTCTAGAACGCCGGGTGGGCCTGCGCTCCATGTCATTTCCCCGAATGCATCGTGTTAATGGGGAAAAACTCAACAGTCGTCGGCGAACAGCCTCCCTCGCTAATGCCAATGTAATTAACCAGCTCGTTTAGCAATGGGGTCTCTAAGCAGTGCTAAGCCGGGTGCGTTGGGGTTGCATTTCGGCGGTGTGGTCATGGCAGCCACTGGCCACCACGTACGATGCGAGACAATGATCCATTGACAGAGCGACAGAGCGACAGAATCACCGACGACGATCCGCTCCGAGTCCATGATGCACATCTCCTCTGTCAGGCGCCAAGGGCGATCGTGCAGTCATTCTGTCTCTTCTGCGTCGGTCGCAATGGCGGCCGCCTTTTGGACCGCTTTCTCTCTTTCTCTCGCTGTCGTCGGCGTGACCCCGTATTCCGGCCTCGAGGTATAGCATCGTCGGATCAGGTAGACGAGATGCCTGATTTGGCAGTGTCAGCAATACCGCACTCGACCAGCCTCCCAGCCTCCCAGCCTCCCAGCCTCCCAGCCTACCAACTGCCCAGTTCTGCTAGGTTCGTTCTCGGGTTGTCATCGAGACGCCTCGTATCCTATAGGAGCCATCAGGGTACTTTGGGACCACCAGAGCCCGAGCGAACCTCAAGTCAATTAATCACCATTGAGAGAATACGCAGGCAAACGGGTACGGTTCTATTTTATTTCCTTTCCTTATGTCTCACCCATCTTCGTTACTCTATCGAACATGACAATCGTCGACTCATCAGACCACAACTTTCCCCTTCTATTCAGCCCTCTCACTTGTTACCGCCTGTCGGCACCTTGAAGAGGACTGCCCGCCCCTCAGGTCCTTGGCCGAGCGCCTTGTCTACGCGGAAGTAGCCCTTGCGCTCTAGCTGGAGGAACTCGCCCTCCTTCAGCTCACCCACGGTGGCGTCGCAAAGCGCCTCGGTCATCGTGGCCGTGACGGGTGTCAAGTAGTCATCGAGCTCGTCGTCCTTCTCCAGGGTGTCCTTTGTGATGAGGTAGCCAAAGTCCCACAGCTCCGCCTCAATGAGGTTGCCCTCATCCGACGACAGCCACGTGATCTTTTTGTCCGTGGTCTTGAAGTCTCCCTTTAGGTTCAGCTCCAGCTGAAGCTCCTTGATGGGGCTGGCCGACTTGTCCAGGCCTCGCACGATGGCGTTGCCCCAGCTCATCAGCGTAATCTCCTCGTTATCGGCAAACGATGCAACGTCGGCCTGGTCGATGATGAGCTTGTTTCCAAACGTCACCAGCTTGGTGCCGACATCGGGGTTCTTGGCGTGTTTGGGTCGCTCCTCCTTGTACGATGCCTCGGGTCCTCCAACAACAGTCACGGCCACAGCGTCCTTCTTCTCGACGGCCATGAATCGGGGCACGATGGGGTCAATCACTCGCTTGTTGATGGACCAGATGGTGGTCCAGTCCATGGTGACAATGTTTCGGCTGGGCCCTTGCTTCAGCATGAACTCGCGGAGAGCAGCAACGGTCAAACCACGGCGTAGGATGCCGCGGACTGTGGGCAGGCGGGGGTCGTCCCAGCCAGTAACGCGGCCGGTCTCGACGACCTTGGTGAGCTTTCGCTTGGAGAGGAAAGTTCGGATGAAGTTGATCCGGGCAAACTCCCATAGGTTCACCTTACGCAGCTTCAGGTTCTCGAGGAACCAGTGGTACTGCTCGTTTCGGTCGGCGTACTCGGTGGTGCGCAGCGCATGGGTGACGCCCTCGAGACTGTCGACGACGGGGCAGGCAAAGTCGTAGGTAGGGTAGATGTTCCAGGTCCAGCCGGTGCGGTGGTGGGGCGCGGGCTCCTTGTCCTTGAAGTTGGGGAATCGGTAGATGATGGGGTCTCGCATGGAACCATTGTTGGAGTCGTAGGCAATGCGGGCTCGAATGCAGTGCTTGCGACCGAGGTCTGTTCCCGCCTTCATCTCGCGGAACATGGCCAAGCTCTCCTCGGCGGGACGGTCACGGCACTTGCTGGGGAGACGGTTCTTGCGGTCGGCACTTTGGATCTCCTGGTTGGTGTCGTCGGCGTAGGCGCCGCCGTCTCGGATCATCTGCTCGGCGATGTCGTAGAGTTGCTGGAAGTAGTCGCTGGTGTGGGTGACGGAGACGTACTTGATGTCCATCAGCTCCAGGTCGTGAAGGATCGAATCCTCAAACTCCTGCTTCTCCTTGGTGGGGTTGGTATCATCGAATCGAACGAGGAGCTTGCCGTCGGGGGCCTGCTTGGCGAAGTAGTCGTTGAGGAGGGCGGCCTTGGCGTGGCCGATGTGAAGGTAACCACTGAGTGGGATGAGGTTAGCGGAGATTCAATTCCGCGTGGGAGTTTTACTTACGAAGGCTCGGGAGGGAAACGCGTAACGACGCCATTGCTGGTGTCGGCCAGGCCAATGTTGTAGTTGGCGCCCTTGGCCTTCTTAGGACCGGCGGCCTTCTCCTTGATCTCCGGGTGGGCATCCTCGATGTACTTGAACCAGCGAGCGGCATTGAGGAAACTGCCCTTGCGGATGAGGCCGACGGCAATCTTGTTGGAGCGCACGGCGGTCCATACCAGCTCGTCGGCGGGGCTGAGGGTGTAGCCGCCGAGGTAGGTGCGCAGCGTCAGGAACTTGTCGAGCTGGGCGAGATGAGGCTCGATGGACTTGAAGTCGGCGGTGGCGAGCACGGGGGCCAGGGCCTCGGCGTCGAAGCTGGCCATGTTGGGTGGATGGAATGCGTGAGGGTTCTGTCTTTGTCTTTGTCTCTGGCTCTGAATGTCGGCTGATCCGAGTGCGGTCGTACTCGTGGTCGTGGTCGTGGTCGTGGTCGTGATCGTGATCTTCGTCTGCCCCGCGATTCAAAGTGCGAGTTTGTAGGGTTATTATTGTGTCCCAAAACTGCCCGCCAAGATTTGGAGGGGTCCGATACTTTGGCGGGGTCCTGGTCGATGACTCAGAAAATATCGCAGCGCACGTGACCCGCGACTTGCTCCCGGTGAACAGCAGTCGTCGTCTGACCGTGACACCCTTTCGGTCGATATCTCGGTCCATAAGTAGGGCGATAAATACGTCTTCTTTCCCTTGCTGATTCCCCTATGTTCAATTCTTAATTTCTTGCCGGACCGGACCGGCTTCTTTCCCTCAAGGACTTTACCCACCGCTTCGTTGCCACCCGCCGTTCACGGTCCAGGGCTCCGGCATGGTGCCACGGTCATTCCACTTCCTCCCCGAAGCCGGAGTCTGTAGTCAGTGTCCCTTTTCCTTATTGTCACCTTCCCAGTCCATCGGTGAGATCGAGATGTACGAACCCTGTTCAGGGCCGGTTGGACTGGTCCACAATTCGCTCTTTAATGCTTGTCCACATGCATGAAACGCGGCATAGGACTTTTACTAGTGACGCAGGTACATATCACCTTTGCCATCGCTTGCGTCCATTCATCAAATCAAGTTTTTTTCTTTTTTAGCCTTATTCAAGATCATCAGATGTCATGGAAATTATAAGTGAGAAAATGATCGAGGATGAAGGTTAGCAGCATCTCTAGTGATAAATACGTGAAGGCGGGAGCTCTTGTTTCGATCATTACCCTATCCAGGCAAGTGCAGGTAAGAAGTTACCGTACAGAGATGTTCCCTAGGCCTTCTTCTCCTTGGTGGTTTTCACCAATCCATCAAGCCAATCTTGATGACCGTTCAACATTCGGTTTGGCCTCGTGGTAGCCAGCTCCGCAGCAGGTTTCCCGATTTGGGACTCCTGCGTCAAAATCCGAACAACGCCCCATTCCAGATCCTCAACGATCCATGCGTGGTAGATATCCAACGCAGTGTTCTCGTCGCCGTCCTGCCACGCTCTCCACGCAAGTCGCCCCGGCGAAGTGGCAGTTGGAGCAACAGACTCCAAAACCTCCGATTGGAGAGCGGGAAATCCAAAAGTCGAGAACCTGAACTTGTCGTTCTTCTCAAGTACAGGGCCAGAGCTTGGTGGGGTAATTTGGCTGACGTTGTCGTAATATGACTCCCACTTCGTTATATCGGCAAGAAAAGGCCACACCTGCTCGGCTGTAATGCCTTTGACGATGACCTCATTGGAAACATAATTATCCGTCGTCCCAAGGAGATATTTTGCTGGCCAGATGATGAATGAAGGCATGTTTGTACGAGGGATGGGGTTGAGTGTTGAGGCAGAGGAAGAAAGACAGGAAAGAAGTAAGAGATGTAAGATAAGAAGTTGATCTAGGTGTGGCCAAACGCCTTCCATATACAGTGATGACGAGAGACCACTTTATGTTGAATGATGGCTAGGAAAACATGGCCAGTCGTGATTAATAATGTAATGAATGACCCCGCTCAATGACGAAAACCATAAGCCATCTACGGAAAAGAGTATATGCACTACAAAGTCATTATTAAGCAACCCGCGACTAGGTCGATTGGTTTTATTTGAAAACCATCTGAAGATAATCAAGAAAGGTTTCAGCCAAGTAAAAGGCTAAATCTAAATCAGGTACTCAATCCTGTCTAAATTCTATCCGCGCAAGAGCACGAAATATTTGCAAATGAAAATAAATGTTTCGTACAAGTTCCTCCGCTGTAGCTAAGCCATTAAGTGCTCTTCCTGTTAGGGAGCTTGCTGTTGACGATCGACAACTCGGAAAATGTCTTGACGGCGTGAAGAAACGGCTTGGGCGTGCCCTCGAAGGCGTAAGTGAAGAACCCCGACAGCGTCTTGGACAAAACCTTGTCAAGTCTCTTTCCATCGACGGTACCGATCAAAGCCGACAGCTGAGATTTGGCTGCGTCAGGAAGACCCAAGACACTGATGATGACCGGCAAGTCAGTGAAAGAACCGTGAATTGTACCCGAGACCTCGAGTTCCGCCTTGGGACCACGCAGATTCTTCCAGAACTTGACCCAGGTCGAATCCTCGGCGCGGTGATCCGGGCGGCCAAGCATAAGGAAGGGGTTCTTTGGGCCTTTGGATAGAGCGGGCTCAACGAATCTTCCGTCCAGGTTGGCGCCGCCGAGGAATCGTGAGTCGGAGAGCATTGTTACTGCGGCGCTGGAGCCACCGAGCGATTGGCCAAACACGACGATTCTATCGAAGTCGATCTTCCCAGGGAGTCCTTTTAAGAGAGCAGATTGAGCGGAAGCCTTTTCGAGCTGAGAGACGACGAAAGACAAGTCATCTGCTCGAACCTGGTGGATCTTGGTTAGCTTAGTTCATGATTGAAGTAGAAGTCCGTACCTTGGTCAGCTTTATAAGATCATCTTCCTCCTCCGGGATGTCCGCAGTCTGAATGATGGTGCCATCCGGAAATTCGACAAGTGTGGCGTCGTAAGGGTGGTCGACGGTGATGACGACGTACCCCAGACTCGCAAGCGACCTAGCCATGAGACCGTACAAGAGTCTGGAGTTTCCAGCTCCGGGCGAGAAGACGGCGAGGGGATACCGGGGGCCCTTGGAGTTGCTGCTGCATCCCCCGAGGCTCGAGAGATCGCAGACACCAAGCGTGAGTGCAGAAAACGTGTCGTTGCTGAGACCCATTGCACTGGCCTGAGCCCCGTACACCTCCGCCGTGGCGGGAGGCATATAAGCCACCTGCGTCGTCTTGCAGGTATTTGACTCATCGATTGGCCAAAACAGAGAGGTTAGAACTTGTCTTTTGTGTCTATTTCCCTTGGGAGAGTACGGGTCGATCCGACTCTTGTCGGTCATGGGCTGGACTCGCATTGCGACGGGGTACGGGCCGCTGGCGTCCGGGAGCGAAAGGGCTCCCACGCCGGCCATCAGGGAGAGAAAAAGAGTGAAGGAGCGCATTGTGATGAAGTAAGAGGTTGTTATTTGGGATGGAGAGTGGTCTTGAGAGAAGTGATGCGATCTGTGGTTCTATTCCAATCCATTTTGGTTCCTTGGCCTGGTTATATAGACAACTTTTGTCCGGCTTTGATGATGAAGACGCGGCACTTGAACAGATTCAACTCCACAAAATCCATCACGATCTGCACCGAGGCGGAAGATGACGACGGCGCGCCATTCCCAATTTGGATGCCATTGAGCGAGAAGCCTTGAAGTCGCGGGTCCGGGTCATTTGGTTCCACGGTCTGTGTCGAGAGGCTGTGGTGCTCATGTCCTGTTGATGAAGAGCTGAAGAGAAAGCTGACAGATGCCAACACTGACGCCCCTTCGCCTTGAGATGCAAGGTTATGCCATTGGTCAGAGTAAGGACGGTGAGCGCACTAACACTAGCGTCGCTCGAATATTTCCTTGTTGGGTTTGGTCATCGTGACACCTTAATTTCGTCCTATCGATGCCGCTTCGAGCTTAAGCCCGACTCAGCCTCCAACGCTTCTCTCTCGAAATTCCATCTTGGAATCATCCCGTTCCTCTCAATGACGACACAAGACGTCGGATAATCTGCAGAGATGCCTGTCGGACCATTTGACCATCGCAAAAAGCGGTTTCGCTGCGGCCTTTGCTCGACCAGCCACCTCAAGGTCAGATCCACATTCATCCCTGGCTCGAATCATCTAAGACATTCCGACTGACCGGTGTTCCATGCAGTGTTCTGGCGCTCTTCCATGCAGCAACTGTGAGAAGCGAGGTGCTTTCTGTAGCTACGCTCGCCAAAAGACCGGCAATGTTCCCATCATGATCGACAAGGGGAAGCAGAAAACCATTGCGAGCTATGTAACCACAGTTCAGACGAGGCCGCCTGGCCGCCTCCAACTGACGAAAACTCCCCGCTTCGATCCTGCTCTCTTTTACTTCTACTACTTCGATGTCTTCCTGCACAGGAACAACTTCAGCGACCAAGACAAATCCTCTGTGGACATCCAGGAGCTGATGCAAAGCTCCACCTCGGGAGGATATCTCAAGAATGCCGCCCTGTCACTTGGTGCTATGGAGGCCGTCAAACTACGATCTTCCGACGGACCGTCACAACACGAATGCTATCAATTCGCCCTGACTTCTTACATGAACTCGGTAGGTGGTCTCCGTGACGCACTTGAGCACCATACTCACAACTCACAACTTCGGTTTAATGTGCTATGGACAACCCTATTACTAGGACTCTTTGAGGTTAGTTACTTGCAACTTGCCTTCCAAATTCATGCAGCTAACCTGTAGCAGCTCATGAGCGACTCAACTGGGCAGGGTTGGATACAGCACATCGTCCACGGAACTTCAAAGGCCTTGATCGCCAGCGGACCTCTGGCATGCCAGACCAGTTTCGGCAAGAGATTCTTCATGGAGGCAAAAATATTCGAGGTTTGTAGAGCCATTATTTTCAACGAGCCAACCTTTCTAGCTCAGTCCGATTGGAAGGCCCTTTCCGTGAAGCTACATACAGACCACGTCGAGACGGAAATACACCCCCTAGGAGAACTATTAGACATTATTGTGTCGTGCTCTTCACTTCGAGTTCGGTATGTATTCCTCAATAGAAATGTGCGAGGAGTGTTACTGATGCCCTGCAGAGCAAATGATTTTGTTGACGCGCTACAAGTATCAACGCCCGAAGATCGCCTCATGGACGCACATGATGTGTCTATGGAGGGATTTCGCCAACGAGAGGCCTTGGATGCGTGGAACGTCAAAAATATCCATCTTCTTCAGGGAAAAATGAAGCCAGACGGGACACTTGGAACAGACGACTTTATGCTGCTCGCCAGAATCTTCTTCGCAGCAACAAGCATCTATCTCTCAGGGGTTTTCGACTACGAGATCACGCACTGGCAAGATCTTGGGGTTCTCGTTGCAACCTTGAATGAAGAAGAGATCCAGATGCACGTTCAGACAATTCTTGAGACATGCAACACTGTTCTTGAGAGGTCGAGTGTTTCGCCTGTGCTGTTGTTGTTTCCACTCAGGGTCGCGGGAGCACGATCGTGGCAGCTTTGGCAACAAGCCTTCATTCTTGAGCTTCTAGACAAGGTTGAGCGGACCTTCTCGGTCGCGGCTTCATTCAAGTTCGAATTGGCGAAGCTGTGGGCGCAGTGGTCTGAGTAATGAGAATATGGATTAGGCATAATATTCATGACTCTTTGATCTCTACTATCAGGGCTATTGATACTTTTATATAAAATAATGTTTGCGTCGCCTTGCATGTGAAGCGAAATAACCCCAGGTCGGCATACTAGTCTTCAACGGCTAATTTGAATATATGAAAGAAAGTGGCCATTATTGACTGACGGGTCCGGTGAAGGTCCCTGTGCTATTCGTTCGAAGGAGGTTTTGGTCACTCTTCTCGACCGTGGAGACAGAAGTTCCACTGGATGGCACTATGCCCAAATGGAGCTTCAAGTGCTACCTAGTAGGAAAGTCCTGTTCTGGGGTGTCGTAAAGTACTTTTATCCTAAATCCTAGACACTTGTTGCAGCGGAGGATTACCATTCTTGTCACAAAATCTTGAACAGCATTGGAGAGATTGCACAGCAGTGTGAAGCAACTTGGAGTGAGCTGAAACCTAAGGGCAAAGGCCCAAGAACTATTCAACACGGGTCCAATCGATAGCGCACGGGAGTACATGATCCATGAGACTCATGACGAACTCAAATTTGCGCACAATCAAATCCTTGCTCATGGAGACTCCATACAAAGGGCAAGCACGAGGACAACATGAGTAAGGAGCGCAGCAGAAGCAAAGCGCCAAGCAGAACTCGCTCAAACTGCACGCAAAGGTTTGACGAAGCAAGTCAGATCTCTGCGCATCTTCATACTCTGTCGCACCTCCTCGGCGGTGGTGACCTTAGGAAGTCAAGCGAGAGCCTGAAGATGGCAGTCTCTTCGTCAGCGATGCTGCAGACACTGGGTTAGACGGCCCACTCGATATCGTGAGCTTTACGCGGCCTGGCATGGTTGGATACGAGATTCAATACGAAGATAAGACAAAAGGATATGTTAGAGGTTATTTCGTCGGTTGTTTCGGTTTTCCCGCCAGGGGCCGCGCAACACTGTTGAGTATGCCTTGGATGAGGTTCCTAAGATGCAGGTAGGAACTTTCCCGATACGGCTTATGACGAGAGAAGGGAATACAGAGAGCGAGTTGCCAAGAAGGGGCGGCTGGGGGCATTTTAGGGAATTGCCGTTGATAGTGGCACTGCTAATCTGCTACTGCCAATCTGCTACTGCCCAACTGGAAGCGACAGAAGAATGGGAGGCGTCAACCGCCGGCGATTGTTATCTTGACCAAGTGGGAGACAAAGGATGGTCTGCATACATGCTGGGAGAAGAGAGGTGTCGTGAAGCGATGCTGGGACAACCAGTAGACCCTTAATCGCCCAGAAATGACAGCCTCTGAAGATGTCCAAGTCAATGGTAAAGTCATCTTGACGAAGGGAAAGGAGATTGGCAAGATGGACTAGGCTCTACTCCAAACTGCCGCGAGATTCGAGAGGTATTTGGAATGGTTGAATGGCGAACGGGAAGGCAGGAATATGTCTCCAAAGGTGTGTCACTAATGCAAAGCGCTGTTTGGAAATAAGAAGGGACGGGGGGAAGACCCTAGTGTCTTTCGCTATTTTATTCCATCCGAACTGGGCTTGCGTGTATTGACTCTGATACTGTCTCGTATCTGTCACCGGGTCAAATGCGCAATAGGTTAATTATTTGATAGAGATGTAGGAAGCGCACCCTGGCTGGTACTCTTCTTAGAGGTAGGCTTTTCAGAATCAAGCCTAAGACCTTTCGATACGGAGAGGAAACGCTGCCTTCTATTGACAGCAGCGAAGATATTCCCGAAGTCACTAACAACCCCTTCGAGAAGGTGAATGGGAGAGACGACGAGGGCATTGAGAAAATAGTAACCAGTCGTCAGTTCACATTAGACTTGTATCAGATGGCTTCAGATGTCATAGCATCACTGGAACGAGTTTCTCGGCTTTTTTATTCGTCTCTTGCATTTAGACTGAATGAAGTGCCATAGTGAGTAAAAGCCCTGCGAAGCCAATTCCTAACGACATAAAAGAAATGGTGGAAATGGAGATACAGCGATGATGCTTTATTGTACTTGCCTGAAACTAGGAGGTCCTAAAAAGCGAAAGGCCAGAGTGAATTCTAATACAAAGTAGATTAAACCGTACCTAATACTAACAATAAACAATATAGAATTAGCTAGTACTAATTAAAGCTTAGGGTATAATCGCTTAGTGTACTCTTCCCCTTCATTTACAAGTCTGAGATAGTCCGTATCGACCTCTTCATTTGAATATCTAGAATGTGACCAGGGTCACGTTTCTGAGACAACAGGGCTGCCGATTCTTTGCGCATTCTACTTCGATGCCATCTGACTGGAGTTGGTCGAGCTGCCAGGCACTCATGTCCTATCGTTTCACGAGAATGAGAGACAATTGTAATGGCTGGTGGCTCACAGAGGATACGATTACGACAATATTCCTCGAATGCATCTTCCAGGTCTGCATCAACAAAATGGCCATCAACGCAGATGACCTAGATCTCGAAAAGAAGCTCAAGCTTCAGCAGAAGTACGCCGAGTTCCTGGGTCTGCCATTGCATGTCGAGCACCACAACCCGCTCACCTTTGTTGTTGCCCACCGCATCCATGGATTCCAGATGCTTACAGGGTGGCCAGCTGAGCCAACGAGCCTTTTCGACCGCCACGACACTCGTAACAACATCCTCATCGAGACAAGGACGAGCAACTTCTTCAAGAGAGAACATTATGAGCGGATCGAACCCAGGAGAAGGTTCGACATCGTGGCCATTGAGAACATCGTCTTCAAACACTCACTAAAGTAACCTAAACTCCAGGCCTAACCTAACATTGACTATGCCAACATCCCCTGTCGGTCTTCACATGTGGGTTGAGTTGTTAGTTGAGCAAGAACAGAAAGATGAGGTTCCTGGTCAGAACAGTTGGGAGAAGACGTGGTTGCTTGTACCTACAGAGCAGACTTCATTTGCAAGAAGAGCTTTGATGACATTAGGCATAATGCCTAGCAGAAACCGAAAGACTCCAACTGCTGCAATGAAATAAAAAGGCACATGTCATCTTTGACGGGAACGATGCCTTCCACTTCTTTAGACGTATTAGCATCTAGATTGCTAGGTTTTCCGCTCGATCTAGTAACTCCCAAAGGTACATTGCAGCCATCATTGGGGCCTGTCATCAAAGCCAGGATGCAGGCCTGTGACGCGACCGTCGTCTGAGCCCCAATAGGCCAACCAAATTTCAGGTATCTCTGGATCATTACTTGTAAAAATACATGTCGGTGAACAAGGGAAATACCTGTATGTCTAGATAGGATCTTGTATTCTCTTATCTGTACAACAGTAGAGATGGGACAAACCAGATCCTTAATTCCACTAATTAGTATATTCAGTCAGCAATGCGAGTCATCAAGAAAATGACATTAAGACAGTAGCACCGCATTTTATCATGTCGAGGAATATGTAATGACTACTTTAGTCAAAAGGATGAACATTGCTGTGCAGTAGGATTTCAATATAACTAATTCCGAGCATAAGTCTGCGAATTATCGACTGGTGAAGAGAGGGGGGTGTAGCTCACAAATATACCATCGGCCAATGTTCCGATCTGTTGCACAAAGTGATTGAGAATTAAGAGAGAAAGAAAGATGTAAGTTACTGGAAAGTATGTGAATATTCACAAGCCAAGGATTCATTCGGACCGTTTTGCTGAGTACGGTTACGAAAAAAGTCACATGAATGTCGCCAAGACTCTTTGCCTTCGCCCGCATAGCCCAAGAATCTCGTGATAGCTACTCCAACTCACCTTCTCTATTCTCCTCGAGGAGAGCCTGATATTTTCTAGCTGCATATTGAATCGCCCGATTTCACCGCATATACCAGGAGAATGCCCACATGCAGCGATCACTCCGATAAACTGCGAAATTTGCGGGCTTTCCAATGCTTCTATTGTCTTGGGTGGCATGCTCATGGACAGTGTCGCCCTTGACCAGCCTCGGGATCCGCCATTGGCACAATGTCGCAAGCTCGACTTCGATCAAAGTCTTACTGGCCGTGAACACACATGAAGGCAACTCAAAGGGGACGTGCATCATGCAGGCTTGCTTACTGCTATGAAGGGATTGAGCATTCTCATTTGAATCCAAAAAAGAAAAATTTGACTTTTCCAGTTGAGAGTGCGGAGCCGCAATGGAACGAGTATGCGCTTACAAACATACATAGTATGTATGTATTTGGAATCTGTCACATGAGATAAAGAAATAAAGCAGCACACTTTGGTTTACTCCCGAGCAGTGGAGATGGGGGCGACAAAGGTTCCATGACGTCGAGACCGTTGTCCCCGGGCCCGACCGTAAGGTTCTCAATCCCGTGGCTCGGGAACCTCCAACTTTCCGTCAGTGCTTGTTATCACGTTTTTGACAGAGCAATCCGGGGACAGTGGGTCTGAAAGGCTTGTGCAGTTGGATTCGGCCGAGGGAGGGCCGTTCGGGGTCAGGTCGGTAAGCAAGGTATTCCATAGTGTCGGGACGTGAATGTGGCCTGCGAAGTGGGCAGATTCTCCAGCAACGTTATGTGGCAAGACCCGGGCTGGATTCATAGCTGAGCCTCATGTGTGCTGGATTGGCGAGTCTTGGCAATCGATGAGATTGAGGCGTCAAGTGCATGTAGTCTACTTGGTGCTTGGCTATTCATTCCAAGGCTATCGGCGTACCGAAAGAGAATAGCTGCTCAAAGCAACGAAGCATTGATCATCTAATTCAGCCATTTCTACCACGCCTGGATTATACCCTGTCAGGGCGATACCACACGAGTGCATGTCGTGGTACCCTCCATCACGTTTGGCGGTCCAATCAAGACGCTATTTCGGAACTCTCGGAACAGCCACCACAAGCTCGCGAGGATTGCCGATCAGCTGCCGAATCATAGAGCACGACCCATGGCGTCCCCCAGACGTCATGTCCCCCGAAAAAAGCTCGTGGGTAGTCAATGGGGCCTTCTCCAACCTCCCCCGTGGAGGAACTCCGGTGGATCGTCGCGAATTGGCTTTCAGCCTTGACAGAGCTCCACGTACCCGCACCTGACTGAGGGGACGGACCGATTACTAGGTCTCGAGACCCCATGGGCAAGGTCCGACAATGCCGTTGGGACACGAGGGGCTCATTGGACGGCCACCCGGGCTTGACATCACCGTTTGTCCACGAGGTACGACTGAGGTAACGTTGCCGAGGAAGAATTGAAGTTGTTTAAAAGACAAGTGTGAGACATTCCCTCCAGCTAGAAGTTACTTGGTGTTTTCTTCCCCTCATCCACAATACAAAAAGTTATCCAAACCACCTCTTATCTCAATTGACATCCACAGGCTCATCATAGCCTCGCCGCTCATCATGGCACCAAAGTTCCTCACAGTATACTTTGATGAGCACAATCCCGCCTCGGAGAAGGGGACACATGCTCGTCAATCCCTCTCGGGGCTTGACTACTCGCCTCTGCCCCGTATCACAGGGAGATCTCTTGTTCTTGCGACGTTCGTGTCGATGGGTGGAATCCTGTGAGTATTGACAAGGCATTGGGTTGAACAGTGGCTGACCAGGCTCGATGCTCAGGTTCGGATACGACACTGGCCAAATCAGTGGCTTTCTTGAAATGCCCGACTTCCTTGATCGCTTCGCCCAGACAAAAAGTGATGGCGAGCACGCCTTCAGTACTGTCCGGTCCGGTCTCATCGTCGCCCTTCTTTCGATCGGTACCTTGATCGGAGCTCTTATCGCCGCTCCTATTTCCGACCGCTTTGGTCGCAAGTACAGTATCTCTTTCTGGAATCTCATTATCACCGTCGGTTTTATTATCCAGATTTCTTCCGACCGGGAATGGGTCCAGATCATGATGGGCCGTTGGGTACGCAAAATACGAATTTTCCAACAAGCAAACCTTCTGAAGCTAATTTAATTCATTCAGGTGGCCGGTCTTGGTGTCGGTGCGCTATCTCTACTCGTACCGATGTTTCAAGCCGAGAGTTCCCCCCCTTGGATCAGAGGCGCCATGGTCTGCACATACCAGCTCTTCATCACATTTGGCATTTTCCTCGCCGCATGTTTTAATTATGGCACTGTGACACATCATCCTAATAGCTCAGCTTCGTGGCGCATTATCATTGGTCTTGGTTGGGTGTTCACACTCGTACTCGGATTTGGCATTTTGTTCTTCCCGGAGACACCTCGATTCGACTACCGAAGCGGCCACATTGACCGCGCCCGAGAAACCCTTTGCAAGATATATGGAGCTCCGCCTAATCACTGGTCTATTCATACGCAAATGGAAGAGATTGGCTCAAAGTTGCGTGCGGAAAATGCGGTTAAAGGCAACCCGATCTCAGAATTCGTCACCATGCTCAAAGCACCCCGGATGGCATACCGTCTCTTCATCGGTATATCTTTGCAAATGTTTCAACAACTCACAGGAGCAAACTATTTCTTGTCAGCGACTTCCTGAGCTTATTCCTGAGCTCTGTTATGATCGTGGTGATCCCTGAGCTAACTGGGAGGCAGTTATTACGGTACGACCATTTTTCGGTCTGTCGAGATCGACAGTTACATCACGCAAATTATCCTCAACACTATTAACTTTGTCGTCACGTTTATCGGTCTCTACATAGTAGAACACTACGGCCGTCGCAAATCCCTTATGACAGGGAGCGTATGGATGTTCATATGCTTCCTCATTTTTGCATCGGTGGGCCATTTTTCGCTGGACCGCGACACGCCGCAGAATACCCGGAGCGCGGGTATTGCCATGATCGTAATGGCCTGTTTCTTCATTGTGGGCTTCGCAACAACCTGGGGACCAATGATTTGGACTATTATGGCAGAGATTTTCCCTTCGCGGTACCGCGCCAAGGGCATGGCACTTTCTACCGCCAGCAACTGGTTGTGGAATTTCCTCCTCGCGTTTTTCACGCCATTTATCACCAAGGACATCGACTTCCGCTACGGCTACGTGTTTGCAGGCTGCAATGTTATTGGTGGTCTGCTTGTGTACTTCTTCGTCATTGAGGGCCAGGGCCGTACCCTCGAGGAGATTGATACCATGTATCTAGAACATGTGCCGCCAACCAAGAGCGCCAAGTGGGTACCTCCTCCACCCGATGAGATGGCTAGAATCCGCAAAGAGGCTGGTACCGACCTTGAAACGGCTCTCCCAGCTTCTGATGAAGAGATGCTGCAACGAGACTCGGGCATCCAGAACGGCCAAGATGCTGCGCGGAGAAAGGAGGAAAACCCAGGGACAACTCATCAGGAGGGTGCCTAAGCTCAGAGGATAGAGGAAGTGAGAGAACGAGGATTGTGGGCTTGCTGGGATTGAGTGTAGTATAGTTGACCAAATTGTTAATCGATGTAGGAATGAATTGTACTGGAAATAAAGGGTTTCTATCTGTCAATCGGCTTCCTCAGCTTCACTAAACATTCAATCACCAAGTACAAACCAAGTACGGTTCTTTGAGCTGCAATAGGCAACTTGTAGGCCTGAGTCCGGAACCCCGGAGGTCATGTAGTCGGAGCCCCACCCGCGTGGACGACAAACTCGGCCCCACAATTCCCGAGATCTCGTGACCCGGAGGCCGGTCAGAGAACAGCCTTGGACCCTGACTGAGGACTTGCTAAATTAAACAACTAAAATGATCCCCGCAAAATGCGCATGCTCGAATTCTCTCTCAAAACCACCATGACTATCAACACACGTTCTCGTCGTTTAGAAGATCTCTCAAACAGCTTTGTCAGAGTGTCTTGGTAGCAATGGGAATTGAACCTTGTTTAAAGAGTCCTTCAAGTTTTATTGAATCTCGTTCATACGTGATGGATGTCAACATAAATTGTCCGATGGGAGGAAGTGGTCTCATAGGAACGTCGCTTGAAACTAATGCTTTCGCTACAGGAGAGTTGTTGGCTCTTAGACAAAGTTCTATCATCGAAATAGCTTATGAGTAACCCCATACTAAGTCTAGAAGTCATGTCTTATTCTGCGCTAATTCTCTCTTGAAGTCAAGCGGTTCATCCTAGTCTCTCATTCTCACAGAAGCTCTTGTGCTATACAAATAGCTGCAAAGCTCGGGAGAGAAGAATTCCAGCTGTGTTGCTCATGGATCCAGTTCAGACTCCCGATCCGTCTAAGTTGCCTCGCTTCAAATGCGCCAAAGAACTGAGACTTGGCAGAAGGCCCAGGATGGCCTCATCAAAGAGTGACTTGGGGCACTGAAAACGAGGACACTCTAAATCACTTTCACATGAAGACTAGAGCGATTGGCCTTTTGAGCAGTTTTCATTTTTGCCTTGTTGAGAAGAATTATGAACGCTGGGGTTCTCCAATGAAAATGAAGCGAATAGAGTTCATTTCCGATCCTCCTATCCGCCACGTGTTTAGTCACCCTACGGTCGAGTCCTACGTGGAGTTCCACAAAATATTTGAAGCCAAACACAACTCTTGGTTCAGCTTCGCAGAGCTTCCTGGAGAAAGTCAATTTTCAGTAGTTAAACTTGCCAAATTAGTTGCTTTACAGACTGAAGGTTGCATGAAGCTGTCCTAGAGCGAGAAAAATTCTGAGCATCCGAAATCCTACAGTCCCACACCTTTCAATCGAACTTCTCTGTCTGGTATTTCTGTACAAATGAGTGAAGCCCGTTCAAGGAGTCCGAGTCGACATCCTCTATAAGCATGGTTGATTTGACTTTCAAAAGCAACCTTGCAAACCAATACAAGCTTGTTCCGAGTTGCGAAACGGAAATTTCATTTGAATTCCACGGTCTTACGTTAGAATGCTTCATGTCCCACCACTGCTTCCACCTTTTCAACGGTTTGATGAGCGGATTTACCTGCGTACCGTAGAAAGGGTTGGCTTGGGATAGGAAAATTAGATTATGGAGCCCTGCGGTTTGTTTAGCAGAAAGCTTCGAGGAGCCACGATGAGGAAGGTAGAAGTAAACACATACCGTAAAGAATAACGTAAAGGCTTAGGAAAGTAAGTGACTGGATTTCTTTTTCAGGCACCGATTTTCGGTTGTCCTCCATTAGTTGCTGGAGGAGAGCAGAAAAGGTACGCTTGGGAGGATCATGGGCAGAAGAATCCAGAAGCAGCCAGTCTTCCCAGGACTTGGCCCTGAAAGCGGCTTCACTTGATGGGAATCCGAGGTTCATCTCGTTGAGCATGATCCTCGGCGTCGTTCGAAAGAGAATTGCAAACTCGCTGTCGATGGAAAAGATGGCGAAGGATGTTCTACAGCTTCGGCTTTAGCTTCTCACACCTTGCTGCTTGTGTTGACATGGGAGTTACCTTTTTATGCATTCGGCCTTGACCCACGAGTTCCAATGCTCTTGCAAAGAAGAACCCTTTCTGAGGACAGGTTCTCGAGTGGAGAATAGTGACAAAGCCCGTGCAGCGGCGATGATCATAGGAAACCGTAATTTCCGTATTCGCCAGCGCTTTCGCTTGTCGTCCATCCCAAGTTGTAGGTAAATGAGGATGATGGATGCGTTGAGAAGGTCTATGTGACTTTGGCAGATGTTCGAGTTGCAGCCATGCCCTCCAACCACGAGCATTTCAAACTCGGTGCTCCCAAAAACGAGATCCTCCAGGGTGTCGAAGCCTTCCCGCTCAATAGCGTGGATATCCTCTGGATAGGTGTATACCGAGCCAGCCAAAATCATGGCCAGTAATAGTTGCGGGGATGTGTCGTGTACTTTGAAGGTTGGGCGATGTATTACGGTCTGGCACGGGTACATTCGCCGGAAGAAGGCATCGAGAGCTTCCTGCATATGCCCTGATACAAGCAGTTTCGAAAACAGTTCCTGCTTCTGTGTCTGTGAGTCTTGGTAAAACCCACGCCCAGGAGGCTCGGTTAGTTGTAGAAGGCGCAAGAGGTCTGGTATGCGTTGCTGGAGCGACACCCTCTCTTGCTCCCCAGGATCTGATGCAGCAAGAGTGTTGTCTTGCAGAATCCCATCAAGTGGGGCGGGCGTGAAGAAGTTGTACCAAGATACCTCATCTGGAGAAGTGAACCACTCGAAGTTCACAAGGACTTCGTCAGAGGAGCCTTGGCTCCCATCCGCGGACGGAGGGCCGCTTGGATCTATACAGATAATTGAATCCGTTTCCAGCGCTTTGCGAACGTCGACGATGTTTCTATGCTCGCAAGCGGAGATTTTGAGAAGAAACTGCACGGCTGACTTGTCGATGTTCGTCGTTGGTGTTGTAGCACTCATGTCGTGGTTGTCGAGTGTGGCATCAGACAGTTGATCTTGAGAACAAGATGACGTCAAAGCTGGTGGTGAGAAATCAGTGGGCCGACTTGGAACTCGAAGGCCTCCCAATCGTGTGTAAGAGCAATTCAAGCCCCGATTGAGGCAGCCCTCGCAGGGGGCTTCAGCATCGCATGCTATCTTCAATTGTGCGCAATTGTCGCAGGCCTTTCGGCCCCGACCACGCTTGGGTCTCGGCGGGACAGGCCGACTACCGCGTTTCGGGCAGGTTTGGAAGTGGCGTTGGGCAGAGTCACTTGCGAGTTGGAAGCACGAGGTCAGATAGAACATTCAGGGATGGAAGGGAGCGCGGCATACTTCCGAGGGAACTTGCGATAGCAGAACGGACACGCGGCGTGTTGCTCCGGGACGTCTGCAGATTAGTCCACATGGTGTTCCACGATGTGGGGTGCCAGACTTACGTGATTTCCCGTGTCGAATAAGACGGCTGTGAGTGGGAAAGTCTCTCTTGCAGATGCTGCATTCGTGTGACCGGTCCATCGTGTTTGAGTGATCCGTTGAAGCATGCGCCCGGCTCAATCCTCACATATCCCCCATAAACAATTGGTTATGCTTACGAAGTCTGGTTCAAACCGGACGTGCGGAATCCCCTGCCCCGCTCCGTGGCGAATTGGGTCAGGATCGCCGTCATTTTTGCTAAATTTGTCATCGCTTTAGCCGGAGAAACCCACATGGAGATTGGCATTCGGAGAAACCCCACAGGCTTGAAGCAGAGTCGTACTCCTTATATTCTTTCTATCCAACCACAAAACATCTCTGTGGCAGTTGAAAGCCATTTGAAGCTTGTTTGTGGTGGAAACCCCCTGAAACGGTATTCGCAGCTGTCAGGTTTCAACTGTCCCTTTCCTACCTACTCACTAGTTCATGATGAGCCTCGGAAGTTGTCTAGCTAGTTAAGCCCCTTCTTGAAGAACCCGACCGTCATTGCCAACTTCTAAGAGATGAAGTTGCTACTCATAGCTCTGTTGAACTCCTTGCCGTTATTTTGTTTGTAATGTGGGATGGTCTCCTCTCTACGACGAAGAATGTTACGCAACTCTTGGTGGCCCCTTTAATTGTTTTTAGGCATATTGATTAACCCTGTTGATAGCCTGAATATTGATTGGCGACTGCGCTGGCATTTCTCTCTTATAAATAGGAGGCTCAGAGGGATCCAAGCGGGTTGCAAAAACAGGCTCAAGGTTTGACACCAATGTGAATCTGCTTACTGGGTAAGCTTATGTGTTTAAGTTGTTGAGACTTCTGGTATGGACATGGCAACTTACTGTGTTTTCTGCTGTATTTTATGTACTGCAATGCTTTGCTCTATCTAATGATATTGAAGAAGGCTAAAAAGAAACTCCTACAATAAATATAAATAAATATGAGGCTCATTGCGTTGGCACCCATCTTTATTGTGATGTTTCGAGAGCTTATTCCGTATCTTGCAATCAGACTTTCCAGATATATCGGGTCGACGCTCCATGTGAAGGAACTTCTATCAAAGGCTTGAGAAGATAGTGATTCTAGGAATATGCCATGTTTTCTTACTCAGTGTCTTTCCAGCGCCTCCGCTCTTTCCTCCAAAGTCTTCTTAATTTCAGACCTCTGACCATGTTTGTTTGGCTAAGAAGCTACTGGGGGGAAAGCCTTTCAAGGTGGATCGATCCGCAACCGGGCCAGACGCCATACCACGGAATAAATACAAGTTTAAGCCATGAGATCAACGCAACGTCTCCAGAGCTGAACCTCGCGCCGACCAAGTGTTGGTCCAAGAAGTCCCATATTTCTACATCCCCTTCAAATGCCGATTCTTCGTATTATCAACCTATTCCGCTTGATACTTGGAGATCCACAACGCCTAATGAAGCTAATGCTGAACGCCTTAATGCTATAATAGGTCGGAGGCCTAAGCGTCGAGGTTAGTACATCTCCGTTGTGATGATAGCAGCACTCGAATAACTTCTACCAAGAGAAGTGAGTTCTACTTTGTCCTATTAAGTTTTCGTGTTGTATTGCCAACAGGTCTCTCGTGGCAAGGGTCGCTGTCAGCATCACGAGATGCTGCCGTTTTAGGACTAGGCTTTTATGTTCCAATGCCTTCCACATTCATATTCTGTCAAGTTCCATAGCCAACTCGTTTCCCTCCTTCAGCTTACTCCAGATCCTGCCTCATTCACCACAAAACCTTTCTAGACTTTGCCTGTCTCAACTCGTCTACACCTCCACTGATCAACTCGAGGGCAAAGGCACCATCGCAATGGTTAGCACAAGTTCAATCACGATTGAGATTCTGCGCCTTGTTTTCTGCATTCCTTTGTTTGGTGCAGTCATCAAACGCATGATCACTTGGTACGTCTCGGCGACTGTTTTCATCTGGCCAGCAGAAAACTTTCATAAGCAATACCTCCAAGCCGGAGGACGGTGGAATTTCTATCGGTTCAACTGGAATCCCTCCCAGAGTCCCCTACGATCCACGCACTGCATCGAGCTCCCTTTTCTGTTAGGCACATGGTCAGCCTGGAAGGATGCTCCCATGTTGTGCGGCCCCGGTTCTCGCGATATCGTGGAAAGTCTGGGAGACAAGCTAGCGAGAGAGAGCTTCATGAGCTGGAGGGGTTGGCAATCGCATGGCGGAGGCAGAGGATGTGGATAGATGTGGGCATCCATCTTGCTAATCCTTGCGCTTGACAGAAAAGGTTTCACGTATCCTGAGCCACTGTAGTCTTCACTTTTTTCAGCGTTCTATTCTCGAAGTGGCCCGACGCCATTCCCTCTCTTCTCTTCGACTTCAATGCGACAGCAATAAAGATAGCCGTCGGCGGGGTAATGAGCCGAATCGGATGGATATTGATACACAGCCCCCTCTGCACCAGCGCGGCAATGCAACTGCTATCGGGCAATCAATTCGCCCGCTTGAATCCGCTTTCAGGGCAGCATTGAAGACAAGCCTCGTTGTGGATCTATTCCTAGAACAAGCTAGTCTACTATCAGTGCGATCCTCGCTCATCCCACCTCGCACTCGGTTTGTGAGGCGACAGGGATTAGGAACAGGATGCGAGTTTCAGCCCTCTTTGATTCTGGTGCCGCATTTCCGGCCAGAAATTGCTTCAGGCAAGAATACATATAAATGAGTTGTTTGCGAGCAAGAGATGATTTAACCCATCAACCACCATCAGTTATCACCATCCAACACCAAGACAACTTTAACGCTTGTTCTCCAAGTCAAACATCTCGCCGACAAGATTACTACAAATATAAACCCCTCCACATCACCTCCCAAGAAACTAGCCGCCAAGATGACGGCTTTTGTACCCCGCAAGACGATCCTGGTGACTGGCGCAACCGGCAAGCAAGGCGGCGCTGTTATCGACAACATCCTGGCGTCGTCTCAAGCGTCTTCTTTCAACATCGTGGCAGTAACTCGCGATGCGACTAGCCGCAAGGCGCAGAAACTCGCCTCTCACCCCAATGTTTCGGTCATTGAAGGAGACTTGACAAATGCCGACGATATTTTCAACAAGGCCGGGTCCGTATGGGGCGTCTACAGCGTCCAGATCAACTCCGACTCCGAGGAGCAGCAAGGCAAGACAATAGTCGACGCAGCCGTCATGCATGGCGCCCAAGTTTTTGTGTATTCTTCGGGTGATCGTGGAGGTCCTGAGCGATCACCTCACAATCCCACCTACGTCAAGAACTTCATGGCGAAACACGCAATTGAGAAGCATCTCCAACAGCGAGCCGAGAAGAGCCCCCAGCACATGAGTTACACAATTCTTCGACCTGTCACTTTCTTCGAAAACCTCACGACAGACATCCATGGCAAAGGCTTCGCCCGCATGTGGGAGCAGCTCGGTAGCAAGAAGCTCCAGATGGTGTCGACCAAGGACATTGGCTGGTTCGCGGCTCAGAGCTTTCTCCAGCCCGACAAGTACAGAAACGCGGCCTTGACACTTGTGGGTGATGAGTTGACGCAGCCTGAGGCCGATGCCATCTACAAGAAGATTACGGGACAGTCGATGGCCATGGCAGCTTGTCCGATCGCGAATGCTGTCAAGTTTGTGCTGAAGGGGTCTGTGGGCGACATGTTCAAGTGGTTTGGCGATGAAGGCTACGGCGGCAATGTGCAGGAATGCCGGAGCATTAATCCCAACATGCAAGATTTCGGTGCTTGGCTGGATGAGAATAAGGGAACTTTTATGTAGAATAGCGAACATTTCAGAGATACCACGGTTATATTAGCAGATTCATTTGCATTACTCGTTGCAAAACTGTTCTTATCGCCAGCCATGCATGCCCTTCTAAGCTTGTTCTCAAAAATGGTGTATAGCTCCTTGACGGCAATCATAGTGTCAGAAATATCATCTCCTGTCCGAGCCAAGGTCAGGTCTCATGACTTCGAATGAATCTTCGAAGTACTAGAAGTATCTATGCTCTACATTTTCAGGAATCGCAAGGATAAGAGACGTAAACAAAACCCACAGCAAGGTATTGAACCATATATTCGCCTTTTCCTGTAGCTACATCATCCTTAGTTTATCAGCTTGCAAAAGAAGGGATATAATAACAATTGGGAAGAATTCACATGACCTAGTTATAAATATAACGGAAAACTCTGAAAGAAGCACCATAGTTTCAACCCCACTCCCACATACTGCGGCGATACTGAAGATCATGGCGCCTCTCGGGAACTCAGAGCTACCCGAGTTCCATGGTCTAAAATGGGTCAGAGACCTCTAGGGCTCTGAGCCTCGATGGATTGCGATGACACAGATTCCCGGAAAGCCACTTGCTGATACCTGGCGAGATATGGACTTTGGAGACAAGGGACAGCTCGTCCGTCAACTTACCCATTTCTAACCCGACACTTTCCGCAATCAACTCTATGGTATCAGTAGTATCTTCCCGGTCGTCTAATCTGCGGCCCCTATTCCTATTTGTCACCATGACGTCGCGAATGAAACAAGGGAACTAGGCTCTGGCTCGTCTCAACCTCTTCCTCAGAAAATCATTTCGGAAGAGTTATCTGGGATGTTCGTATTCATAAAGACATTCCTTGCGGGCCCTTCGAATCTAGCCGTGACTGGATGCCCGATCCTTGACGGAGAAATGCGGCTGGAGGTGGCTGATCGCCTTGCCTTAGTGCTGTAGCATGAACTGTTCCTGCGCGTCCGGGACGTTGCTGGTGTTCCTCGCACCGTCTGCGTTGACGATGGCAGCTTTATGAACAGAGCCCAGGCGAGGACAGCATGCAAAACGGCTGGTTCGCTGCTACCCGCCGTGAGTAAAAGCGAAGTCCAAAACTCGCACACAAAACTGGCCGGCAGCTTCGTCGCAGTGTGACATCTGAACCATTCGAAGTAGCCCTTCTCCTCAGGGTCGGACGTGAGCGCAAAAAGAGACACAAGCGGTCGCGAAACAACTTCAGCAGCCCTCACACTGATAAGACGCTATCGATGCCCATAAATGTTGCCTCCGCCGCCCCAGATGCCGTATCCATCGCAGACGCGGGCCGGCCTTCATCGCACTTGACCTTGCGGATCCTAGGCGTTGCGCATAAGTCCTCAAGTACATGCTTCTGGCTTGGAAAAACAGCCCAGGTGAACTCACTTGCAGGCACGACAACCCGATTTGACGTTGGTTCTGGTGGTCCGACAATTGCTGCGAGGATTCATGCTTGTGCTTACGGACGCGGACATAAGGAATGCCCGATGTGAATGAACGAGGACTGAGCAGTGGTGGGCCTTTTAACGTCAGATATGTGCTTTGTCTCATGGATGGATTCGCCGGCTCGGAAAAGCAGACGTCTCATTGGAGCAATTGACTTAATACTAAACTCGCACTCCCGCGGATCCCGTTCTCCGCCAGTCAACGCTCATCTCACTCTATTTGTCTACTCGGAAACTCCGCACCTTGATTGGCTAGCTTTTCCTACCAACTTCATCAAGCGTCTCGAGTTGGCATCGGAGTGACTCTTCAGCAATGCGCAACAAGGCAGGTGACGGAGTTTAATGGAAATACGCAACGCCATTCGACAAATAAGTGGTAGTTGCTTGAATCCTTACGTCAAGATTCTATGAGCCTGGTCGGAGCAATCGCTGATCCCGGCTGGCTTTCCAAGTATAAAGCTCCGTATTCCCGTCTTCTTCTAGACCACTTCTTCTAGCTCATCCAGACCCTCATCTACAGACTACACCATCTCAGCAATCCCAAAATCACATCTACTTCCACGTTACGATGCCCACCCAACGCTTGCCGCTCCGCCTTCTGGGCAAGAATGGTCCAGGTGTCTCGGCCCTGGGCTTTGGCCTGATGGGTCTCTCCACGGGCACCTACGGAACTATCCCCGACGACGAGGAGCGATTCGCCATCCTTGATCGTGCCTGTGAGCTTGGAGCAACCTTCTGGGACAGCGCCGAGTAAGCCGTCCGATGATGACATATATCATCCACCTGTGAATGCTGACGGTTCAAACAGTCTCTATCATGATAGTGAAGCGCTGGTAGGAAAATGGTTCAAGCGTACCGGAAAGCGCGATGAAATCTTCTTCTCTACTAAGTTTGGCTTCGTCAAGGGTAGTAAGACTTATGAAATTGACAGCTCTGCCGACTTTTGCAAGAAGGCTTGTGACGCCAGTCTCAAGGCTCTCGGCATTGACTGTATCGACCTCTGTAATTACTACCCAACAACTATCCGTGCAGTCCAAGTTGCTAACCTGCCTCTTCAGATTACATGCATCATGCCAACCCCAAGACTCCTATCGAGGAGACGATGCGAGCCATGGCTGAGTTGAAAGCGTAAGAGTCAGGCCATACTTACAGAAGCACTCTCGTTCAGTAGCTAACAGTACTTCAGCGAGGGCAAAATTGAGTACATCGGGCTCTCTGCAATCTCGTCTAGCACTCTCAGAAGAGCAGTCAAGATCGCTCCTGTCGCAGCCGTGCAGGTCGACTACTCGCCCTTCGCGCTTGAAATCGAGGGACCCGCTGGCACCGACCTCCTCGCCGCATGCCGCGAGCTCGGCGTGGCGGTCATTGCAGCCATGCCTCTCGGACGCGGCTTGATCACGGATGTGTTCGCAAGCGGGGGGACTGGAAGTGACACAAAGGACATTCGCAGCAGCATCATGCCGCGCTTCATGGAGGGCAACCGGGAGAAGAACGTCAAGCTTGTCGGCGACTTCAAGGCGCTGGCTGACAGGAAGGGCTGCACTCTTCCGCAGCTTTCCCTCGCGTGGTTGCTCAAGCAGGGCAACGATATAATTCCGATACCAGGCACCAGGAAGATTAAGTACCTAGAGGAGAACTATGCTTCTATCGATGTGGATCTTACTGATGAGGAGGAAGCTGAGATTAGGCGCTTTTTGAAGACGGCTGAGGTTTCTGGTAATTCACTGCCTCCTCAGTTTGCAGACTACAACTTTAGGAACACTGTCGAGGAGGCCTAGTGGGTGTGCAGAACGAGGCATGTTCTATAGTTTGCAGCAATATTCTGGTTTCAAATCGAGCCTCAAAGACAATATTGCGCGGGATTCTCCTCTCTAAAACCCTTGGTCTTTACTATGGTCCTGAGAAGTACTACAAAAGATATGATTGTGGAACTCCTTGTCGTGTTTTCTGGGCTCCGGCCCTCACTGAAGGCGGCGCACGGGTTGAGAGAGATAACCTCGACGTTTTTTTTGGTGAGGAAAGGTCATTGTACATAACTATAGTGCTAGAGGGCCTAGATTTCAGGCGGGCTATGGCATAGCTTTGGACGCCGTCAGGACTGTCGAGGATGTTGTGAACAATCTCCGGGATCCCGAGGTTCGAGCGCATTTAAAAAGACTTAGAATTCTTTGTATTGGGGGATCAATGAATACATAGCATTCAGATCAATCAGTACGGGTTTTTCGCAGATCTGTGCTTTAAACACTCTGTGAGGCTCTAAATGCATCCACGACGTGCGGTTCCAGCTTCAGGACCTTTTTGACTCCTCGCTAGAAAATGGAGTCGATCCGTAGCAGACCCAAGCGAAGCACTGGCAGAGAGGTTGACTTGAGTCGGAGTTGCCTCCGGGTCTGTTGCAGCAACTCGATAAGGATGTGGCCTCGTCATAGTTGGGGGATGAGACAGTCATTAGAAGTTGAGTGAAGCCCTAGAGTCTCGGGGTTCAAGCTACCAGTTCCGTCGATGAGCTCGTCTGATGAGTCTGCGGGATGCCAGGTGGATGGGCTTTGGGACTGGGACGTCGCGGAACGCCAGTGGCAGTGATGGATTAGACGCGGGACTGCGGAACATGAAGTGGTAGTCGGATCCATCCATGTCGAGGTTTTCGAGGAACTGCATGCTCATTTCAGGGAACGATGCGGTGTTAGGAGTATCGGTCAGCGATGGAGCGTCGTTGACATCTGAGACACCTGGAACAGAGACATCGAGGCTGACTTCTCCGTCTAGTCCGTCGACGCTACCACCATCCGGTTCGTGGTCATCGGTGAGGCCATCAGCGAGCGACTCGGCAAAGTGTTCAGTGAACGAATCGGTGGCAATGTGCTTCTTGCGCAGTCGTGCAGCGTCGACAAAGGTAGGTACACTGCTTGGCGTGCAGCTGACACGAACGACATGGCGGCGAGCCCTCGATGCGACAGGCTGTCTTGCGAGACCGGCAGAAGTCACATGGCCTTTATCGTTTACTCATATACTTGCGCATCATTGAGGGAATGTTGATCAGTGTTGGTGATGGAGTCACCTGAGAATCCAATAATTGAAGTGCACTGGCGCCGAATTTTAGCGCACAATTCACCGAGGGGCAGATAAGCTCCAGCGGTAGCATTCCTTACCTCTCTCCCGTCAACCCTACTTACCTAGATGCCTTCAATCAAACAGAAACATGGTCTACCATAGTACACAATGGGTTGGGATTAAAAGAGCTACAATTATAGCAAGCAAGCGTACTCAGCCCTTGATGATTTTAGACCAGTCATATCTGCCTGCCCACTCTCTCCAACTCGTCATTGGGCATTCAATGCCAGCCTAGACGAATGTGTCAATGAGCAAAAGTCGCATCAATTCAACAGGTCTCATACTTACGTTTCGAATGTCTTGGGCCTTCAAAAGAGGTAGCCCGCCGTCATATCCTGGATCCGAGCCATACGTAAACATGTAAGCAACCTCGATGCCCGTGTCGCGATCCCCAGTCATGTCAATCATCTCCTCAGCAGTGACCTGTCTGTATGATACTGGCAGACCAGTCACGCTGCCCCATGTCTTGATCCATTCGCTCCAGCTGCAAGCAGTGCCCTCGGCCATGTACTCCTTGCCAGCGGGCATCTGGGAGACCGCATAAACAAAATTGCCCATATCGCCCACTGGGTCCAGGTGCGGGACTGGCTTATCTGGAGCTGCGGTGAATGCCATCTGGAAGCTACCGTCATGGAGCTAGAAAGGTTAGAAAATGCTTCTTCGTATACGTCACTTCACTCACCTTGCGAAGGTATGAGTTGGGTAGGATGTTGAAACTAGTAAAAAAGAAGCCCGTTTGGATGCAAGACATCTTGGCTGCCAACTCAGGATACTTGTCCCGAACGTATATAGGGAAGATATCGGCCTTTGCATCAAAATGATACAGCTCTGTGAAAGCTCCTCGACTACAGTTTCCAGCATGGCTGAGCGTCGAAACGAGAAAGCCATTTGCATCAAGCGAGTCGATCGTCGTGGCCGCCGCATCAGCGATGTTCTTTCCCTGTTGATACTCGACATCGTAGGCCAATTTGCGACACGAGATACCGAGCTCTTCAGCCTTCTGCCGATAGTCGGGTCGGAAGAAGGGCTCCCAGTAATTGGTGACGCTGAAAATGACATTGGCGCCCCGGAACACAGAAGTGAGGCTGCCAACGTCGTCGAGGTCGGCCTTGACCACCTCGATCCCTTCGGCGTTGAGCTTCTGTGCTGCTGGAGACGATGGGTCGCGCGTCAAGCCTCGCACATGGAATCCAGCTTTGTGGAAGCGGCGTGCGACGGAGCCGCCTTGGTTTCCTGAGGCGCCGACGACGCAGATGACCTTGTTCTTGGTAGCCATGGTTGAGTGGGTGCGCAAGTCTCACTGAAACTCGAATGTCACTTCCCTGTTGCGACACCAAAGTTGAGTTTCAAATGGTGTTGATTACCGAAGATGGTAGCTCGTACAAGGGCAAGGTATCGTAATAACCCAAATCTCGGACATTGATCGTTATAGACCCAGGTTTGCTGCAGTTTGGCCATTCCCCGGTTGGCGGCGGCCTCCAAGCATAGGGTATGCCTGATGTTTATACCGTCAGCCCTGATTAAGTATGATGGCAATCTCACATCAAATTAAATAGTATCTCTTTCTCAGTAGTATAAAGTATAAACTCAGTCTCAATACTTCTACCACTTGACACTAATTATCTCGTGGTTGTGAACATTAATGAGTCCAAGTCCCCTTCAGTTGCCAAGACTACTACTCGGCCGTGGAGATGGGGCAGCGGGGTACGAGAACGCGTGTTGATGGGGCAGAGACAGTTACCTCACTTGGTGCCTGGTCGGATCCATTTTCCAAGTAATTGCATTATCGGGGTTACGCCCTGAACCCGTGCTCTTCACAGCATCGATCGAGATTCCATCGGTCGGGATTAGTGGTCTCAGTCGACATGCAGCAGCCGTCGGCGTCCTTGGCCGCTCAAGTGACGGGAAGGCTGCGTTTTCACCGAACTTGGTTCAAAGGTTGAAAATGGCGCTTCTCCAGCCACATAGCCCTCCCTAACACCCAATTTGACGTTGCTGCGGACAGTGCATGGTTCCTCATGACGAGCGGAGCAAATGAGACGACTTCGGCCTGCGGCGCCGTCGCCGAGGTGGGTCCGGTCCCTCGGAGACAGACGGCCGGGTGCACCGTGGTGATCGGCCGACTTGTAGTAACCGGTGGTGATATATCTCCCGCAGCTGCGAAAGCTCATGCATGATTTCTACACCTCTTTCATACTCTTGATGCGTTGATCAGAGATACAAGTACAAATCCGGGACCATGATCAGCAAGCCGGCACTGAGAATCGGAAACGTGTCGGGGGCGACGGGCGACAGCCCGAATGCCATGGAACGGATAGTCAAGCACGGCAACGTCGACGTCATTACCGGCGACTGGCTCTCGGAAATGAACATTGCGTGGAACTCCATTATCAAGGAGAAGAATCCCGACCTTGGGTACGAGCGCGGCTTTCTCGACCAACTGGAGACATGCCTCGACGACATCGTGGCCAAGGGCATCAAAGTTGTTACTAATGCCGGAGCCCTCAACACGCAATCCCTGACCCGGGAAGTCCGCAACCTGTGCAGTTCAAAAGGTCACGAAAACGTGCTGGTCGCGAGTGTCCTTGGAGACGACGTCTCGGACCTCATCAGCAAGCTCGGGAAAGGCGTCGACTTCCCTCACCTCGATCACGTTGAGAAGGGCCTTAAGGACTGGGAGTTGAAACCGACCTGCGGCGCCGCTTACATCGGGTGCAGGGGCATCGTCGAGGCCCTCAACTCCGGGGCTCAGATCGTCATCTGCGGCAGATGCACCGATGCGTCGCCCGTCATGGGCGCCGCGGCGTGGTACTTCCAGTGGGCAGAAGACCAGTACGACGCCATGGCGGGTGCCCTGCTGGCCGGCCATCTCATTGAATGCGGCCCTTATGTGTGCGGGGCCAACTTCAGCGGCTTCAAGCAGATTCTCGACGACTTGGTGGACCTCAGCTTTCCTATTGCCGAAATCGACAGCCAAGGGCAATGCGTGGTCACGACGACAGCAGCCGGCGGCGGTCGCGTCACTGAGGATACTGTCCGGGCGCAGATCTTGTACGAGCTGCAGGGGCATCTCTACTTGAACCCCGATGTGGTAGCCGACCTCTCCAACATCAAAGTGCAAGCAGAGCCCGATGTCCAAGACCGAGTGCGTGTTTCTGGGATCGTCGGGCTTCCGCCGCCCTCGACGACCAAGGTCATGTTCGCGGCTCCCGGGGGCTACCAGGCCGAGGCCAGCTTCTACATCAACGGCCTAGACATTGAGGCCAAAGAGAAAATGATGCGGCAGCAGCTGGATTACATATTCAAAGACCACAACTTCAGCAAGCTAAGCATCGAGCTATACGGGACGAAGCACGACAACCCAACAAGCCAGCAGGCGGGCACGCTGTTCCTCCGGATTTTCGCCCAGGCTAGACGGCTGGAGGATATCAATGCTGCGAAATTTAAGATCCCGATCTATGCGCTGCGCATGCAGAGCTACCCGGGATATCACATGAACTTAGACTTTCGAACAATGGATCCGAAGCAATTCATGGAGATATTCCCGGCCACTATATCTCAGGCCGCAATCGATCATCGGGTAGAGCTTCCGTCAGGTGAACTTGTACATATTAAACCCCCACTCGAGACGGCGCAGTATCCAGTCGAGCGGCCATCATACGAGACAGCATGTCCAGCGGACCTGACAAGCTTTGGTCCGACTCGATGGGTTCCGCTCGGGAGTGTTTTTCACGCCAGATCCGGCGACAAAGCAGACAACTCCAACGTCGGCTTTTTTGCACGCTCCAATTATGAGGATGAACATCAGTGGTTGAATAGCTTTTTGACGGTGGAGAGGCTCAAACTGTTGCTGGGGGACGATTGGCACAAGGGCGATACATCTCGCCGTGTCGAGCGGGTTGAGTTCCCAGGCCTGAAAGCTGTCCACTTGTGAGTTGTCATTACATATCGCCGGTACGCCACTAACAAGAATCAGTCGCATCCTTGATAACCTCTCGGGAGGTATAGCGTCCTCGGAGCGTATTGATGGGCTGGGGAAGGGGATCGGAGAGTATTTGAGAAGTCGGTTTGTCGACATGCCGTTGAGGTTCCTTGAACGGGGAACGATTTAAAGCGGCGTGGGGATTGTAAAGGACCAGGAATATACCGAGAGAACCATGAAGACTATTTATAGTTTTTCTTTTAGCCTTATTAATATCATCAAGAGCCATGGGACTATATTTCATGGTGTAAGTCGAAGTAGATGCTCGGTGGGGTTCCAGGGGACGTTGGAACGGTGGTACCACTTCTCTAACACGCCGCTAGACAACTGATTCGCGAGTAGGAAGAGGGAGTAGATTTCAGGGTGAGTTTTACCTTTTGACGGTAGCAAGGGTAGCTTAGACAGTGGGGTAGATAAGCAATCTAGGTTCAAGTGAGACAGATTCAACTCTGTCTTGTAGTGCTGTCTCAACTTCCCGTTGGAATGGGCTGGACTTGGCCGGGTCTTGGCCAAGGTTTGTAGTGGCAATTCTTGGTAGCTACGATGGCCAGGAGTGTGAGTTGGAATGTTTGGATATCAATCTGCGCAACAGACTGGTGTCTCACCAGGCCTTGGACATACCGCATATCACTCAGCTTATAACGCCACCAACAAAATGGACTTCTGTATGGCATCAAGGAGGTCGGGATTGAGTAAAGGGAGACGCAAAAAATGTACATTCGCTAATTACACCTGCAAGTCATAACAAGCCCTGTTGGACTGCTTCACCTCCTTCCCCTGCTGAACAGCCACAGCGATGATACAATGCGACCCGCTGTAGTCGCTGGGGATGTCGATGACCGTCTCGAAGCCACGAGCCACGGCCTTCCCCAGCGGCGTCATGCGCATGCCCAGCTCGACGTCGTAGACATTCCAGTGCTCGACGTCGGTGGCGCCGTTCCAGCTCACGTAGGCCTTCAGGGCGCCGTCGTCGTCCTTCTCGAAGACCAGGGCCGGCGGCCACTTGCGCGGCGTGGCCTTCCACGGGGCCTTGAAGACGCGGTAGCTCTGGGCCATGCTGTCGTGGCCGAAGCGGCCCTCCCAGCGGATGTCGCTGCTGGCGTTGCCCGGGCCGTACTCGCGGATCACCGGCACCAGCCCGTACGCCATCAGCTGGTTGCCGTTGCTCAGCGCCGCGTCGTAGCTGCCCTGGCTCTCGACGTACGTCAGCTTGGGCGGCTGGATGTTGCGCAGCACCACGGGCGCCACAGACGCGTTGGGCGGCGTGGCGACGCGCAGAAGCAGGCCCCGCGTCGACGTCGCGTTGGTGTCGCCGTCGGTGTTGTGGTTGTCGAACAAGCCGAGATCGAAGCCCGCCGCCGTGACGTTGTGCGCGCGCGCGTGATGCGCCCACCGGAACTGGCCCTCGGCCGGCAGCGCCCCGAACGAGCCCGCGCCCTCCTCGCCGCTGCCGTTCAGCTCCCAGAGCACCTTGCCCGTGGACCGCGAGATGGCGTAGCACGCCCAGAAGTGGCGGCTGCTGATCAGGAAGGCGTCGTCGCCGAGCGCCTCGATCGAGTTGAGGTGGAAGAAGTCGTGCGGGCGGCTCTCAGACCCGTCGCTCAGGTACGACGGCAGCGACAGCCGCGACTCAGAGACGTTGAAGTGGGCGAGGGCGCTCCAGCTGAAAAGGATCTTGTTAGTGGCGATGTCGATCTCGTAGAACTGGCTGTCGTTGACCCAGCCGTCGGCTTTGCCGCCCAGGGACGTGAGGTTGTACTGCGTGGTGTTGTAGACGCTGACCAGCACACTCCCCTGCGGGGTGACCTGGTGTTCGTGAAAGTCGAGGAAATCTGAAGGGGGGTTCTTCAGCTTGGCATGGACGCTCGAGACGTTGAGGCGGATCTTGTTGATGACATAGCCGTCGTCCATGTACAGCCACTCGCCAAACCCATGGCCATGCTTCGAGTGGCCTTGCCAGATGGTCAAGTGAGGCTTGCCCTGGATCTCCTGCACGCGGAAGTCGTTGGGGCCCCCGGGGTTGTCGAAGCAGTAGACGAGCTCGTTGTCCTGCGACATGATGACGGGCAGGCTCTGGTGCAGGGCATTTCCCTGGCGAGACTTGGGAGTGAAGAAAAGGTACCCATCCGCGAGCTCGCCTTCATTGGTAGTGACGGTAAGGAACGGCGGAGTAAACGGCGAGCTCTTATATGCGCGGTAGGGCCAAGTAGCCGGGTCCTCGGGGTAGACGACCTCAACGTAGGGATGCGAAGGGAACCAGGGGAAGTCATCGGGCGAGGTGTGGTGAGGCTCCGGGTACGCGGGCGTGGAGAAGAGGTAGTAGAAGAGGAAGCAGTTGGCAAAGATGCCAAGGCCAATTAGCCTGGTGGTCCAGGACGAAGGGGATATCGAACCCATTTTTTTTTCTTCTTTATTCGTAGCCCATCAAGCTAAAATAGAAAGGCAAAGGACTGGAAGAGCAACCTTGTCGAGAAGCCGTGGAAGCGTTACGAGGCGTCGACCATTCTCGTATCGCTGCACAGGCGGGAAGAAAGAAAGGGAGGACGCCGCTTGTTGCACGAAAAGCGACAGCGAGCAGATAGACTGAAGCAGGGAAATAGACTAGACCAAACCCCCGCCAGAAGAGACCCGAGGACGACTTTATATCGCCAGGCTCCGTCGGGCAATCCCAAGAGGCGAAAACTGGACAAGAGGTGTCAAATCAGGGGCACATTTTCTCCAGACCAGAAACTAAATAGCGCCCGATGTGCAACGCCACCGTCTGTCTAATATACCCCTTGCGGCGTCCACTAGTCCGCCCGCCACAGCACACAGTTCCAGCCTAGCCCGCGTTGGCTGCCAATGAGTTTCATTCCAACGCGAGCTTCTCGTCCGTCTCGTTGTCAAGGGAGGGACGCGTCCTCCCCGGCGCGTCGGGGATGAGATGGGCCTTGGCCACGTGCCGAGATAGGTTAGTTCCCGCTTCATGTGCCTAGAAGAAAAGGCTTCGTAAGTCAAGTTAGGCTGTCCCGTTGAGATCTGATCTGGAAGCAATCCATCCCATCCCTGCTGCTTGGCCAGCCTCGTCTTGGTATCGCGGCAGGATCCGAAGCAAGGGACTCGCATCCCTGCATTCCAGGTCAGCCCTATCAAAAGGAATTCCACGCCTCTGAATTAACGAGTGCCAGAGTCAAGATAACTCAATTCGGGGTTGGGTCTGGCAGCTCTCCCCTTGCATGCTCCTGACTCTCGTGAATAAGAAAATATGTTGCGTCTTAAAATTGGCGAGTGCTTGTTCAGTCTGCCAAGGCCCTGAGCGATGACAGTTATGTGAGATTGCTGTGTTAGACTTGCAGCATCACATCTTTAATTCTTTCTGCAGTGCTCATCTCATCCACCTCCGCTAACCCTTCGACTGCATCGCCAAGTCTTGACAAAATCACATCCCCAACCCCGCTCAGTCTAGATCTTATCGCAGTACCACACCCACTGTCCATCGTTTCCGTTACTCAATTATGCCTCTCTAGCACCATCGCGAGTTTTTCCCCGTCGCGGACCCACCCCGATCGCTCGGAACTGCTCCTCCAACGAACAACACCGGCATCGGCTACGGATACCGACGGGAAAGGCGTGCAAGTGGGGACAAGCACAAGGCATATATAACTTCCAGCACATCGTGCTTCCCGTAGACCACGTCGGTGGAAATTTCCAGTTATCTCGGTCCAGATCTCGTCTTGACACACCATGCCCGCCACCGACGCCGAACGCCTCGCCGCCCGGAAGCCCATCCCGAAGCCCGTCCCGGCTTACCTGCCCTCCGACGACAGCTCCCCGCTCAAGGTGGACAAGGCCCGGTATACGGCGTTCCGGGAGGCGCCGCGGGTCCTGGTCGAAGAATTCACTCTACCCATCCGGTCCGGCAGGGCGTGGAAGGCCCCGGCCGGCTCGATTGTCAAGATCAGCACCCCGGAGGGTCCGCAGGTTGGTATGCATTTCCGGGTGAGGAGTCGGTGGGGATAGCTTCAAAGCGGGCAGCGAGAAGGCGATGACATGAGACGACGGCTTCAGTGCACTCTTGCTGATAACATACTCCTTTACCCTTGAAAACAGGCGACTTGAACATCTGGAACGCCCACAACCCCCGCGAGCGCTTCTGGGCCAGCCGCACCAAGCAGCTGCACGCTTCGCACGTAACCACCTACGACCGACTGTGGTCCAACCTGCCGTACATGCGCCCGCTGGCCACCATCATCACCGACACGCTGTCCTGGTACGGCGAGGACGAGCACGGCGGGCGCGTGCACGACCTGCTGGGCACGCGGTGCGACCCGTACATCAACACGGTGCTGAGCGGCGGCACCTACGACTTCCAGTGCCACTCCAACCTGACGCGCGCCGTGCTGCCCTTCGGCCTGAACGAGGCCGACGTCCACGACGTCATCAACATCTTCCAGGTCACCGGGCTCGACGACCGCGGCCGCTACTTCATGAACCCGTGTCCCGCCCAGCCCGGCGACCATCTTGAGTTCTTCGCCGAGCAGGACCTGTTGATGGCCCTTAGCACATGCCCCGGCGGCGACTTGTCACTGTGGGGGTTCGGCGCGGACAGCGAGGAGGAGATGATCAAGTGCTGCCGGCCGCTCAAGGTCGAGGTCTACCGTCTGGCCGATGAGAGCTCGCTGGAGAAGAGTGGGTGGAAGCCCGCAGAGACGTCCGCCTACGCTGGGCGTCACGGCATGAACATTCCTCTCGGCGAGAAGAAATAATGGAATTGAGCAGGTTATTAGCCTTGTCTGAGGTAGCTGCCGTGTACAACACTATTACGCCATGTTCATTTCAGGGTCCGAGGCCTGACTCTATGTCTACTATTTCCTCAACTCATCCGTGAACGCATCACTTGCCCGAGTGACAACCAAGATCTTTTTCCTGATATCTAACCCACAATGCAGTCCCAATGGGCACATTCATCATTTCGACTTCTCGGCCTTCAGCTCCGCCGCCAACACAGTCTCATCCCGATGCTGCAGCAGCGCAACCACGGCACCTCCTGGCCCGGACAAGACAAGGCTCGTCAGGATCCCCCGCGCGAGGTTCGCCCGCTCCTCCGAAGTCGACAACACCGGGCGAGCCTGAGACAGCAGATGAACGGCCCAGACAAGCGTCACCGCAGAACCGACGTACAAGTCGTACATGAAAAATCCATGGACCGCCGCCGCGGGCGAGACCATGGGCGTCGACGAATGGGGCGGTCCCGGGACAAAGACGTGGCCCAGCGTGAGCGACCGCGCCACGCCCGCGGGATACAGCCCCGGGAAGACGGCGCTGGTAATAAGCACCGCAGCGGTACAGAGCTGGCCCGTGACGGCAACGTTCCAAGCGAAGCCGTAAGCATACGACAGAGCCGTCCTGTCGAGCTGCGCGCCAGCCGTGAAGGCATCCTGGCCGAGACTGGTCCTCTTGACGATGCCGGTGAAGAGCGCCTGCCAGACGAGGACGTGCAGCGGAAACGTCTGCCAGACGACGTTGGCCCACTGGCGCGCGTGGCTCAGCGAGAAGGGGTACGCGAGGGAGCAGCAGAGCAGGACGTAGCCCAGCACAAAGGCCGGCACGACGGTGTGCAGACGGGTCGGGTCCCGGAGACGGACGGTGTCGGAGAGGCTGAACCTCGACGTCACGGCCAGATGGAGGATGAAGAAGATGGGCGCCGCGATGCCGTAGCCAAACACCTGCATTGCGAATCCCCAAAACACAGGGCTAGATGCGATTGTCAGCAAGAACTCTCGATAGACAGCTTCTGGATCATCTCACTTGAACAGAACGGGGCTCCACTTGGCCACGCGCTGGCTCTCAATCATAAAGACAAGGAAGAAAGCGACTAGTTGAGATCCAAAAAAGAAGGTAAATAGAGAGAGCTCAGGGCGCGAGCCATCGACAACGTTGGCCCAGAAGACGTTGGCCGTGGTCAGGAAGCTATCCACGGCGGGTACTCCCACATAGTGACGCAGAATAGATCTATCGGAGCCCGGCAGGACGAGCCCATCTGCCAGAACAGGCCCTGCGAATTTAGAGTAGCCGTTGCGGAAAAGCTGGCCGACCATGGCGTCGACGCCGAACAGGAAGAGGACGCTGATGAGGATGACGGGCAGCACGGGGAATGCGCGGCCGGATGGCCCGGGGGGCTGCGACATGGCTGGTTAAGGCTGACGATGGTGAGGATGCAGCGCAAGAGAGTTCCGTCTGAGAGAGGGTGCGTTTTTTGTGTTCGCTGCGCAACGAACGGTATGTGTTGGGTCGTGAGAATTATCGTGGCGGTTGTGAGATAGCTGTCAGACAGACTGTCAGAAAGACAGACAAGCAGGTAGACTTGGTGATGCACCCGTGGTGGGGCCTCATAATCCTGGCGCGAACGGGCAGAAAGACTAAGAGCATCTCTAACCAATATCACACCAACTGCGTACCCTCAAAATAAACATCAAGGACCCTCACGGTGATGCCAGCCTCGAAAAGTAACATCAAGTTCTTTACCATTCATCAATAGCCCTCATCCATGAGTGCTAGCCAGCATCACATCGTCCAAAAATGGCTCGTCTCTATGATACAATTATACACTCCGGCCCTGCCGGAAATCAGCCTGTCAAAGCCAATTATCAATCACAGTCGCGTCCTTCATTTGCGCTTCCTTCTCTTTGGCAAGCTCTTCCAATATTCTTCCACAGCTACCGGGGCAGTCTCCTCCACGGCTTCACGTGGCAGCCAGCTGTTCTCCTTGGCGTCGTACCCTAGCCACTCGACCAGCAACCGCTTCTTGTTCGGCGAGTGTTTGCGGATCGCGAAGATAACGAATAGGTCGGGATCCTTGGGGTTCAGTGGTCGCCCACCCTGAGCCTTCCAGTAGGCGAACAAGCTGTCTGGTGCGTCGCGGTGAAAGTTCTCCTCTGGTTCCCAAGTGGCGGGTCCTTGTTCCCACTGCACCTTGAGTTCAATTACGTCGCGCTTCCATCGGTGGCCGACGATGCCTTTGAATGTATATTGTTTGTCGTCATCCTCATCTTCCTCCTCTTCCTCTTCTTCTTCTTCTTCTACTACTCCTTCCTCCTCGGCATCATTGTTTTGCTCGACAACACGCGCTTCTGAGTTTTGGGCCGATCGCCGCCGGGCTTGAGGGGATTGAAGAGGAAGTTCGGTCGCACTCGCAGGTGTAGAATCGGCATCGACCATGTCAATTTCGTTGTTTTCATCATCAAGTCGACTGTCATAGTCGGCATTGTCGATTGAGTCCTTTGCAGCAGCAGGGGAAGATGTTTGGCCGCGCTATCGCAATAGTCAGTCTACCTACAGGTCCCTGCGCGACGAAGCGGGAATAAGGTAACATTACGTAACGTACATCGTAGATGGTATCTGAACTCGAGGGGCGATCCAGAGCGCGCTGGGCTCGGATCTCGTCCTTTCTGGAGACCGGCTTCTCTTTAGGTGATGGTTGCGCCTTGGGGAAGGGAGGAAGCGGTGGAGGCGGCGGTTTACGAGGCGAGAAGAGAGCCAGGACGGAGTTCATGGTGTAAGGCTGGGGAATGGACTCCGTAGATAGTGCTGTATTCGAGAATTGGATGCAGGCGAGGAAGACAAGACAGAATCACGAAAGAGAAAAAGGGACAAGGGAAGATGTCGCAAAGTCGGATTCATCAACAACCAACCATTACTCAGGCACAGCTTCGCGTCTCAAAACCTTCCCCTCAGCGACCGGAGGGACCCACGGCGCATGACGCGCCTGCCCCGCGAGGCACCCGAGGCACGTGATGCGGGAGCAAGTCGGATGCACGGGCCATTCGCTTCAGACGTGATCTAAACCTTCGGAAGAAAGGGAGAAGAGATATGCAGGCACCCACCCACTGTGCAAACTTTTATGCCACTCTTTTACAACACACAAAAAAGAAGGATGAGAACAATTATTCTAACCTCAAAAAAGAAGGGTCTGGCCGGGGATTGAACCCGGGACCTCTCGCAAGCTAAGCTATAGGGTTTACCCTAAGCGAGAATCATACCGCTAGACCACCAGACCGTCCAAGCCAAGTCACGGCTTGTACCGTTGATGAGAAGGCGGGCTGCTATTAGAAACTATATACCACCACATTACATTGGTCTAACAATTTTCCTCAAACGAATGCAGGGTAGTTGAGAAGAAAGTATCATGCTCGCACAACATTGTTACAGCCTAATATGAGCCAAATTCTACTCAACACACGATTACAAAGTGATATCCGCGGACTTCTTTCAGGCCTTATCTTCCAAGAATCCGGTGCTCGTGGATCTCAACAGTCACGGAGTTAGTTGCCTTTTCACGTGGACGCTTATACAGCATTAAAGATAATCGAACGACAATGTGTCGAACAGGCCTAATCTTTATATAATTTGAAGTGAGTGAGTTTCCCACAAGTTTCGCTCATGGATGAGCGCTTCTGTAGCTTGCCCAGCAGTTGATTACACATCTTGTAGTCTCTTTTGCGGGTAACTGTGGCCATATTCCTCACAAGTTCCAATACAACCTTATCGCAGTGCTCCAGTAGAAATTTGCGGGGAGTATCGACTTCTCTTGGAATGTTCTTCCCGTTTTAGGCTGTTACTTCGTTCTCCATCCACAGCTCGGTATGTCTAACCTGCAATACTTCTGCAAATTCCTCCACGGATCGCGTTTTGGGTTTAAGAAACGCTCTTACTACTCTGGCCATTGTCAATGCCTTCATTTGATCATCAGTCTCTCATGACTCTGATGGTTCCCTGACAATAACCGAGACTGCCTTAACATGCCAGTCCTGCAAGCATGTGCTTTATACACAGGGCTGATCAAACCTCGACAGGATATCAGGGTCGTAGTTTCCCACTGACCTAAAACCACACACCTTAGCTCAGGAACACGAGGAAGATACCCAAGCCTGGTCCGACCCAAGGCCAGGGGAGAAGCGATGAGGTGCCCCAGATGCGGGCCGTGCCGCAAGCGCAGCGGTGTCCGAGCTGTGTCTCTGAAGTCAAATCGTTGACGGTGTTTCTGGAGTGGCGATAGGCCGCGATGGAGTTCAAGAACAGGGGCAGAAAGTCGTCATGGATGCGCTGGGCAGTATTGGCGAGAGACTTGGCGGACGCAATGAAGAAATTGGCAGTATGCAGTCTCAGCTTCTGCAGAAAGTAGGCTCGAGATTAAAAGCTTAACAGCCCTCTCAAGGATCAGTTCCTTGGCATCAGTAAAATCGCAACCTCCCCACGCATGCCAAGGTCATCTTGTACATCGAATCATAGTACTTTGACAAGTGACAGGGAAGACGGTGGCGGAGACTGGCATTACGTGAGACGGAAGAAGGGAAGTGGGGCTCAGCTTCAAGAGACTCGACAATGTTGAACGTGGTTGTAACCGCTTCTCGAGCACATGCTCAGGTCCGATGTAGGCTCTGTCAGGTTTTAGTGACAAAGTGAGAAGGTGAGAAGTTGGTGGCGTAAATTACCACTGACACCAGCACCACCGCTAACGGCGGGTGCGGAAAATCGCGGGAGGGGTCAGCCACGGGAGCCAAGACGAGGTTCCTGACTCCCTGCAGGTTGGCCAGGGCAAAAGCGCATTCCCTGCATTCCAGGGCCCAGGTACCCCAGGCGGGCTTACAAAGTGCAGTGTAGTGCGATTGGGAACGGGGCCCCGGGGTTGACGACCTCAACGTACATACCCAGGACTGGCGGCCGGATCTGATCTCGCATGTGTCAGGGAGGCGCATGCATCTCGTCTCCTCATTCACTGGTTGAGCAGGACTCGGCACTTGAAGGCACTTGAGAGACCCGATAGCACTTGAGGGGCACAGATTGAAAGAGCAATATCTTGTAAGTGAACGATGGCTTGCCTTGTTTGTTTTCTGTAATTTCTTGGGCAGTTCCCTAATCCACCAGGTTGTAAATCTTCTGGATGTCATGCAACATCGCTTCAAAGTCAATCTTAAGATCCTTAAGCAGACCGTCCTTGAAGCCAAAGACCCAGCCGTGGACAATGGGGTACTTGTTCTTGGAGTACGACTGCTGGACGTCAGCCGACTTGATGACGTTGCGACACTGTTCCATAACGTTGAGCTCGACCAGGCGGTTGTACCGGGCGTCCGTGTCGGTGATGGCATCCAGCTCGTTCTCGTGCAGGCGGTAGACGTCGCGAATGTTTCGCAGCCACGGGTTGAGCAGGCCCAGGTCCTTGGGGGTCATGGCGGCCTTGACGCCGCCGCAGCCGTAGTGGCCGCAGACGACGATGTGCTTGACACCTAGGTGTTTGACAGCGTAGTTGATGACGCCCATGGCGTTGAGGTCGGTGTTGCACACCAGGTTGGCAATGTTGCGATGAATAAATGCCTCGCCGGGCTCTAGGCCGGTGATCTGCTCGGCGGGGATGCGCGAGTCGGAGCATCCGATCCACAGGTACTCGGGGTTCTGACCTTCAGAGAGGTGGGTGAAGAAGTCGGGGTTCTTCTTCTTCTTGTCCTCGGCCCAGATGCGGTTGTTCTCGAACAGCCGGTCATGGCTCTGCTCGAGATACTTGGCGATGTCTTCTTCGGCCATGGCGCGCCAGGTGCTGACACTAATGGGAGTCGGTCGCGATGACTTGTATGGGGATGACCCTGCGTGACGCGGAAAGCCGGTGCGGGAGCGGGCGGAGAGCGATGATGAAGGCGATAGAGGCCGGATTCGTGCGGCAAGTGGTTTTAAGCAGAGGGCGGAAGACAGAGAGCAAGTTGAAAAGGAAGATGAGAAGGAGAGAAGGGAAGAAGCGGAAGAGGAGGGGAGCCGCGTGAAGATCATGGGTGGAGTTGCCGTGCAGACGCGGCGGACAGCGGATAGCGGACGGTGGGCAGGGGCGAGGCGACACTCGATAGGACGGAGTTGTTGGACTTGTCCTCGTCACTTGTCACTCGTGGGGAACCGGACTGCTTGATTGATTGCTTTTTAGCCTTGCCCCCCTGGCCGCTTGGCGACAAAAGGCGCTTGCAGAGGTGCTTTGATGGTGGTGTTGGTGGTGGTGGTGGTTGTACGAATAGTGGTACAGCGGGTGAGCGGTTATAGTAGTGCGTGGTTGCAGTGGTGTTTGTTGTGGTGGTTGGTGTGGTCAGCCTGCTCGCAATAAATTTGTTGAGGGTGCACCTGCGTCATGCGGCAAGGACTGGTCTTTGGTCGGGCGTCGATGGCAGGTGCGTGCGTGCGCGGCGCTCTTTGCTCCTTCCTTCCTGTGCTGCGGGAGTAATCGGGATTACGTCGGCGCGATATCCTGGATGGGGAATCTATTGTGCAATTGCAAGGCGGTCTAAGCCCTAGACTTAACTGCTGGATGTCTCATCAAGCATCGCGGCTTCGAGGGCCAAGAAGCAGAAACTCGAGATGGCCATGTTATCCGTAATGGCAAACGCGATTTCTCTGATTCGTGCTTGGACCAGGACCTGGTAGGTGCGCCCTTTTTCCCCTTCCCTTTCACGATGGATACGACGGCATTTGCTCTCCCCTGGCCAAAATCCCCGCATGCCGTCAGATTGCCCTCATCCCACGCCGCACTCTACAGGGAACATCCCCTGTCATTGTTGCGTTAGTGCTCCTGGGCGTGGGTGCACCGCTGCCTCGGGTTGACCCGAATGCGCCGTTCGCTGCTTCAGCCATTGGGTGCGAAGAAAGAGCGTGGGAACATGGAGATGGGGAGATTCGTCTTTGCTAACGCGTCCTTCTCTTAGACTGCATTGACACTTTCTGTCCAACACACCTCCTCGGAGATCTGCCGATGGCCGCGGCGATTGCATACTACTATGTGGAGCTGGACGGGGCTTTTTGCGGCTTTGCGGCTTTGCGGCTTTGCCTCGTTGCCTCGTTGCGCTTTCATCTTTGTCGTCCGCCAGTCTTATCGAAGCCATCTGCCCCGCGGACGCCGAGCTCGGCGGCCGATGACCGCCCACGGTCAACATCCGAGATGCAAAAGCTCTCCGGCAGAAGATCCCAGCACGTTATATTCGACTCCGACTTTCATTGTTCCATGAAAATAGGGCCCGAAAAGGCTCTGAAAAGCCAATTGGCGAGCCTGGTAGCTAAAACAAGTCTGTTCAAATATCCCTCTTCTCCCAGTCCAATCCACCTGGCATCACTCCGTCCCAAACAATGCTTCAAAGTGTTCTGAAGCGTTGGCCCCAGTGACTCTCGACATTTCCTTAACGGCTCGCATCAACGTCTTCACCGGCTCATCAATCATCTTACACCTGATGATGTCCGCCATCTCTTCTTTCAACTCCTCAAGTGCTTGGCGACATTCACCGGCTTCCTGACGAGTCTTTTCAATGTCCCCCGCTGCCTGTCTCATCAAACGGTCCGTCTCATCAGTCATTTCTGTCTTCTTCCTCACCTTTTCCGCAAGGAACTCCCCTAGGTCAGCACGGCATGCCTCTCGAACCTCAACCATCTGGGCGCTGTATTTTTTGGCATTTTCACTGTCCTGAGGAAGATCTCGTTCATTGATGCGTAATAGCTGGTCCCGATACTGGGAAATGCTAAGTTCATGCGCGTGAGCGACTTCATGCTTCTGTTCCGCATCAGCATGGACCCGGTGCTGTGCCGTCGCTAGGTCCCCCAATATTCCAATCCTCGTTTCATGCTCCTGGACCGCATTTTTAGAGGCTGCGGCCTTGTCCGAGAGATTCTTCAGGTCAATCATTCCAGCCAACTCTTCACAGAAAGGAATCACATTCTGAAGAGTGTCCAAAACCAAAGTAGGGAGATGATTTTGACGTCTCTTCTTGGCAGGGGGGTCTGGCTCCTTAGTCTGGGGAGGGGAGACGTCCGAGTTTGGTCTGGGTCGTTTTGACCCTGTGGGTTCCTGGGCAGACGACTGGAGGGAGGCATGCGCTTCGGCAACGTTAAACCCCTCTCCTGAAGGAGGTAGGACGCCTCTGTCTCCCGGAGTCTGTCGTTCATTGTTCCCGTTATTGCTTTCGGAATCGCCATCAAGAGTTTGCGAAGTCGCATCAGTCCGTTCGCTGGCCGGAGGCGGTAACAAGTGATAGCAAAGATGAGCTCGAGGGTCCTCAAATGCCCAGCCGCTGGTTGGAAGGCGATCACTGGCCAAGAGCTCGCTCAAAGCCAGCAAGACAAAGACGCCGCTTTGTGTATTGGACTTGTGGTGGGGCCCATTCTAGCATGATGTCAGCAACAAGTCAAGCCAGGAGATGACAGCCGACATACCATGATTTCCCACTGTATATCCCACCCTTTGAACTTGGAGGTCACCCATAAACTAAGGGTTTTTTTAACTAAATGACCTCGCACAACTCCTTGCTCTCGATTTGCTGGGTCATAGTGATCGACATGCATACACCGTGCCTTCTCGTCAGGTCGGATTCGCACAAAGGTCCAGCAACCGTCGCTCCATGGATGGTAGATGGCAGAAAAGGCTTGTCTACTGCGGCGCACTTTGTTGGAAATCTTCTGGTGATGAGGCTTGTTGAACTTGTTGGCCGTGCCGATGCTTGGACTCATGTCGAAGTGTAAGGGATCGAAAAATGTGACGTCGGGGTATACTCTCTCTGAGATGCCTTCTTGGATGAATCGAACGACGTCCATCGTAAGAAGCCGGTCGCTTGTGAGTTGGTTGTGTGCCTCCAAAGCAAGAGCCTCATGCTCACGGATGTTCCTCTTGCTGGCGTTTTCTTGATCATTTGGCTGAAACTTCTTAGGTGATTGGGCTGGCGTCTGCAGACCCGTTGCCGACGTATTGGAGGTGATGGTGATGTTATTTAAGGGGTCCTGGCGATCTGCCTTCTTGGCTCTGGGCTCGGTCTGATTGTTGCGAGGGGAGGATGGGCTGGAGCTGCGCCTCGAAGGCTGGCACAGCTCCCGCATGATCCGAAGTGCGCGTAACGAAGTCACCGACGCCCATTGAGGTTCGCATGGCGTCTTCAAACTCGTGTTTGACTGACACGCAGCCCTGTGGATGACGCCAGCAGGACCGGGTTTGTAGAGCGAATATAAATCCACGAAGAGATCCCTGTGGCAGTCGGCCTTGGTGGATATTTCCAAGAGGTTGCAGATATCCGAGTCGGTGAGCTTGTCTCTAATATTGCCCCCCTCGGGGAACCAAGCCGCTGGGGGGTACCAATAGCAGCCACCCCAAAGGTCGTCGAGGAGCTTGGTCTTTCTGATGACGGCGCCGGGATCTAGGAAGTTTGGGTTGCTGGATTTCGGGGCTTGTGCGTTGTCTGATGTGCTGTTTGACGAGTTGTTTTTCGTTTTGATTTTGCGTTTGATTTGGGCGACGGCCATGGTGCAAGTTATGCCTTCTGAGTGGGGGAGGAGTGTATAAGAAAGAAGCTAGTTGTCTAGTACAATATAGAGTACAGACCATCAGAAGAGTAGGGAAGAGACGGGTAACTTGCCATTTATCACTACTCAGTCACAGGAAGAGGGAAGCGGAACTGAGCTGGGCGACAGCGAGTTGCTGGACAGTCTACCCTCAAGACAGGACTGAGACATGGCAAACAAAGAGCCACGCAACGCAACAGACGCATGGCGAGCCCCCTCATGCGAGGGATGGTTGCGGGCAGTTTCCACGCACTGACCGCAGCGAAGGAGTGGTCGTTGCTGCCAAGGCGGATAGACGCAGAACCGTGGTGGCAACTGCGGACATTCACTGTGTAGCACGCAGGTAGTTTGTAGTTAGCACGTAGTGAATACTGAGTTCAAGACATGGGAAGAGAGAACGAGACAGAAGAGGGCAGAGAAGAGGTGACGGTTGACAAGGAACAACAGCTGAGAATCTGCATGTTTGCGAAGACAATGGCTCAGTGGCGGTCCAGCTCAGAGTCAAGACGGATGCATCGCCGAGCCTGCTGGGCGGGGGTTGGGGTGTTGGACAGTATCCGTCTGGCAGATACTGTTTGCCTGCGAGGACCGTTTTATGACGAGTCGCGGAGGACGAGAAGAAGTGGTTGGAGAAAACCAGGTAACGGGGTGAGCCATCCGAGACACTTATGCGGTTTGCACACCAGGCGACGAATCACCAGGCCGAGAAATGGCGGTTTGTTTCAGCGCCCGGGCTTCTTATTGTCGCTAGGTGCGTCCGGCAGCCTGCAGTAGGCCAAGCCACGGGGCTGAGATGAATAGGATGGAGATGGCACGCACAGCCCGCGTTTCTGCACGACGAGCAAGGGGATGTGATGTGTCGAGTGGATGAAGAAGGCCCAACGAGGAGCGGAGGAAGGCCGGGAGGCGACGGAGGCGACGGAGGCCATGTATCCGAGCGCTATTGTCTTCGCAGATGTGGCTTGGAGATGAGCAGGACATGTTGCCATCCGGTGCGTGTCGTTGCTTTTGGCGGGTCGGGCGACATGTCCAGACCGACTCTTGTGTTGGCCCTCAACTTGGACTAGAACGAGCTTCAGATTCCGGTGGTGGTAACACGGCGGAGATGCGGTCAGCAGCGCGCCTTGGAACCTCGCGGATCGGCTTTGGGGGCGGAGACTCGCGGAAAGGGAGAGCTGTGGACGGTGGGAGGAAGAGGAGTTGCGGGGTGGTCCCCGTGTCTGTTGGTTGATGTCTGACGTCGGGCTTTGTCGGTTTGTTCGTGGTCAGCTGGGACGGATGTCTGATAGACTGATAGCGATGATCTACGTATCTCGGTATCTATCTAATTACATGGTAGGTATCTTAGCCCATCGGCCTGCTATTATCGGATGCGATAAGATCGATATCATATCAACCGATTGTGTTTTGTGACGGTGTGCTGCCCACAGTTGACACTCACATCGCAACATCGCCAACATCACGTCTCTCTCCATTCCGTCCTTCACAGCTGACAGCATGGACAATCCACGCCCACCATGCCTCCAGCCTACACAACGTCCCACTCTTGCAGCCTAGCCCCTGCCCGGCTCTGAACTTTCCGGTCCCTGCGCTGCTTGCTGACATTTGTCATACGCCCGGTTTATTTAGTAGTTTTTTTTTTTTGCAAGCGACCGGCCGAACTCCCACGCCGAGGCATCCGAAGTCCGCTCCTCGTTGTTGTCCATATCATCCTGCCGGCTCGTCGCGCCCCCCCCCCCTTCTGGAGAGCGAAACTCCCGCCATCGAGCAACGCAATGACGCGACCGGACGAAGCAGACGACGCCTCGACACGGCAGGGCCTCGCCCACGTGCCCATCATCCCGACCCCCGACCGACGACCCGATGGCTTCACCAGCTACGGCTCCTTCCCGCCCGCGCGCGCCCGCGTCGACGCCGACCCGCGGCCCAAACCGCCCGTCGCCAAGCCGGCGTCGCCCCGCGCGCTGGCGCCCGACCTGCTGCGCGGCTTCCTGATGCTCGCCATGGCGCTGGACCACACGGCGCTGGCGCTCAACACGTGGGAGCACGGCACCGGCCGGAGCACCGAGATGGACGGCGCCGTGGTCTCGCGCTGGAACCGGCCCGCCGCCTACGCCGTCCGCACCCTGACGCACCTGTGCGCCCCGGGCTTCACCTTTCTGCTGGGCGTCGGCGTCGTCTACCTGGGCCGGTCGCGCTCGCGCCTCGGCTGGTCGCCCGCCCGCATCGCCCGCTACTTCGCCGTGCGCGCCGTGGTGCTGACGCTGATCAACACGGTGCTCGGGCTGCTCGCCACCGGCGGGCGCGTGTGGTTCATGAACTTTGTCATGTTCGCCCTGGCCGTCGACTACTTCCTGGCCGGCATGCTGTGGCTGGCCATCAACCGCACCGAGCCGATGCTGGCCCGGGCCATCTCGGGGCTTCTCCCGGAGGACGCCCGGTACGCCGAAGAGGACGAGGACGAGCCGCTTCTGCGACCGGCTGCGGCGCGGGGCCGTGGCCGCTCAGCCCGCGCGGCGGCGTTGTCGTGGCACCTGCACAACGCGCTCCTCTTCGTCTTCGGGGTCGTGACCATCTGGTGGAACATCTGGCTGTCGCCGTCCAGCGGCCACTGCCAGCTGCAGAGCAACGCGTCCATGACGCTTCATGAACTCTCCGTCGCCGACAGCCCCCAGCTGCCGTCGACGCCCTCCGTCTCCAAGAGTCCCTTCCTGGGCATCTGGTTCTGGGTCGTGCAGACCGACCGCGTCATGTCCGCCTTCCCACCTCTCGCCTGGCTCTCCTTCGCCATCCTGGGCCTGCTGTACGCCCGCGTCGACCTCGCCCGGCCGTGGAGCCGCCGCACCGTCTTTCTGGGCCACTCCCTCGTCGGGCTGCTATTCTTCATCTTCTTTGTCCTCACCAGGGTGCTTCACTTCGGAAACCTGTCCGAGAACTGCCTGCACACGCCGGACAACGACAAGCACCCCGAGCGCAACCCCTATTTGGTCTCCGTGCAGGCCTTCTTCTACATCATCAAGTATCCCCCCGACGTGGCCTTCTGGGCGTTTACTCTGGCGGGCAACTTCTTCCTGCTGGCGCTGTTTGGCGGGCTGCCGGTGCACATCAGCAAGCGCCTGACGCTGCTGCTCGACTTTGGCAGGGCGGCGCTGTTCTTCTACATCGTGCACCTGTTCATGGTCTTCATTGTCGGGGCCATCCTGGTGCCGCTGCTGGGCCATGACGTGGGCATCCCAAATCCGAACGACCCAAGTAAGTCGATGGGTATAGACAATCTGTGGGCGTACCTGGCTATCTGGGGCACGTGTATGTTGCTTCTCTGGCCGGTGACGCGATGGTACAGTCGGTTCAAGAGCACCAAGCCCGCGGATTCCATCTGGCGGTTCTTCTAGTTTTGTCTTTTTCATTTTCTTCAAGTAAAGACGTTGTAAAGCATAATAAGGGAGTTCTGGTTTCTTTTGTTACGGCGTTCATACAATATGTACCAATAGTGTTACAAGTATAGACTACTTCTTAAAGCCATGTCGCTGGAACCAGTTCTGATGATGCCTCTCCTCCCACCGCTTCTCCGCCCTACGCAGCGTCGACGACGCATCCCAGTGATCCCGCTTCTGCGCCAGGTCGCGCGGCGTGCGGCCCTTGTTGTCCTGGAGCGTCGGGTCGGCGCCCCAGTCCCGCAGCACGCGCATCACCTCGCGGCGCTCCTCGTCGCCGTCCTCGGCGGCGCTCGCGGCGTAGTGCAGCGGCGTGCGGCCGTCCGAGGTCCGCGCGTTGGCGTCGGCGTGGCCGTCGTCGAGCAGGAACTCGACCGTGGCGGCCGAGGCGAAGCGGGCGGCGAGGTGCAGTGGCGTTCGGCCGCCCGTGGCGCGCGCGCTGCAGTCGGCGTGGTTGTCGAGGAGGAGCATGGCGATGGCGAGGTGGTCGCGCTCCACGGCGAGGTGCATGGGAGTGAGGCCTTGGAGATCCCGGGTCATGGGGGAGAGATGGAGGAGTGCCTGCTTGGTGGTTTCTAGGTCGCCGTTCCAGGCAGCGTCTAGGAGTGTTGCCTCTTGCTCCTCGCGAGATGAGGTTGCCTTTGATGCAGTTCGATCTTTCTTGTCGGTGGTTGGGATATCTCCGCTATCCGCTGGCTTGTCTGGTTCAGCTGGGGGTTGACCATCTACTGGCTTATCTGGTTGAGCTGGTAGACTATCCGCTGATTGAACTGGTGGATCATCCGCTGGCTGATCTGGTTGAGTTGGTGGACTATCCCCTGACTGATCTCGCTCGTCTAGCGAAGCAGGAGACAACGGGGGATCGTACAGCGCCAGGTCAGTGCCAATGTTTGCCTCCTCGTACGCCAAGACGGACAGCGATGGGGGCCTGGACGCTTTCCTCTTGTCAGACATTGGCGGCGTTTGAAGTTGTTCAGGAGGCGTGTTAGTAGAACTAGACTGTGGTGTTGGTGGTGTGTGTGTGTTGCGAGTGTCCTTGACCTCCTCGAGCAGCGAAGGCAAGGATGACGATGCTGCTGGTTTCTCGTCTTTGGTCGTCGATGGTCCTGGTTCTGCAATTCTGGCAAACTTCAGAGTAGGCGGCGGGACGGTGGCTCCCAATCCTGGAGGAGCCGGCTTCATCAGAGCGCGACTAAAACGCATCAGCAGCTGTATCGTGTTTGTTTGACGGCAGATGGGGGACTCACGAGTAGATGTTGACCATCAGCGTGCTCAGCGTGCCGAGCTCTTTCTGCAGGTTGGCCTCTGCCTCCTTGATCTTGGCCTCCCACTCGTTCTTGTAGCGGTACGAGTTGTAGAAATCCTGCAGGCCCTTCCACACGGTGCCCTCGGAGCCGTCGTTGCCCAGGTCCTGCAGCATCTCCGTCATCTCGCCGAGGGCCTTGTCGGCGCTCTTGATGGCCGCCTCGATCTGCCGCTTGAGGATCTGGCCGCTCTCGCCCTCCACCAGGTCCGGCCGCGCCTCGAGGCTGTGCTGGATCTGTGTGATGGTGTCCTTGGCCGTCGTGGCCTTTGCGGAGAGCGCCTGGATCTCCTCGGGCGCGCCGTGCAGGTCGTTCAGCCAGTCTGCCCACTCCTTGGCCGTGTCGGCGTGGTCGGTGAGGGCTTTGAGGCCGCCGAAGGTTGCGAGGGCCTGGGGCAGTTTCTCTAGGAAGTCTACTCCGCCGGGGGAGGGCTTCTTGCTGGATTCACCGGGTGATGCAGGTTTGGGCTTGGGCTTAGGCTTGGGTTTTTGAGCAGGCTTATCGGCGGGTTTGTTCACAGCAGCTGCGTCGTGCGGTCTTGGCTTGCGGGCGTCCTCTCGTGACCGAGATCTGGGTCTGCCCCGAAGAGGTTCTGGTTGCGCATGAGTAGACGGCTTAGCACCGGCCGGCGACGATGACGTAGACGCTCCGGTCACTGGCGGTCGGCTATCGTAGGACATGCGTCTTCTGTCATCGGGCCTACGAGGCTCGGTAGAGTATGGCTTCGCAAAAGAAGGCCGTCGAGATGAGTGCGCCGAGTCTGTGGGCGGCGCGGGTCGTCGCGGAGGGCGATCAGTGGGGTATCGCGGGGAGCCAGATGAGGGTCGTGGTGAGAGCGGGCGGCTCTCGTCGTCGGCTGAAATGGAGGCATCTCGACGCCGTCTGCGCTGGTCTCTTGGATCCCGGAGTGAGGTTGTTCGGCGTGTAGGACGAGGCGAGAGAGACTCCCGATGTCGAGGGCGTGGTGAGACCGACTGTCGATGTCGAGGACGAGGCGAGACCGACCGTCGATGCGGACGAGGTGAAACAGACTCCCGACGAGGCCGAGACTCCCTCGGTGGACGAGCGCCGGAGTGGCCCTGATAATAGTAATCGTCGTCGCTGCTCAAAGCCGCCGCACTCCGCCGTCTCCGATCCGTCTCATGCGACCGGGCCCTCCGACTCGAACCCTCCGCCGCCGACGGCTTCAGAAGGCCGGCGTCGCTGGACGGATCGCCGTAGCTCAGCGGCCGGGGCTTGCGTTCCCTGTCCCTGCGCGACTTCGGGGCGGCGGCCGGGCGTTTGGACCGCGTCGTCGATCGCCGCAGCCTGGAAATGGTGCCCAGCATGATGGCGTTTCTGATATATCAACTTTGGTGCAACCGATCTGTGGCTTCTAGACGGAGACAGGGTTGGGTGAGGCACGTCGCGAGGGAAATGGTTAAATAGGAACTCGCAGAGCTGCGGCAGGATGACGTCGTGCAGCCTTAACCCATGCGTGGGGTTCCATCCGTGTGAATCGGGGCGCCGTGATCATTGGCCGCATCACGAAGCTTGCCCGCGTGTTGTTTGGCGGGGGACAGCGTGACGTGTCTGCTGATCCACTAACACCCATTTGAGGTATTTCAGCTGCTCACCAGGACTTTGTACAAGGGGGGAGTATTCGGCTGAGAAAAAGAGGTGAGATTATTTAGGCAGTTCTTGCTCCCTTGATGACTGCTGCCTGGAGATGAAGTCCGTCACGTTCAGCCGGCACCAAGTGACAACAGCTGTGTCGTTGAAGTTTGAAGCTGTCTCTATCTGCCTGGGTTCTGGGTACACTTTACGCACAAGCTTCAGCTAACGGCCGGCCTGGTGGGGGTGGGCTTCATTTCTTCAGCGGGATGCCCAGCGTCGATCTTTTTAGCGCCTTGGGTCTTGGATGGACCCTGGAATTCCTGGATCTTGACCCCCGCCATGATGATGGCGTTGCCGTCGATCCAGCAGTCCTCGGTCAACACAGTCGGGCTAAGAAAAGAAAACTAACCAGCACCATAAAGGCACGAGACAAGAGGATAGGTACGAGCAAACTAGAAAACGCCAATAAGCCGGAAACGTACGTATTACCTACCCGGATGTTGCATTGCCGAGGAGGGACTCATCTCGAGTTGGTGCGAATTGCTGCTATGTGGAGTTGTGGCAGCCTTGATAGGGTGGGTCGGCCAACAATTAATAAGAGTGACAGGCCTTAATATATATATCTGGTACTGCTGTCAGTCTGATCATTCTTCTATCCACATATTATTAGACAACTCTTCCTCGGTGCTTCGAGTGGGTTCAGTACTGAATTGCATCAATAAACTACTGCCAAGATTATTGGACTAACATGTGAGTGCGGTTAAAGAGCTGACGACATCTGGTATAATGATATTTGCCGAGTCTTGTTTGGGAGGATCAAATGCCAATTACGGTTTCATTCTGGCGTCGAAGAAAGCAACGGCGAGATCGAACAGAACTTCCTTGGGAAGATCTTCTTGAGACGCCCTCATCCTTCAGCCAACTACCCTCTCAGTGGTATTTATATGTGTCCACGAGGAGTAGTCTAACTTTGAATAAATCAAGAGTTGTTCTCGTAGATCAAGCGGATGACAGAACCACCAGGAAACCAAGACTTGCTGTCCGTCGCTTTTGTAGTCATCTTGTCAATCATAGCATTGATAATGGCGTTTTTGAAAGTTGCCGTCTTGCAAACTTTGTCGAAGATAAGCAGCATCAATTAAAGCTGGGCTGGCATCTTCTTCGCAATCCCGGTCAAGCCGCGCTTCCGGATCTGCCGAAGACTCCGCAACACTCTCCTTTCAGAGCATGACCCCACTTTAGTTGGACACCATTGCAAGGGGCATCGTGAAAAGGACAGTGGACTCTCTCTTCAAGGACCCTGATATTAGAACTTCTAGAGAATGGAATATGGGTGTCTGGTACAACCACCCTGAGATGAGCTGCTGGATCGGGTTGCTGAGCTCCTGTTTCACTACAGATTGAGTGGGTTTTCACCGACTAACTTACTCGTGGCAGATCTTACTGTGCTGAGTGTTCGGTTATTAACCAAGCGAACCAATTAAGTTTCCATTGTTGACATGGCATTCTGCAGCTACCGGATAAGATCCAAATACAGGGTCCACTGTCATGCCATCAACACCCATTATTTTCAGGCCACGCATCCATTCCTCCTCATCATAATCTAGTGGACCGAACCGCTTCGTATTTTGTTCTTCCTTTCAGCACCGCTTTCATCATTATGTCGAATCAGCCCATTGCATCTGACTCGGTGGCCAAGACGTCTGCCGCGCCGGTATCGTCTCCGTCGCCTCAAACTGAGCTTGTCGCTGCAGAAGACGTGAACGTAGGTCCTGATGGCCCATCGTTCCTCGTAGGTGTAGTTGACATCTTGATAGGATGACGATCAGGATGACGTTGACTCATCCCTCGGCAAGGATGCGTAAGCAACCCTTTCGGTCGTGTGTGATCTGTATTTTCATTTTCTAACAAATTCGTAGAGAAAGTTCCACTGCTTCTATCTCCACCAGCATCCTTAAGTACCGTCAGGTTCAGGGACGCACATATCACAGTGACAGATTCACTGCCGAGTATTCATTCCCCAACGACGATCAACAGCTAGAGTCTGTTGATATTACGTGCGACTTCAATCCCAGTGCCGATTAGGTACACTACGCTGACCTACCATCAGTCACCACTACCTTACGCTTCTCCTGGGTGATAAGCTGTTCCTCGCCCCTATCGAAGATCATGTACAGGTACGTATCTCCCGTGGGCTTTTGGTTTGCTGAGAGCCTTCATATTGATTCCTGGTGTTGTGCTCTCTATAGCGAGTCCTTGACATCGGTACAGGAAGCGGTAAGATTTTGAATGCACTACATTTTGAACTCCACTAACCATGTCATTAGGTATTTGGGCCATGTACGACTGCCCAATCTGTCCAATGAAACATGATGGCTAACAAACTGTAGTGACTTTGCCGACCAATATCCAGGTGCCGAAGTTACCGGCACTGACCTCTCCCCGTGTCAGCCCGTATGGGTTCCCCCGAACGTGAAGTTTGAAATCGATGATGCCACTCAAGACTGGGCCTGGAAAGAAAACCATTTTGACTTTATCCACATCCGTTACCTTTTCGGCGCTGTCAAGGACTGGGCCGCCCTCTTTAAAGAAGCCTACCGCTGTTGCGCCCCCGGAGGCTGGGTGCAATCGGTCGAGGCTGACGTTGAGTTTCGTAGTGATGACGGATCTACTGAGCAGGAACCTGTGCTGAAGATGTTCAAGAAGCTGTATGATGATAGCGGTAAGGTTCTGGATCGCTCCTTCTTTATACACGATCTGCAACAGAAGGGATTCGAACAGGCTGGTTTTACGGATGTCAAGACCGTGGACTACAAGGTGAGATCTCCGAGGACTTATGCTAACTTGACCTATCAGCTGACTTGATACGCTTCAGGTTCCCATTGGCGGCTGGCCTAAGAATCCCAAGCTCGCTGAAGTTGGCCGGTTTGTCAGGCTCACATTGGAGAACGATATGGAAGGTGAGCAAGCCCACTATCTGATTTCACCTGAGAGTCGAGGCACACCCTTACGCGTAACAGGCTACACCCTCATGCTATGGCATAATGTTGTCCAGTGGCCCAAGGACGACTACCAGATGTTTCTCATGAGCGTGCGGAACGCAATCCGTAACCGCAAGGTCCACAGCTATTTTTTGGTGCGATACGTCTTCGGGCGCAAGCCTGAGTAGACCCCGATACGTACTGCGGGGGTCCGAATCCTACAATGGATGCGATGATAGACGGGCGAAGTAGATAGGGTTACAGCCAAAATCACCATGGCACGCCCTGAAGAGTCTTCGAGAACTCGATCAGCTCTGGGCTTTTCTCTTGGCTGGCCATGGTTCTCTGTCACCTTCTTTGCTTTTTTTTTTCGCTATCGTGGGAACTGTCTAGGACTGAGCTACAAGGGGGACATCTGGGCTTACACATACGGCTTGAACCCACTGTGCCGATGATGGGGAACATCCGGCTTCTAATTGGTTGATTGCCCAGTTTTGAACGGCTTCTTCGAAGCAATTCCCCTTATCTAGGTCCAATGGAGACGTTCCAGAACAACCGGCCGAGAAGCGACAAGTTTATTAACGATTTTGGAAATACGATTGATGATGCACTGCCCCCACCAGCTTATGCCTTAATTACCCTCCATCTTGACGCATCTATCATCTGACGTCATGCTGATCCTGAAGGAAGCGGCACATGCCACCAAATACGGGCAAGCGCAGCGCTGTGTTAGTGGACGGAAACGACGATCCGCAGATTGTCGAGGCGCAGCTCTCGCGCCTCATTGCATATCATAGCATCCTTTCATTCCCATCCGATTTTTCTTATAAATGCGAGGGAAACCTCCTTCTATATTCCCGGAAATTCAAGATTACCAAGAGATCATTCCTTTATCCCTCATTTACATCGAAACCCAATCAATTACATCGCAACATGGAGTCATCAACAGCGACGTCCCAAGTGCCCCAGCTGCACCACGATTCACCATCCAACACCGCTCTCCAAGTCGATTTCTCGTGGAAGAAGTTCAAAGTCCTTATTACCGAGAAGGGCGAATCGACCGACCCCGTTTATACCGTCCATTTCCAGACCGTAAAGTCACCAACCATCATATTCAAATCCGCACCCAACGGCACAACCATCGGATCCGGCACCCTCCATCCCATCTCCATCAACGCCAACTACGCAATCCACGGCCAAAAAGGCACGCTGAAAGCCCTCAAGCGCTTCCAAACGCAGTACACTCATCTCTCGCACGCCTACTCCGACAGTGAAGCCCCAGTGGCGATGAGATGGGCTAGTAACTGCGGCTTCAAGACCTGGAACTTTGTCTGTCTGGACGAGAACGAGTTGCCCGTGGCCAAGTTCTCCGCAAATGCCTGGGCTATCAACAAGATAGGCAACATCGAGTTCTTGGGCCCCAAAGCCACGTCGCAAGTTGCGCGGGACGAGATTGTGGTGACGGGCTTGACCCTGTTCTACTGCATGACGCTCCGTGCTTCCAACATTCTTTCCTTATTCGGCGCTATTTTCGCTCGACCAGGACCTTTAAAGAAGGATAACGAGCAGCATGGAGGCCCAAAAAAAGACTCCACCAAGTCTTCCCGAATCAGTGATTCCAGCGAAGACGGCCCGAAGAGTACCTCTCGCGACGCAGTTCCGACAAGTTACTCCAACAATGCAGTTCCGGCGAGTTCACCTAGCTAGCTTTCCCGACAAAACAAGTCTGGTCCATCAGAAGCACCCCCGAAGGATCTCGCCAGGGAGCAGGAGAAACGGATAACATCATCAGGTGGCGACCATGCCTTAAAGCTACTCATTGGGAATCTTAATGTGGCGGCGTCCTAGAGAGGAGATGTTGCAGAGTAAAGGGTACTCATATGCCGAGCTGGGAGAACGGAAGTGTCCGAATAATCAGTGTCTTTCTCAATTGCGTTATATCCTGCATTGCTTTACCTATTTCACAAATCGAAATTCATAACTCAATTTTCTCTGTATATTTCTTCGGGTCACTTAAATGCTGCATAAAGGTGGCAATGAGTACTGAAACGGTTCTGCCGGTTGTGACTGCCTAGCCTCAACCTGTGTTGCCTGGGTCATCTCTCACTAACAACCACTATCAATTTAGAAAAGATCTACCAAACAACCACTCTCTCAATCTAAAAGATGCTACTGTGGTGTTGAAGTCTGTTTCTCGCCTTCCGGTGAAGCTCTTCGCTTCTTCACCTGACAGAATCTGTTCTCATCGTCAAAACCTGTCTCCTAAACACCCCACCAAGACCTCCGAGCTGAAAATGCGATCCCACGACTAAAGAACACATCCGGACAGTGTGCGTATTGTCGACTCATACACGACATGTATACGCACTGCATATTCTCGATCGATACTAGTGTGGTCGCTGTTGAATGCGCCTGGCGCCGTCCAATCGTAATCAAGTTCAAGGACACGCTAAATGACCAGTTCTCCTCCTGGTACTTACTTTACAAGCCCGGAGGTTAGAGAACCTCTTGCAGAATTTGTTTAGATGAAACACTAATAGTTTAGGGACTACCAACCCATCATGGTCAAGCCTTGGCGGACCTGGGGAAGCTCTCAACCATCTTGGATCCGAAGAGAGCGTTCAGTTCTTGAAAGACCATTTAGACGAGTGTCTAGGGTGTTCCAATGGCAGTCATTCTGCATGTGGGCAGGTCAAGAGCAAATTGTTACTTAAGCGAGTTCTATATGTTCGTAGAGACACAATCACCTTGTGTGGTGCAGCTGGCCAGTTCGGAGACTACTGTGCGCTGTCGTACCGATGGGGACCGCCGGAGCAGAATTTGCGGACAACCGACAGCAATATCAGGGATATGATGAACGCCATAGACTTGCCGTCATTCCCCAAGCTGCTCCAAGAGGCCATCACCATGACACGGCGATTGGGCATACCGTATCTCTGGATGGATGCTGTTTGTATCATTCAAGAAAATAAACAAGGTCAGTGACTGATTTTGAGGGAATTAAAAAGACGGGCTCTAATCTGGTACTAAAGACTTGGAAGATGAAGCACCCAAGATGAGAGAATACTATCAGCATGCAATTCTCACAGTCGCTGCTTCATTAGTGAATGAAGTTGCGGAGCCATTTCTAGTCCCCAAGAAGGAGATAAGAAATGGCTTGCTCTCAACCTTCGACTTTTCTAGTCCCAATGGGACTGTCTCTCAAGTTGTTGCGCGGAGGGTTCCTGAGTCCGCTGGAAACCCTTTGGTCGGGAACTCACCCCTTTCCTCAAGAGCATGGACCTGGCAAGAGGACCCTAGTGACATGCCCAGCTGGTCGTGGGCATCGGTCAGAGGCCAGGCGGTTTTCGCTTTGGAGGCATGTGTGGACAGCAACAAGTGCTCGGCATTGAAACTGATCCATGCCGACTGTTCTCCGCGAGGAGGCAACCCATTTGAACTGCCCCAGGCGAACTCTTCTCTCATTGTTGAGGTTCCAGTCTTCACTGCGGAGCTTTCTTGTGAAGACATATTCGATAGTTACACCTACTACATCTATGAGAGCGCTAACTAGTGGGGAGTAAAATTGATCCTGCACATGAAAGAAAAACGGATCAAATTCCGGTTCTATCCAGACATGATCATCCCTCAGCTTCGCGACCCGAGGCTAACATGGACATACAGCTACACTTGCACAAGGTTCTAGTTAGTTCTCTTACCAGCAAAACAACAAACAGGGTCATATACAAGTCTGAGGCGCCTGGGGTTGACTGAAAAGAGTTCGAGATGGGGTGTTCGAGCAGAGACAACCCGGGTGAGACTAGTTTCAGACTTCAGATGACGAGCACTGGGAGAGAGCAATTTGAGGTATCAATCACTGTCACTCGTGGTCGTGTCTCAACTCCCGCATCTGTCTCGGGATGTGGACATACTCGACCTCCCATTCAACGAACAAGCGTAGCCAAGGTTATCCATCCCATCAGCATTCCTTTCTTGCGGTGCAAAAGCTAATTCGCACGTCTCGCAGATTAAGCCTGCCGTTGTCGCGTTAGCCACTCCTCGTTGCCGAAAAAAAAGCCGCGGTTTTTCCCCCGCTCTCAGAAGATGAAATGTCCGATGTAGCGGTTACAACGATACAGAGCGACTCCTGAACGGCGTTGAGTTTGGGCACCGCCGCTGTCTTCTCGAACCTGAGGACAGAACCTGAGTACTCGGTTTCTGCAGCTTCCAGACTGCTGAAGGCGGCATCATCCGGGGGGGGTTTTTTTTTTCGCCAAACGCCGTCGGTAACCCCCATGCTTGCCCTTGGAGTCCGTTCTGGCTATTGGGGCGCGATCAAGCAATAAGTACAGTTAGCCCAAGCAGACTCGAACCAGCGCCGACTGCTGTGTCGGAGGGTTGGCCGAGAGATTATGGGCGTCTTTGGCAGAAAAAAGCCATAGCCGACGTAAGAGACTTTGGCACCGTCAGTCGATCCTCATTCCTGGCCTTACCAGGTTAGATCATCGTGAAGACAGATTCACACTGAACCCAGCATTAGAGAAGCTCACCCACCGCGTTGAATAATTTGAGACTCACCTCGATTGATCTAGAACCTTCGTGTCGATGCATTCGAACTAGCCGAGACATTCTGGGCTGCGTAGGCTTTTGTTTGGTATTAGTAAATTAGGTCAAGAGTGGCTAGCGATGGTTCAATTTCCTTTTCTATGAACCTGTCAAAGGTTATTCCTCCGTCGACTCGTGAGGAGTGGCTTACACACACAGTGCTAACAAGAGTGGGCATTCTTAGTGGTGTCGGCCCGGCGCAATTTCCCACCATCGGTTTTCTCCCTTGGTTAGATTATGTAACGTCGCCGAGCTCGCCCTGTATTTCGGAGCATCGGAGGGATACCGCCACTCTTATTCAGCAAAGATATCGTCGCTTCAGAACTCAATATGGCCCGAAAAGTCTGTCACTGTCCCGCCTCCGGTGACAAACCCGGCGACGCCGCCAGTGTAAGCCTAGACCATATCGCTACGAAGCATTCTATTTAATAGCATTCACTGTCCGCCCCAGCTGTAGCAATTCACCCAAAGATTAAATCCCTATTCCATTCTATCAACACTTATTAATTCGCTTGCAAATTGCCATTCCAGCCATGACTACAACTATGCGCAAGGCCGTCATCACCGGCTATGGCGATCCCTCCAACATCGAGGTCGTCACCGCCGAGATCGCGGCGCCGGCACGGAACGAGGTCCAGGTCGACGTCATCGTCGCTGGCTTCTCGGGCGCCGACATCAACATGCGACTGGGCCGATACCCAAGCCAGAAGCCGGCCCCGCTCACCCCGGGCTACTCCTTCGTCGGCCGCGTCCGCGAGAACGGCCCCGGCTCCTCCACATACAAGCAGGGCGATCTTGTGGCAGCCTTGACCGTCTACGACTCCGACGCCGAGATCATCAATGTGCCCGAGAAGTACCTTGTTCCCGTACCTGAAGGCGTCCCACACGACCAGGTTGTTGGCCTTGTCCTGGACTGGGCAACGGCCTACGGCATGGTCGTTCGCGTGGCCAAGGTCTCGAAGGGCCAGCGAGTTTTCATCCATGGCCTCAGCGGCGCTGTCGGCTACGCTGCCATGATCCTCTGCCAGAGAGCCGGCGCCACGGTCTACGGCACGGCATCGGAGCGAAATCATGCCGCTCTCAAGGAGCTCGGCGCTACGCCGTACGTTTACACCAACAAGAACTGGATGGCCGAGATCAAGAAGATCGGGGGCGTTCACGCCGCCTTCGATGCCCTCGGTCTTGAGAGCTACGACGAGTCATACTCCATCCTGTCCACCAAGGAATCGAGCATCCTAGTAGGATACGGCGCCAACTTGGACGCGCTAGGCGGGGCGAAGCCGCGATCAGCCGTCGCATCGGTCCTCAAGCTATACGCGCGCAACCTGGCAATTTGGTCCAAGAAGTCCGCCGCCTTCTACCTCATCTCCCGAGACGACAAGACCTTCTTGCCGGATCTTCGCACCTTGATCAAGCTCCTGCAGGAGGGTCAGATCAAGGTGCCAGTTAAGCAGACCTGGGAATTGGAAAACGTCCGGGCTGCGCATGAAAACTGGGGTGCAGCTCCAGGAATGGGGTGTCTAGTGATCCGAGTGCGAGCCGAGTAAGCGTAGAGAAAGATACCAATGGATTCCCTCTTTGGGGGGGGAGTTAGCGTTTTTGTGGCTTTGTACCTGCTTGGTCGGGCCAAGGTTGGAGCTGGTTGATTCTACCTAGAGTAATGCTAATGGTTTCGCCTTTGTTATTACCTATACCCTCAATACACATAGAACTTTGATTCAATCGCATCCCTCGTCAACGTCTTTACTTGTCTTGGCTGTTATTAGTATCGTATCGGTTCTGACTTGGCGCCATTGTGCCCAACTAACCCTCCCTGAAGGACCTTATGCTCCGGCTAGCAGAGTGTGCCTTAGCTTTCGGTTCCTTATCGAGTATTCTGAGCGTAAAGAATTCAGCTTGTCACAGGGTCTCGTTCCGCCTTTCCTCATCGGTGACGACCGAGAGAATTCTCACAATCTCCCTTCACCGCCACAGAGCATGTGCTGCACACACGGGCCACAGCCTTGTAGCGTAAGTCATTCTGCGCTGACCTCCAGAAGTCCAAATGCCAAATGATCCAATCTTCTCAAGACCCTGAACTAGACTTTTTGTTTTTCTCCTGCTATTTTTTGTCGGACTACACTGATCAAATCCCGGAGTAATGGTGGTCCTCATACAAAGATGACAAGACAAATACAGCCCAAATTTACCTGCACCTACCCTGGAGACCGGATCGAGCCAAGTTTGCCAATGTCCCCATCTAGATGCCAACCCCTCTACTCGAACTATGACGTACTGCAGCGAGCCTTACTGGATCCAGTAAGCGCTGTGAGCACATTGATTGAACTGCTAATGATGCTATAAGTAAGGCGTGCTTATCGTGGCTGTCAAATGCGGCTAGTACCTTGGACTGCACGTGATTCGGGGTTTCGGGGCAACAGGTGTTCCTGTGTGCTTGATTACAAATTTCCAGTCGGGGTTGTCCTAGTTCAATCAACGATGACGGATGTATTGATTGCTCTTGTATCTTGAATAGTATTTACAATAGTCTCACCGCGAACGCTATGTTACGCATTCTTGTGTTGCTATCGTATAACGCAAAAAATGACCATTACCTACTGGCAAAATGTGTTTTTGCCGTACAACTCGCTTGGAATCTATCTAGCTTGCCGTCACATCGCCTAACAACCATGACGGCTTCATATTGGTATAGCTAGGCGCATCTTTGAACACTGCTTCTGTTCAAGTGGCAACTAAAGTTTTGCTTGAGCCGTCTGGAATGTAGAAAGTTGTGATGGCCGCAATAGGAAATGGCAGGTTACATCCGCCCTCAATGCCCGTGACTTTGACTATCTGAATTACCCTGATGACGATATGTTTCAGCCTCCCCAACTGTTTTGAAGTGGGATATGTAGTAATCCAAGTGGAATGTTTCTCCTTCTCCGCGGGTAGGGAGGGTAAGACACGGTGACGTTCGGAATGGACGCTATAATTGCGAGTGGCTCCATAGAGACTTCAGTTGCGGCATACTTCAGTTGACTTGGTTGATAATGGGTCTGTTTTGCGTGCTTGGAAACTGCAAGTCTTCGAGTTACGCGCACTTATTGAGAGTCGAAAGTTGTTTGAGCCGAAGCTGGATAGCTGATGAGCGGAGAGTTTTGCAACTGGGAGCTTCCGCCAGGTGGAGAAAAATAGTGGGTTGGCGGCAAGGTTGGCAGTTAATTATAAATAATGCCGGTTAGTAACCTGTCCTTCGGGCTAACAAAAACGCCGGCGGCTCAATCACACCAATTAGCGAGTGTTCGTTAGCCTACGGAGTGGCCGCCCTGAACAGGAGTGGAAGACTCTCGGGGCTCTTTACAAATGTAGCTTCTTGCCCGTTCCGGTACAGTCAATGGAATCTGAAAGGCAGCCAACCATGACGATTACAGATAAGCCATTATATAAAAATTAATGTGTCATCAGAACGTAGCGGCCAAGCTGTCCGATGGGTCCGCTAGGTAAGTTGAACCGGTGAGGGAGATGTTACACAGAGAGTACCGTACGTGGATTGCTAAGTAAATGTGGAATCATGGATGTTGTTCGAACCACACCGTAGTTATTGGTAGTTACTACCCTGCCGGCCCATAGTATAGATAAGACCGAACATCACTTCACAATGGACTTCTCTTGACACCACGACACAACCACAAACATCTCAACATCTCCCACCGCTTTCACTACTCCAGCTCAATACACAAAATGTCTGCTCCCAAGACCTTCCTCATCACCGGTGCCAACCGAGGCATCGGCAAGGGCTTGACCGGAAAGCTCCTCCAACGACCCGACGTCACTGTCGTGGCCACGGCCCGCGACCCCGCAAAGGCGGCGGCCACTCTCAACACTCTGCCCAAGGGCGAGGGAAGCAAGCTCATCATCCTCAAGCTTGACTCGCAGGTCGACGGCGATGCCGCCGCGGTAGTTGCGCAGCTGCAGAAGGAGCACGGCATCAGCTCCCTCGACCTCGTCATTGCCAACGCCGGCATTGCCCACTCTGGCACCACCGTCTCCAAGACAACTCCCGAGTCCCTCCGAGACCACTTCAACACCAACTCTATCGGCCCTCTGACGCTGTGGCAGGCCGTCTCTCCCCTGCTGAAGGCCAGCTCCACCGGCAACCCCGTCTTCTTCCCCATCTCCACCATGATCGGCAGCCTCGCTAGCCAGGAGGCCCTCTCCGCCTTCCCCCAGACCCTCAGCCCCTACGGTGCCAGCAAGACGGCCCTTAACTGGCTCATCGCCCGCCTCCACTTCGAGGAGCCCTGGGTCACCACCTTTGTGGTGCACCCCGGCTTGGTTCTGACTGACATGGCCGCCTCAGTCATTCCTGAGGGTCTTGACCCTGCCTCCATTGGCGCCATCGACGTCGAGACCAGTGTTACCGGTCTCCTGAAGCTGGCTGACACTGCTACCCGCGCCGAGTTTGGCGGAAAGTTCAAGAACTACGACGGCACCCCGATTCCCTGGTAGATGTTGAGCACGCAATCGAGCAGTGAAAGACCGGAAAGGCGCTGCATGGAGATAGCATACTGTGGACTAGATATTAGGAAATACGTACAGGCCCAATACAATATCTTCTCGCGCTACCAACCTTTTATTAGGAAGCATACCATCACCTCCTTGTACTGTCTTGCGATGTCTCACCCTAACCGTACTAAATAGAGCTTCATAGTCATAATGATAGTCCAAGTACAGCAACTACCGCCAGAGGCGCGCGCCAGGAAAGTTTGCCAAGGCTCTTATGCATGCCGAACCAGGCAAGAATCTGCTCGGATATGGATGGCCCCCTAATGAGCTAGAACGAGTTCGCTGCTCTGTGGGGAAGATACATGGCATCCCCTGTCATTTGGAGCGCCTTGATCGCAAATTCATCGAAGAAGCTATCTCAGGAGGAATCGGCGAGGAGCTCGCTGACATGTTGGAGAATATCGGAGATTTTGGCTATGACTGTTTCTAAGGGCAGATAGTTCCTAAAGCTTGTCTGCTGCTTCTCCATATTCCGGTCCTTCAGAAATACTGAATTGCCCTGATAGAACAAACAGCATGTGCCGCCTCCACCTCGAAATTCACCACTAGTACTCATCCATTTATAGTGCGAATTCTAAACAACCGCAACCATGATTGGATCGCAACCACCTAACCATTGAAACTGTCTCTAGATAGTACCAAAGCCAGCGCTGCTTTGGACAGTCATGGCAGCTGTGTACGTGGAGGCGCTAGCAATGTTCTTGCCACTGAAGTTGACCAAGAAGTCGGTATCGGTTCCAGTAAGACTGCCAGAGCTTCCGTACCCATTGACCTGACAGGTGTGACCCAGGTAACTGGAACACACAGCGTTGGCGCTAGTGCTAGGGCTGCTGAACAGCTTGCCTGCGAATCCTGATTCGACAGCGGCGGCGACGTTTTGAAAGACGTTTCCTTCAGCGAGAACCATACCACCTGAATCAACCTCAAAAGCATGACCGGGGTTGTCATACCAGTAGTTGTTAACAGCATGGAGAAGAGTGTTGCCGGCGACCTTGGGAGATCGACCAGAGGTGTGATAGATGTAGTTGTTCTTGAATGTAATCAACTAACAATAGTTAGCATGATGGCAAGAGAGAATGGTCAGTTGAAAACTCACATCGCTTGACCCGGCGAAGTAAATGCCCCAATAATGATAACTATCACATGTAGCTGACCAGGAGGTGGTTCCGTCGATCTTGCAGTTCGAGACTGTCACCCGGTTGCTTGCGCTGTTTCCAAGTACAATGTGCTGACGGCCAATAAGCGATGTTGTAACATGATCGATCCAGACCATGTCAACGTTATCCAGGGTAATGGCATCACCACCCCAAACATATTTAGGGTTAATATTGGTAATGTGGATATTTTGGATAATGATGTTGCTCGCCCCGCTCACAAGGCGGAGGCCTTTACCCTTGATAACACCTTTATTATCAACGCCGATGAGAGACTTGTTCGATTTGACCGTGATTCCTAGCATGCCAGCCTTGTCGTATGACACGCTGACATTGGGAGCATTGGGTTGAAAGTTATCGCACCAGCTGTCCTTGTTGATGGCTGTCTGACAAGCAGAAGCCGTCCCCCAAGGGGCGCATCCGGTTTCTGTCGATGTGCCCTCGGTCCCAGTGAAATCAAAGGTCCTGTCAAGATAGATGACGCGGGCCGAAGAGTCACCTAGGTACGAGACTAGCTGAGCTGTGGTCGTGGGATACACGTCAGCAGCAGAGCCGCCACCAGTTACGCCTTTAGCGAAACCCTCGGCGGCGCCAGTGACAGCAACGGTTGTCCGAACGAACGTCGCAAGGGCGCTCGAAAAGAAGAGAGCGGCTTTCATGGTTGAAGTTATAAACTGGGCAAGGGAACAGAAGTTGGATTGGTGGATGACTACCCAAGGGCTTAGTTTTTTGATACAGAAAGATCTGGATCCTTCGTCTGAGCCTTAAGTACCACCAGATGCAATTTAAATACCAGACTTCATATCTGGCACGCGTAGTCGGAACGGACGACTGCCTCCGTTCAGCTTTATCTGGTAAGTCAGCTCAACATGCCTTCGCTGTGTAGAGGACTGGTATGCTTAATTGTTCCGTGCCCCTCAGGACCTGTTGCAACCCTCGAATCCTCCGATCCATCTAGATCGAGGAAACACTTTCGATGTGAGGTTGCGTTTGTGGCTATGATTCGTGGACTTTTCCATGTCTATATACCCCTGCTCTCTGTTTCATCGTGCTCGGGGCTTAGGGGGCGGGGTTGTGGACTAGTCTATAGCACGATTAGAGGCAATAGTCAGGGGGTCCGGACAATCCGTAAATGGCATGATAGAAGTCACCTGTCTTACGCTTTGAAGATGGGGCTGTCGTAGATGACGACACTATAATCGAGCAACACGATGGCTTGATATTCGGCCGTCGACAGAGTGCAGATGTAGATGGCAGGGGTACTGAACTCTCTCATGCCAGTGCGCCGCGCGTCAGTGTTGGCCACGGAGGCTGTCGTCGATCGTTCGATTTAGGACCGGAGATGACAAAAGCTCTCCGGGAACATGTCCTGAATCATGGCTGTGGAGACTTTCATGATTGAGGCAAGGCTCATTTGGCAGGAGTATTGTAAAGTAAGACGTATGACGGAACTGGTGTCAAGCGCTTCGGTAAGGGGCTCTTCGGTCTATTCTTGATACCATCCTGGCACTCATTTAGAGAGGGATTTTAAGTGATTGGTGGAGTGATGGTTAACCAGGCTCTACGGCTTCCGTCGAATCGTACCCGTGGATAAGTCGGTCGTTCGGGTTAGTCAAAAAACTAGTAAGCCTTAATTTCTGACAGGGGTAGGTACCTGGTTCATACCCCATGATAACTACCGCTAATCCCCAATTGAGTCCACTTGATGCAGTCTGGGGAATGCTTGAAGTTTGCACTTTATTACTAATCTCTTAACTTTAAATCTTTAACTGGAGTTCTATACACACATATAAAAAACACAATCATAACCTTGAGATTGAAAGCTACTGCAAAAGCTCAGCACTTAACAGGAAAAATAACGCCTGAATCCCTAGAGTCAACTCATTATACAGGTTCTGGAGGCGCTACGTTTCCCTTCAAGTGCCAAGTTCGACTTACGGTATGAGGCTGAACGCTAGTCATTATGATCTGCGAGCCCTGGTTGGTGATGCATCAACTTTGTTTTCACCAGATCAAAGAAGGTTTCAATACAGTAGTAGATGAGATTCATATTTGTTTGTGGGTAGCGAACGTCTTTGGTATGCTGCACCTAATTTATCGGAGCTATACACTACAGAGAATTTACGCTGGCCGATTTACACTATTATAGACTGCAAATCGCTTTTCGTGTTTGACAACGGTGCAGATGCAGACTTACTCTTGCGGTACTGGCAACCCGCATGTAACACCGACTGTATTCTCATGACGTCGCGTAATCACAACCTCCAGTACGGCTTCGTCGATCTCGGTATTAAGTTCGTTCGTTCGATCCTGAGGACGGATTCAAGTTGCTCCTCAAACTCTTACGGGATGGATCTCATCGCCAACATCAGCAACTCGGAAGTTGAGTCTGCTCTTGAATCTGAATAAATCAGCCGCCGCGTGTTTGGGATCTCCTTTACTGCTGGTATCATACAGCACCGATACTGGACAGTCTAAAAACTCTTGGGTTACTACGAAACCAGAAGAATGAAGCGAACAAAATTCGGTAGTGTGAGAGGTGGTGAACCTAATTCAATATCAATAAAAGGAGACTGGTCTGTATTGTCTTTTTTGGCGCTTGGTGACGAGGATGAAGGTAAGCAGCATCAGGGAAGAGGACTCGGGAGAAGATGAGTATGGCTCTCTGGTGTATTGTGATAGTTTTTGAACGAGAATTGATATAAATTTGACTTCGAATCATCGGTGCTGCGTGCTCTTACATTGATCACGTTCATCCATAGGAGTCATTTTTCATCCGGTCCGAGCCTAGTACAAATAAATGTAATTAATAATATACAAATCTTATCAGATCATCACATTTATTGTCTCTTCGCTTGGACGAATCTAGAGAATAAAGGAGTTGAGAGGAGGCATGTATCTACGTCAAACTCTACCAGTGTTTTTCAGAATCTTCATTCAAAATTCTCCCCACCTCAGCACAGTTATTCATACGCGCCCAATCAAGTGCAGTTTTCACATAACTATCTTTTTGCCTGACGTCAAACTTCCTGGTGTTTAGTAGGAGTAACACGATCTCTTCCCCGGCACATAGAGCTGCATAGGCAAGGGCTGTTCTTCCGTCACACGATGGAGTCTCCGCGATGATTCTGGGGCACTCGAGAAGCAATCGAGTCACAGCGACGTCTTGCTGCATGACTGCGTGATGGAGTGCTGTGCGGCCGGATCTATCGAGTTGGTTACAGGGGATCTGTGGGTGGTCAAGTAATAACGGGATGGCATCGGAGAAGCGGTGTATGATTGCCAGGTAAAGAATGGTCGCGCCGCTGCTGGTAGCTTGTTCAACTTTAACTTTCGGGGATTTGAGAAGCATCCGAAGTATATCTAGTCTCTTGTGTATGACCGCTAAGTGCAGAGCGGTATGCCCTTGAGGGTCCAGTGAGGTGAAATCTGCGCTATCGTTGTCTAGGAGAAGTTTAACAACAGATTGAGCGTCATAGACGACTGCTAGGTGAATGATAGAACCTCCATTTTCTTCAAGATTATGAAGGTCGATCGGACACCGACGCAGAAGAAATGTCGCCACGTTTCCAGCTCTCTTGACGATGGCCGCGCGTATCGTTGCCCCAGCGTCAGATTGATCCACTGAAGGTGTGTCGCCAGATGATTCTGATTTACGACTCAACTCTAACAGGAAGGCGAGGTCATCTTCGGTAAATTCAGGGCCATTGTCGGCCGCAAGTAATAGAGCAAGACCTCGTTTGCTGTATGTTAGGGCGGAGTTTGTATTATGAGGATCGCCAGCGGTGAGGAACTTGGAAGATTTGGAGCGCAGACTTTGCAGGAGTTTTATGACGAAGCCAGCGCCAGATCCGAGAGCCAAGTTCCAGGCATGCTCGAGGTCGGCGGGCAAGAAATTGACCCCGACGTGCGGCTCCATTAGGATATCGCACATGAAGTTATCATGCTGGAGGATTGCTATATGTAACGGTGTGTTGCCATTCTTGTCGTGAATGTTGACGTCGGCACCACGTTCGAGAAAAAGCCTTACCATGGCGCTTGATGACTTCTCTACAGCATAGTGAAGCGGTGTTTTCCCGAATTGATCTGGGATGTTGATAAGTTCTGGGTGCTTGTCCAAGATCGTAGCGGCACATGCAGCCTGCTTGTTCATTGCACAAACGTACAATAACGTCCTGTCCTTGGAATCTTGGTAAGTAATGTTGACACCACGGTGTCGAATCAGTAAGTCGACAACGGGTTTCGAACAATAAACCAAGGCAACATGCAAAGCAGTTTGTCCCTCATGATCCCGCGCGTTCAGATCTATCCCGCTAATAGAGAGCGCATAGTTGACAAGTTCAACACTACAGCAAGCCGCAACAACATGCAACAGGGCTTCTCGCGGGAGGAACCAAGTCCAGCATAGAACCCCTGGTGCCGGATGTGTAAGCTCCTCAGTCACGTCTGGGCGGGTTCTGCAATATCGACGAGAATTCCCGAACCCTTCGCTGTCCGTGTCGACGGACGGCATAGTTTTTCCGGGTTCAAAAAATGCCCAAATTTCATTCCCCTTCCACTTGGAGATGGTAGCGGGATCTTTGCGCAGCTCGATTATACTCCAGGTCCTGTTTTCTCGGCACGCGGATCCATCAGACATAGCATGGGAGCCATATCGAAGAGATGACCAAACGTTAAGATTCGCGTGACTTTCCATCTGCACAAAGCACCGTCGTGTTGCCTTGTATGCAAGCGAGTAGTTTTCGAGAAAGAACAAGAAAGGCATGGTCGAGAAATAGCTGCTACGATATCCACTTTGAGAATATGTAGCGCCGAACTCACGGATGGCAACTAGGGTGTAGTCGTCCCATAGGGGCTTGTCCGGATCCAGCGCATGAACTGTCTTGATCAGTCTTTCCGCACGCCAAAGTCCATAGTCGAAGGATTCAAGCCATGGTGGGAAAGACTTGTAGGGTCGCTTTTTGCTGAAGTGATTTCTGGAAAGAAGTGCCCAGCCCAGAGGGGTGACGCCGAAACCATCACAACTGTTGATCGGGTACAGATCTGGCTGCTTCGCGAGATTTGAAAGTCGTGGTAGAAGAGAGTCGAGACCATCAAGCCCAAGCATACACGCTGTATTGATAATGGGCTGTGTGACGAATTCCTGAGACTTTGCTCGGAGCTTGCCAGTGTTAGAAACAAGTTCTCGCGCCAGCTCAGGCAGTGGCTGAGGAGTCTTCATCATATCATGATATGTCTCTTGGTTGATGCGAGTATTCAAGGTCAAACAATAACTCCAAACTCTGTCTAGCAAATGAGAAGACGGTGATTGTGACTTATGAAGAAGTCGCAGCCATGAGTCGGACATCAGTGAGAGTAAAAGCTCAGGCTGTTCACACTTATCGAGTGAAAGATAGGTTAGGCATGTCTTTACCAGTGCTGGCACCGTATCTTGTAGAATTTCAGGACGAGAATCCAAATAGACACTGAGAGTTGAATGAACCAGCGTCACTGTGGCGGACGATTCGGAGTTGCGCTGCGCTTTCTTAGAACTGTCGAATCTCACCAAGCCAAGACAGCAGTCAAGGACTGTCGCAGGATTAGGGAGGTTGTCATAGTAGAACTGCGTATGATGAGGCTCCAGTGCCAGCGCGTGACGGAGTTGGTTGAGAGACAAGGGCCGTATGAGGTGAATCCAGCCAAGAATCCTGAAAGCCCGGGAAGCATTGTTGTCTTCCCGGATTCGCGCAATAGATTGGCCGAAAGTGCCCTCTAGACTGCTCGGCAAGTTCTTGAGGGCCTCTCTGCGGTGATGAATCGTGTCGTGACTGAGGACCAGTGTTGTGTGGAGCGAAGCGAGAAGGAACCTGACAAATCAATGTTAGATTGAGTACGATCGCTGGTAGTTTTATCCACTGAATAGATACTCACATCCCCTTTGCCAGCATTGTTACTTCGGTCCGAATCTTATCTATTAACCAGTCTGGCATGAGCTCTGGTTGGCGCCTCTTCTCAGCTTCAACCTGTGCAGCGACAACAGCATCAACGTCATCGTACTGCGGCTCCATCTTCTTCACAATAGCAGATGGAAATGACTGTTTCACCATTTGGACAATAGATGGACGCCCAATAAAGATGAATGATATTGCTAGTGGAAACATTCTGCACGCGGCCAACAACTTTTCTGCGTCTTTGCACTCGTCAAGAGCATCCACGCAGACAAACAGTTTCTCGACGACTGGCTTGAGATCCCGCAGGATGTTGATAATTTCTTTCATCCCGGCACTGGATCTGCGTAGCTTGAAGTGGGCATGGCGGACTAGCTTGGCGACCGGGCTCGGGAGTTCGTCGAATTGAGCCAACAGTTGCCGGTTGATGGCGCCTGCCAGAGCCGTTTCTGTATAGCCATTTGTTCTCTGATAGTCACAATAGAGATACGTCGTGTATATCTTCGTGCCGGGGGGATACACGTGGAGAAGATGGTCAATGATACTGGACCTGTGGGTAGTGTGAGACGATACAATCGCTGATCATGATCTACATATGAAGAGGCTTACATGATGCACGTCTTGCCCTGACCAGGATCGCCAACCCAGCAGCTCACGCCAGGGTAGTCGTCGGAGGGCGGAGTCTCGACCCATCGCTGGAAGTCGGCATCCTCAAGAATCCGCTTGCATGTTCCAGACAGCCTGGTGGCTTTGACCTCTTCATGTTTTACGGATGGGTCGATGGGAGAGAGCCATTCCAAGGCCTGGCCGTGCAACTCGTCGGCACGTTGCTCCGCGAGATCTGTGGAAGATTCGTGTTAGTCTCGAACTATACCTGAGCAGGTATTGCAGACCAGACCAATCTTCATTTTCTGAGCTCGTCCACTGCAATTTGAATGTGATTGAGTCGTTGGGCAGCGTCAGACACGCACGATTGAATGACTTGGATGTTTTCAAGCATAGCTGAGACATTCGCTGCCTGTTCTGGAAAGGATGCTGCCATCTGGGAAAGAGTCTCGCTCTGGGTCTTGAAGGAGGCGATTACTTCCGTGTGAGACTTGGCCATTTGTTGGCTAATTCAGAAACATGGAGGAATAAACGTTAACACAACCCAATATGGATTGAGCTTGGCAACTCACCAGTTTTTGATGAGAAGACAGAATTCGAATGTGCTCTGCATCGCGTGTATCTCTGAGACAAGCGCCAAACATTCTGTCTTGTCCAACGGCCATCGGAACTTCGTCGCAGCATTCTTGATGCTCTGTAGCCCTGTATGAGCAGATCCTGGATCTTGTGGCAGATGTGATCGTAGTTTCTTTCATAGCGACAACACTCGATCTTGGCAGACTGAGATAGATACGATGAGGGCTGAATCATCTGCCATCTTCATATCCCTGGCCTCATCTGTCTTGAGAAACTCCTCTAAGCGCCGCAGGGTCGAGATCAGAACCTCTGTCGTCTGACATAATTTCTTCGCCTCGTCCGGAGCCGACCGGATACTGATGGCGATGTCGATTAATTTGGGGATTTCAACGGCCAGGCTGATGAGCCCGGCAACTGAGGCCGCTACACTCAGTGCTTCCATCAGCACAGAGCGGAATGAACTACCATCGATTTCAGCGTCGTTTTGATCCAGTAGTAGAAGTTGATGCCGAATAGGTATCAGCGTGAGGCCGCGTGAACGAAAATGCCGCGCGGGGTTGCGAGAAGTGAGGCTGACCACTTATTTTGCGTCGTCAGCTCATCGCCTTGTAAGGCGACCGATTTTGATTAGGTAGCCGGAATAGGAGCCGAGTCGTTTTTCAATTGGGGAGTTATTCGGAGAGTTGGCAGATAGGCTGAGAACAACAAATATATATCCTATGTAATTCTTACGACCATTCAATAGGTATACCTAAAGTTAATATTTTGGCAATCGGTCATATCTTCCCTTTCTGCCTCCAGTCCAACTTCTGCATTGTCATGCGACTTCCCATACTTTTCATCACGACGCTTGTTCTCAAGAACACAGAGTAGGCAATACGCTAGGCCTGTAGCAGCCGTCAGGGCGAATGCGCACATAATAGACCCAATACCGAGAGTGTACTTTGGCGCTTGTCTCTCGCGATAGAACTGAGGGCCTACAATGTTTCCAACGGCTAGGTTTTAAATGTTAGCGCTTGACTTTATTGATGACGAACCGTACCTCGACGCAAGGCGATTCGGTTGGTGATGGAGACGGGACAAGAATTTTGTACTAACCGTATATAACGGCCACTGAAACTCCCATGAAGCTCTTCTTGGTTGCACCAGCTGTGTTTGAAGAGGATAAACTGAGCAAAAAGACCCAAGGAACGTTGTAAAAGCCCATGAGGTAGACACCAGCAAGAGAGGCGTTTCTTTGGGTCGTGGAGTCGAGAGCGTGTACCATCACGGCACCAGTCATGCCGATCAGAGCCGAAAGAATCCAGAAGATGCACCTCATGTTCGGCACAAAGAATGAGATTGTTGTGAGGATTGCTTGGCTAACCATAGCAACGGCTGCTTGTGGGGTGGCCATCAAAAGCGTCTTGGTCGTGCTGAAGCCATAGCCGGCGATGATCAGCGGATTGAAGTTCGTGATACCTGCGTTGGCAATCGCGTAGGCGAAGACACCAACCCAAATACAGTAGCATTTGGGGTCATGTAGGGCTTCAAGTATTTGCGCTGTGTTGAATTTCTAGATCACGGCTTGATTAGAACTCGGCATCTATGCTCGCGAGGGGGCGACGGGCGTACTTTGTGTGATTCGACACCAGTTTGATTCGAGGCAAGCCGAATCACAGCCAGCTTTTTTTCTTCGGCGGTGAAGAACCAGGCCTTTGAAGGAGAATCGGGCAAGCCGAAGAACAGGAGAATGCCGATGAGAACGGTAACCGCGCCGTATATGATAAACATATACTACAGACACAAAAGTTTCAGTCAAACGATCTAGAAGAGGTCAATTGCGCAAATTGGGCCAAGTCTTACCCTCCATGTTGAGAGTGATCCCTTGATTTGCCCAATGGCATACGACAAGATGCCACCAAACACTCCAGCGAACGTGTTATACCAAAATGCCGTGCGAAGCGGCTGCTCCTCTCGTCTGTACCACATAGAGTTGACGATTAGCATGGCAGGTAATACGGCAGCCTCGAAAACACCAAGGAGAAAACGGATGGCTGCCAGTCCTGCGAAATTATGGCACAAAGCCATGAAGCAGAGGGAAGCACCCCAGAGCGAAAGGCAAACTCCGATGTATTTTCCAATAGGAACCTTGGTCATCAGCCAGAGGTTGGGAAATTCCATGGCTAGATAGCCAAAGTAGAAGATGCTGCTGAGCCAACTGTACTCCTGGCCTTGAAGGTTGGCATCGTCTTTGATGCCCAGAATGGCTGCGTAACCCAACGCATTCTAGTGCCGCAATTAACAAAGAATACAAGCAAGGGAGGATGCATTTGGCCTACCTTATCGAGAAACGCAAGTGTCATGCTAAGAACCGCGAGAGGCATTACAACTAGGTCGGTCTTCAACAGAAGCCGCTTCGCTTGAGCCTTGCTTATCACTGTGCCATCGCTACGTTCCAGAGACATCGTGTGCTGGATCTTCTCTTTCGAGGTGTCGTCGCCACTCTGCTGCTGAGTATCCATGGCGAAGTGTTTTCGGGGAAAGGATTTCCAAGACGAGGATAAGACTACCGGGACCCGGACGTAGCGAGGATATTAGACGTGTTTTCAGCCCCTCTTGAGCTGTGAAGAGTCTGCTCGTCGAGGATTGGTTCCTCGAATGAGCCTTGTCTTTTGCCGATCGGCCTGATATATACCTCGCATGTCTTATCGCAAGACGACGCCGGCAATTCACTGCTAACCCCCCAGCTTTTCGTACGACTACTTTTCGATAAGACCATTTTTAACAGGAAGTGGATTCAAGCTCATGGTATCATAGTTCCACTTGATAACGTTCGCTCCAGGATTCTCGGAGTGAGCCGAGCTGTCCTCGGACGCTACCGAGATTTAGTCCAGCGCTATTCAGCTCTAGTCCAGGGATACTCTACCCGACCGATACACAGGCCAGACTGAATTATGGATGAGGACGTGCAATCCCAATATTCGGGTCCACTAATATAAGGTTCGGTCACGACCGAGAGCACAAGGAAGAATCGTCTCTCGGACTTCTGCTCCAAGACCATCATATCCCTCGGCCTCCGACTCGATCCCCTAAGAGCATGGACTTTGAACCGGAACCCGCTATTCAGCCCTCTGTTTCCAAAGCGTGCAGCCGATGCCACGCGCGGAAGGTAAAGGTACTTGTCCCGTTTCCCCATGCCCACTGGGCCCTCGGCTCACTCCGCCGATGCAGTGTGACCAGAAGGTCCCTCGATGTTCAGCATGCGTCCGACAAAACGACAAGTGCAACATCACGGATTGCGTCGCTTATCCGTTTTCTGCGATCCAAAGCCTCCGTGATCAGATTCGTCATCTCCAAGCCCGGCTTGACCTCGCAAACAGGACGGTCAGCCAGCCTACGGGAGACACGCAGCCTCTCCCCCCTGCACCCCACGATGCATCATTGTCTGTAGACCAACAAGTGAACCTCTCACAGCCAAACAATGAGAAAGAAGCTTGGCATTCAGGATTACTCAAGGAGGCTGAAGAGATCGGAGTTCTCGCCATCGGAGGACCGAATCCTTATTCTCAAAACAAATATGGTGCGGTATTCCATCATCTCGAACAAACCCTTACAGTCCATCAATACCCATGGAATTCTTGCTCATCATCGCTTCGCATAGTTGGTAGCTCTGCTGGATCAACATTTGCACGAATATTCTTCAAGCAGCTAAACCTCACCCCTCCAAGTGCTTCTGGTCACATAGGTGGGAGCTTAGAGCAGTGTCCATCAGAGAGATATGCTGCGCTTCCTCCGCAACCCATAGCCAGATCCTATCTTGGAACCTATATCGCGAGGGTTCACACGTGGTGGCCGCTCCTTCAACTTCCACTTCTTCGGAGGACCTTCCAAAACATTTATCGGAATCCAAGGCAATGCACTGATCACGAGAAGTTTGTGGTTTTTATAGTCCTTGCCCTTGCCAGTGGTGAAGATGCTCAGTCTAAATCTCAGCCAGAGATGATGGACCTGAACGATTCTGAAGCGTACTTCCAGACTAGTCTCCGGTTCTTCCATGGCTTCCACGATCATCCCCGAGATTTATTCGGCATTCAAGCAGTTATGCTCCTCGCCATCTGGATGTTGAACTCGTCCTTGAGTAGCCATAGCAACGACCTCTGGCAGCTCAGTCGATACATCATGTCTGCCGCGATTGAATCGGGTCTCCACCGTCACAACACCGACTGGGGCTTCACGGCTGAGGAGCTCGAGATACGCAACCGGACCTGGTGGTGCGCGTACAACTTAGAACGGTTCGTAACCCAGCCATTTATTACAGATTTCATCTCACACAAGTCACAAAAGACAGGTTGCTATCCTTACAGGTCGCGTTCTCTCTGTTAGGGACCATGCTATTCATGCGTTGTTGCCCTCCCCGTTGGCTTTCGATGCTCTCAGTAACGCAGAGGCGCTGGCGGCTCCAGTATTTCACAAACACACGGTTGCACCATTTTGTCGTATGGTGTCTTTGAGACGAATTTCGGGTCGTATTCTCGAGTCCATATACATTGCGAGAGGCCCAGACGGCAAGTGTATGAATACCTCCTTTCAGCAAATCTGCGCTAGCTCAGATGAAGCTCGCAGAGACCTGGAGCAATGGAAACGTCAGCTCGAAGAATTGGATCTCAAGCCATCGCGAGAATACTCCGAGATGAAGGTTGAGTATTGTCTCGTCCAACTTCTACTACATCGTCCGTCACCTACGTTCATGGTTCCTTCTCGTCAAATGACGTCCTCTTGCTCAAAGGTTGCCGCCAGTGCAATTCATCAGTGGTCGAGTATTGAGTCCGAATTCGGAATTTCCGCAGTTTGTCGCTGCTTCAGGCAGCTTCATTCCATCGTACTAGTCGGCCTAGCCGCTCTTTATTGTGATTGGTATGTCTCCCCGTGAGAGTTATTTTGAACTATGTCTTGCTGAACGATTATAACCACAGGCAAGCGACGGCCATGCTTCAACCTGGGACCCAGACCGCACGAAGACTTCATCGCCACGAAACCGATACAAGTGTCTGTCTTGGCCTCATTGATCGTGGAATATCTCATATGAAGGCGATGAATCTTGTTCGATATCGAGACCTATTCCAAGCTGTGAGAACAAAAGTTTACACCGATGCGGCACCCATGAATGCAACTATCGATGAATCCCCAACACATGTGGTGAACGTTCCGTCGGTAGAAATGTATGCATCGGAAGATGTAGATCTCGGAGGCGAGGACACTTCGATGCATCCTGCAGGTGAAGGCATGGAGACATATCTCAGTCAGGTCAATGATTTTCTGGAAGGCGGCATGATGGACATGGACGAGACTCTCAACGTGTGGTACGAGTCCATGGTGCAGGAACTTCACGACCATCAAACTCAGGGTTTCTTGTGATCATTTTGGGGAGATTTATGGGAAATATCTCCTTACAGCGCCTTTTGTCCAATAAGATCCTCAATCGAGGCAATATGTGTGTACGCCATAAAAAAAGGTGCCTCGTGAAACTTCGACGATCCCGTCGACTGACTCGCGATGTGATTAAGCAACCTCAGGCAACACGTGCTAGTCTAAGCCGTGATGATCCATGGATCATTAGCTTACCGAACAAGGCGTCATTTCTTTGCTATCTTATGTGCTAAATAGGGGCTGGTTCTTTACTCCTCGTCTGTAATGTCTATCGCTTTATCATCCTTGGGGCATGGTCCTGGATGTTCACCCCTGTGGATCTCGGTAGCGGCCGAGAGGAGTGTGGGTGGAACTACTAGTGCTCGGTGTCGTCCGAGAAGCTTTGTGTTTCTGCCCTTGAATATCCGAGCATGATTCTGTAGCAAGATAAACCTCTCTCATTATCTTAGGCGTGCTTGCTTTCGTGGATCCTGTGCTATTTCATATTAATCAGTTTCCAGGAAAACAAGCCAGCCATCATCATTTCTATCCACCGTTCCACTTACAAAATACCCAACCATGGTGTCTTCTCCTACCACTGGCGGCAACGCTGTAGGAGCAACTCATGCGACTGTTCCCAATGCCAAGAATAAGTCTATTCTTGTAAGTATGATTTGCTGAGTTGAAATAGCCAACATCGCTAACTATCTAGGTCGGGATGCGCGATGGTGTAACAGGGGAGTTCAAACTTGTTCCTAGAGCAGAGGCTGTTGTATCTGTCTTTGACTCAAACTTCCTCGTGGGAGATGGTATCTGGGTTCGTCGGTGCTCACCGTGTTCACAAATGATGAGGAAACTAATCATGGTTGTAGGAAGGCATCCGCGCCAACAAGGGACGGGTTCAATTTGCCCGGGACCACATGGACCGTCTTTTCCAATCTGCAAAGGCCATGTACATGGACTTGGGTCTCACAAAAGGGGGTCTAATGCAGCTCATTCACAGCACGCTTGATGCCAACGATATGTGCGAGGAATCACACGTCCACATGCGGCTGGTGGTAAGTCGCGGTCTCAAGTCCACGCCGTATCAAAACCCCCACGTCAACATTGGCCTGCCACTCATCGTTATAATTCCCGAAGTCAAAGCAGTTGACCCGTCGTCAAAGGCCCGAGGGCTGAGACTTGGCACTACATGGGTTCGCCGCGGTCCGCCCGATGTCAAGGACGAGCAATGGAATCACATTTCCAAGGCGACGGACGTTCAAGCATGTATCAGCGCAAACATCATGAACGTCGACGAGGCGCTGATGCTAGATCTCCGAGGATTCGTAAAGACGTGCAACTCGGTCAACTTCTTCATCGTCCGTGGCAGCGAGGTCTGGGCACCTACCAAGGACAATCAAATGCAGGGCATTACACGTCAGAGAACAATCGACGTGTGTCGTGCCAATGGCATCGTTGTCCGCGAGCTCGACTTCTCGTTGACCGAGGTGTATGGAGCCGACGAAGCCTTTTGCACGGGGACTTTCCCGTCGCAGATTCACGTGGTGGAAGTTGACGGGCGACAGATTGGCGATGGCAAGAGAGGAGCGGTGACGGAAAAAATTCAACAATTATACGCTGAGCTTGTGAAAAGGGATGTAGAGAGGCCGCGAGAGGAGATCTTAATAGAGGTGGAGGCATCACGGAATCTCGACTTTTTAAACAATATTGTGATATAGGATATAGATACACCATTGACGAGAACCCCCAGATGTGAAGAACTACCTGAGGGAAGATGAGACAGCTTCATTGAACAGTTGCTTGGAGAAAGTGTCCTGGCATTACAAAATTTGCTGTTGGCTGACATCATCTCGACTTGTATTCAGCCAACTGTCCGTGGAAACAAATATTGATATATGACCTAGACTGGTCACCCGACGCTCCACAAAGCAACTCCTATGCACAAAGCGATTTTCCAATATTCAGCGGGAAAGTGGCTGGTTGGGCCTCAACTGCCTGCATCAGGTTGTTCCCAAGGCATAATTACTGCAGCACCTTCCAACATGGTCCTGTCAAATGCTGCCGAGATGAGTGGTAACCAACCGCGCAGTGTGGCAAGCTCAACAACCATCGCAGGTAGTACAACAAAACCGCTGCCACGGTATCTATACCAGGCGACCTACTTGCTTCTGTTTTTAATCAGTTGATCATGATTACAGATCTACCCAACGAAATCCTGGCCCTCATTCTCCATCAAATGGCCTGGCATGAAAGGTTGCACATGGCGCAAACGTGTCGCGGCATGGCATCCATCGTTCTCCCAAATCTCTATAAGGACGACGCAAGAACTAAGGTAGCGAAGGGGTATCCTCCCTATGCCCTTCGATGGGACTGCTGGTTCGGCGTTCTGGCGGCCGTCCAGGCTTTGTTAGATGCGGCTGCCAACATTGGCCTCGACACCTCGAAAATCATCCAAGATCCGGTGTACAAACCGGAATTTCTAGAAGCCCGGATGATGCGATATTCTGAGAGACCTGGCTTCATGACAGGACTTGGCAGTTATGCCATCTCTCATTCCACCAAGGCTTGTTTACTTCACATTGTTTGTGTTCGTGGGAACACGGCGATTGCAGAGCTTCTGATAAGTAGGGGATTAGAAGAAGACTACAGAGACGATGCAGGCCTTACTGCTCTACACTATTCCCGAAATTTGCATGTAGCGAGTGTGGCTAGATGCGACGAGGTGGAACAATGAATAACGTTTATAAAGGCACGACTTCTGCTGCACAAAGGGGCGAACCCTAATACGCCCGGAGATATGGGACTAACACCTCTTCATTGCCTCACAAGCTGGACGCCCTCGGATTTTCAAACTTGGGATTATGAACCTCACATTATGGGAGGCGGCGGAGCTCTTGATCCGGCACATACGGTTTAGGACGTGACGGGTGCGAATCGGGTCATCATCCACGAAGGAGGTGCAAATATACACGCAATGGCGCCATGGGTTGAGGATCCCTTTCACTGCGCCATAAAATACAACAATGTAGAAGCCGTCAGGCTTCTTTTGCAGGCGGGGGCTTCGACGAACCCGATTCAACCCCACAGCGGACGAAGGATGTTGGTGCTCAAGTGGGCTATGCGCGATTGCATCGACCCTAAGATTATCGACATACTTCTCGAGGGTAGTGCCGAGGTTGAGCTGGATGAGGATCCGTTTCTGGGGATCTATGGAGAGATTCCCTTCATGTCGCTAGCTTCTTTTGCGAAGGCGAACGTCGAGTTGCAGATCAGCGCTGCGCACAAACTCTGCCAGCGGATGAGAGACGTCAATGCGGAGATTGATAGGCAGACGCCGCTGTTCTTCTACCTATATGCCCAACGAGTGGACATAGCCAGGGTCATACTACAGTACGTGGCGAAGTGGGAAGCCCGGAGGAGGGAGATTAAGAGTCTGTTTAGGAGGAACTTCAGGGAACAGCCTATGAGCCACCCGAGTGGCCTAAAGATGGGGACTTGCCTAGACTCTTTGCTACTGCCCCTTGATATTGGACGTGGTTTGGCGTTTTGATAAGTCTGAAGTTGTAAAACTTCAGGGGTCTGATGTTGCGGCAGTGGTAACGAAGAGTGATGATGCGACTGTGCTGGATAGAACTAATACATTTCACCGGAGCTTGGAGGTTGCTTATCACCACGTAATATTACTAAAATAAAGGAAGAATTACTTATATGAAGACGTTTTAAAATTGAACGATTGATTCCTTTGATTGCGTTCGGTTTATATGCTTGTGTAGCTTTGGGGCTTTCCGTCATTGACAATGGCTTCAACGTTAGGTTCAACAACTGTCCAACAACAGATTGCATTCTACTTCATCGGCCATCGCCTTCAATTTCCTATTATCTCGTATCGTCTACGTCACTGGTTAAAACAATGCAGCCAACTAAATTCTGGGAATGGCTGCCCAATCATCACACCAGCTGCGGGAGGCCGACCATGCAGTCAGGCAACCAATGCCCTCCTATGCAAGGCTCTCCCCCTCTTCCTCATCTTCTCTCCGTCTAGATCAAACTTCACAAGAACCCAGTACCACCTTTTCCCACCCGATCATAAAAACGCAAATCGCCCTGCAACCATGGACTGTCTATCCTCTCTTCTCCTCTGCACCGGTGGCCGGAACGACACAACCGCACCCAACCCCGAGCCCAACGAAAAAGCCATCATCACCAACCAACCTCTCCCGTACTCGGACGACGCGGCAGGCCAAATTGTCGAGATACTTCGCACTGCTGAGACGTCCGGCAAAGAACTTGAGGACCGTTTGAAGCAGGTCGTTTCTGTCAACGGCTGGACGGAGAATCTCGCCAAGTCCATCCTTCGTGGTGTGGAGAAGATATTGAAGGACGGCGCAAAAGCGTCGTCTGCGATGACCAAGGCCGCAGACAAAGCCACCAACACCGCAGAAGAATTTACAAAGAATAATCCAGGCTATACAATCCTCATTGCAGGGGGGACACTGATCGCACTGGGTATTCTCGTCATGCTTATCCCGTGGGTTCTGGACGCTCTCGGCTTCTGTGCAGCAGGGCCAAGACTGGGTAAGTCGATGATAGCGTTTCGAGGTCTGTCACTAACATAATCGTGCAGGCAGTTTTGCGGCCGACTGGATGGCCTACATTGCCCGCTCAACAGCAGGTCGCGTCACGAAGGGGTCTCTATATGCTTGGCTGCAGCGCATGGGGATGACTTGGGTCTAGATTCGGGGTGCTTATCGCGCCTCTCAAGGTAGTCTAGGTAAACGAATAGATAGTTGGGTCGTTATAGTTGTTGCGGATACTCTCAAGTGTAGTCTATTTCACCTTTACAAATTGAAACCTAGCCTATTGAAATTTCTAAAACAATAATCTAGTCTTCAACAATCCACCTCGGAGCCTAGGAGACCTCCGAGAACCAGGGCGCCGGTGATCGGCGAAGCATCGCGACATTGAAACCGTACCCCGCCATGACTACTTATCCCCCGCGTTCAGTTAGTCACCAGTTGTGCCCAACATATGCAACGTGCCACTACGTCTTAAAACATCGCCCGAACTATTTTCCTTTTGCTGTTCCGTGCTTCATCGCAAATACTCAATCTCCTTGTATGGATTATTGAGACCTGTTCTAACTTCCACTATGCCTCTGCCGACCTCCTCCGTGTACCAGCCGTCCTCGGCAAACTTCGCCAAGTTTCCGTCTCGGCGAAGTGTCGTTCATAGCACCCAAGGCATCGTTGCCTGTCCTCAGCCCCTCGCCGCGAACTGTGGCCTCGAGATCCTCCGAGCTGGAGGTAATGCTGCCGTGAGTTATCGTCATATCCCGTCATGATCCCCGCGTTGTGTTAACCGAGACTAGGATGCCGCCGTTGCAGTTGGTATGATAAGAGAACACCAGAAGAGTTGCCTCGTATTAGACACTAATACATCACAGCCGCTGGCCTCAACGTCACGGAACCATGCTCCACCGGAATCGGTGGTGACATGTTCATTCTCTTTTACGATGCCGCCACGAAGCAAGTCAAGGCAATGAACGGGTCCGGCCGGTCAGGAGCCAAGGCCAGCCTGGAGACGATTCGCAAGGACCTCAACGTCCCGGACAACACAGTCGGGAAGATCCCCATGAATAGCGTCCACGCCGTTACTGTCCCTGGTGCTGCGGCGGGATGGGTTGACACCGTGGAGCGGTTCGGTAGCGGAAAGCTCACCATGAGCCAGATCCTCGAGCCTGCCATCAAGCTGGGAGAAAACGGCTTCCCAGTTTCCGAGGTGGCATCCCACTCTGTAAGTTGAGCCCTCACCTCGAAGTTTCATGCTAACCATCCATAGTGGCAAAACTCTGAGCGCCTCCTGAGAGCCGCCTCGCCCAACTTCGCAGAAATGCTCAAGAAGGATCCCGCTGCCAATGATGGAGTCAGAGCGCCTCGACCAGGCGAGATCATGAAGGTCCCCGCACTGGCAAAGACCTTTAGAACTCTGGCCACCGAGGGGAAGAAGGGCTTCTACACCGGCCGCATTGCTGAGGAGCTGGTCAAGGTCGTGCAGGACCTCGGAGGCCACCTCGAGCTGGCCGACCTCGAGCATCACTTGGAGACGGGCAGTGAACCGGTGGAGCCCATATCGGTCAAGTTCCGAGGCCAAGGACTCACAAGTGACGGCAAAGACGAGGGCGTCGAGCTCTGGGAGCATCCCCCGAACGGACAGGGCATTGTCGCTCTGATGGCGTTGGGCATCATCCAGGAGCTGGAGAAGGCAGGCAAGATCCCGCAGTTCACTCCCCAGGACTTCAACACCGCTCCGTGGCTGCACGCCATCATCGAGGCTCTTCGGCTCGGCTTCACAGACGCAAGCTGGTACGTGACAGACCCCAATGTCACGAAGGTCCCGACAAAGGGCTTGATCTCTCCGGAGTATCTTGCAGAACGTGCCAAATTCTTCGACCCGTCGAGGACCTTTGACCCTACGGTGCCTGGAGAGCCGCCCTTTGTCTCGCCGGCCCTTCAGAGCAGCGACACCGTCTACTTCACCGTCTCTGACGCTGCCGGAAATGCAGCGTCGTTTATCAACTCCAATTACGGTGGCTTTGGTACGTCCATCATCCCCAAGGGATGCGGCTTCACGCTACAGAACCGAGGTGCCAACTTCTCACTCGATGCAAACCATCCCAACAAGTTTGAGCCCCGGAAGCGACCTTACCACACCATCATCCCGGGAATGGTGACAAACCTCGCTGATAATTCACTGCACTCCTCCTTCGGAATCATGGGCGGCTTTAATCAGCCCCAGGCTCACGTGCAAGTCCTTCTCGGTCAGGTCGTGGGGAAGCTCAACCCGCAGCAAGCTCTAGATGCTCCGAGAATATGCATTGGGGCTGGCATGCCCGAGGATGGAAAGGTGCTGGACTGGACGGTCAATGTAGAGGAAGGGATGCCGGAGGAGACTGTCGAGGGATTAAGGGAGCTGGGACACAAGGTGGTCGTTCTCAGCGACTGGAAGAGAGGCATGTTTGGCCGTGGTCAGATCATCCGGTACACTGTTGACCCAGTCGACAAGACGCCGTTGTGGTCGGCGGGGAGCGACATGAGGGCAGATGGAGCCGCATATCCCTTGTAGATGCCACGCCCATGTGGCCCCGAATCTATTTTGTCGCTTCTGTACAGAGGTATCTCGTGCAAGTCCCAAGTATTACATCTCAGCGTATCATACACTCGATCCTGATTTCCTTCAGTCCTTCTTTTCGGCCTCGGGCTCGGCCTCAAGAACCACCTTCTTCTCCTCGAACAGCTTAGCAAGGTCGCCGCTCTGGTGCATCGAGACGAGGATGTCGCAGCCACCAACAAAATCCTTTTCGACGTAGAGCTGGGGGATGGTGGGCCAGTCAGAGTACTCCTTGATGCCCTCGCGCAGCTCGGGGTCCTCGAGGACATTGAAGGCAGCGAACTTTTCGGGGTTGACGCCTTGGATACCGAGGATCTGGATCGCGGCACGCGAAAAGCCGCACTGAGGCGTCTCGGGGGTTCCCTTCATGAAGAGCACGACGGGGGCAGAGGCAACGGCCTTGTCGATGGCTGTACGGGTCTGGTCCGAAAGCAGACGTGCCTGGAAGGGCGTCAGAAGCGACACAGGCGAGAGCGAGGCTCGGAGGTGAGCTGGGGCGCGGATAGCGGCCGGCCGAGCGGATGGCCGGAGCAGCGTCTGCACAGGAAAAATGGTCAGTAAACGGACGAGAAGCGGGGCGATATCGGCACGCGCACCGAAGCAATTGTTCGCGTGAACATTTTCGGGGATCTGGGATGGCAAGATGGTGCGAGTCTGGAGTTGGTCGAGGGCCGGACCGCTGAGGAATTGGGTGATGTCAAGCCCCCCCCGGACAGAAAGAGGTGCGGCGTTCGGGTTATAGATGGATGACCAATCAACTGCTCGGTAATGCAACAACCTGTGGCTCGTGTGTGGCTGGCGGGTGGCAAAGATGTGGCTGACCGGGATGCGAAGAAGCTGAGCGAACCCTGAACGTGCCCGTGCCCTACCCTGTACCCTCCCCATGCCTGGGGCTGCGAGGACCGGTAATGAACGGCACCGGCATCTCAGCCGGTCGAGTGCTCACGAGCTGTTCCGTTGCAGCTGCGCCGAGCCTTGAGGTTTCACAGCTGCGCAACCACCAATACCAAGTCTTATTATCGGCACCGGCACAGAAGGCCTCAGCCGCGTCAGGCCATTGCGACCACCGATGCGGAGGCGCGACTGCGAGGATCGGTCATGATGGGTCATATTCATGACGGGCTCATCGGTGCATCGGATGACGTGGGGATGGTTTGGCGGGGTTAAAATGCTGCTTGCGATCCGCGCTGCATCGGCTTGTGGAACTCTGTTACCAAGCTGTCTACCTTGGAGCTTAGCTACATTGCTACATATACATTCATCAGCTGCACATCCTGATTCTTTCTAACCTCACCTCACTTATCCATTGTTTGCCTCATTTGGAATCAAGCTGAACCACAAGACCCAGCCAAGCTCGGCCACTCAGATCTTATCATCTACATCTACACTGCGGAGTACTCCACCGAGGAGGGGCCTTCAGCATCCATTTTCAACAACGGCATCAAAGTCGCAATTGGGCTTTGCCACTCTACACAATCCGCACAAGCATACACGTACTCTTATCAATTGCATTCGGTGAAGCGTTCCTCACCATGCTTCACATGACCCAAAACGGGCGAGATCCACACCACGACCTCTTGATGCGAAACTCGCCCGAAGCGCTCGAGCAGAGCCGCAACGACAACAAGCGCCATGTCCTCCTCGCAGCATCCGGCTCGGTAGCCACCATAAAACTAGTGCAGATCATCGAAGGCCTCTCGAGGCACGACAACATATCCATCCGTGTGATCCTAACCGGCTCTGCGGTTCACTTCCTCGCCGGCCAGTCCCGCGAGCAGCCCACCGTCTCCGCCGTTAACTACATGCCCAACGTCGACGCCGTCTACACCGATGCCTCCGAGTGGGCGACGCCGTGGAAGCGCGGCGCGCCCATCCTGCACATCAACCTGCGCAAGTGGGCGGACGTGCTGGTGATTGCGCCCCTCAGCGCCAACACCATGGCCAAGATGGTCAATGGCCTATGCGACAACTTGCTGACCTCGGTAATCCGCGCGTGGGACGCCACGGGGACGGTCGATGGCGGCATTAAGAAAAAGATTATAGTGGCGCGTGAGTATTTCCATAGACCCTCTGAGCTCAAATTCCCTAACATGTTTACTAGCGAGCATGAACACGGCCATGTGGCGGCATCCTATCACAGCGAAACAGATCAAGACGCTCGAGGAGGAGTGGGGAGGCGAGAACGGCTGGGTCGAGGTGTTGCACCCTGTGTCCAAGTCGTTGGCCTGTGGAGATGTCGGCGAGGGCGGCATGGTCAGCTGGCAAGTGATCGTTTCGGTTATCGAGGCCAAGATTGGAGGGAAAAAGTAATGTAATTGTGGGCATGACGATGGAGTACGAGGGCTGGTGGTGTCGGTTTTGCTCTTGATGGACGGCGTTCGCGGGGCTGTTCAGGGTCTATTCACAATGGCATGTAACACCACTAAAATGAAATCTACGATAATTTAGCAATCAAAGCCTATCTCGATTTGTTTCGATATTCATTCAGTCCTCGGTATCAGTTTGGATTGGCTCGATGGCCAACGAGCAGGCTGGCCAACTGTCCACAGCCGCCAAGACGCCTGGCAATCACCTTCGCTCCTTCCTCACGAACATGGCGACACCTGCCTTTGGGTTCTGTCCAGCTTAGGTGGTCCCGTGCTCCTTCCACATTAACCACAACTTTTTTCGTTAGAGCATCCCTCGTCTTCATCCTCACCTTCTCAGTAACTCTACCTATCAATTTCCTATTCTTCATTTTCCCTTCTGCTACAATACGAGCCACCCAGTCGCAGCCATGAACAGGAAACCGCACCAAAACGTAGGCTCCAGCTCTGGCTTCTGGACTGACAACGTGAATCCTTCCTCTACCCTGCGAGACCGACTCCGCAATCAAGACGTCGCAGTCCCCACCACCTCGCCGAAGCCCCCGACATACCACCACGTCTACCAGCAATTCCGGGCTTGCTTTGGCGCAGACCTTGAACCAGCTCGACGCGATGACCCAGGGCCCGGTGTGGCCGAGAATCATGATGCTGATGCAGTGACGCAGCTCAGAGGCGAGTTTGGCTGGCACTTTCAAGGAATCAGTGCTGACTGGCAAAAACAGAATCATTTGCGCTCGCAGGCATGAATCTTCACGCTTCAGCTACAGCACAACTTGTCGAAGCTCACTCCAAGATTCAGTCGAGAATCTCTCGTTTGGTGTCCGAGTCAGCAGTCACGCTCGCACAGAACGAAGCCCTCTACTCCAACATCGCATATCCGCTCTCTGCAACGTTGTGCCACTCCGACAATTTCCCTCGCGCCTCGATTTTTGACCATCTGGCTAACTTGAAACGGGAGATCCTGTCGGCAAAGGAGGAGGTGCAACGTCTTGGGGTAGAGTGGGATGCCTGTGCTCAGGCTGAGCAGGATGCCTGGAGACTATTAACGGGGGAAACGAGTCAAGAGATTACTAAACCTGATGAAGACGACACAAAAATGACCAAAAGGTTCAAGGCTGATGCCGAGAAAATTGTAAAAGAGAAGTGTCAATTGCTGGGGGATATTGAAAAGGTTTGTTCGTTTCCCTTCAACTCGTCAGTGGCTAACCATTCACATAGGAGTTCAAAACCAAAATACAGGCAGAGACACTAAGGCTTATGCAAACAATGATCGACGAATAAATCGTCCAGGCCACTCAATCAGTGCAAGTGTCACAAGAACAGTTCACAATAATGTGATAGGCAAGTGATAGTATGTGGTTGGCGGAGTTAACATTCGAAGCTACGTTCGGAGTACAATCTCGACGATAAACAATCAACTGCAATTCTCTATTTTCATGTCTCATTACTTCTGCAACTACTTGTCATGGCGGCTTCATCTGATCTGATTCGAAAAAGACCGCCTAGACCCTTTTTGTGAGTCAAATGCCCCAAACGCCGTTCCATGAATCTTGTAAGTAACCTCTAGGCCACCCTCATCTTCTGTTTATGACGTTCCATTTTTATTCCTTCTCGGGGATGACGACACCCCACTTGTGCTGGGTGCGGCCGTACATGATATCGCCAAGCCAGCCCTTGATCGTGGACGTGACCTTGCCGGGAGTAGCCTCGGGGCCCATAGGAATGTTGATGTCCTGGCCGCGGTGGTGAATCTGCGAGACAGGGCAGATGAAGTACTGGAGTAAGTTAGCTTGGTGCGTTCACGGTTTTTGTTATAGTGGAACTTACGGCTGTACCAGCAGCAAAGGACTCCTGGATTCGACCTTCCGCATCGGCCTCAATGACCTCGTCGATGGTATACTTGCGCTCGGTGATCTCATATTCGTCGCCGAGCCTCTCCCGGAACAGCTCGAGGCAGCTCCTTCGGGTGACACCGTCCAGAATCAGCTTGTCGTCTAGAGGGGCGGTAATGATCTCCTTCTTGCCATCCTTTCGCTTCCAGACGATAAAGAAGTTGCTGGCTCCGGCTTCGGTACACTCTCCCTGCTGGCCGTACAGCCACAGGATCTGGTGGTATCCGCGACTCCGAGCATCGGCCGTGGCCAGCAACGAGGGGCCGTAGTTAGCGCCGACCTTTGCATAGCCAAATCCACCGACCCAGGCGCGCACCATGTCATCGGGGGAAGTGTGCAGGCGCATGCCGCCAGGAGGTGCGTCCAATCGGGGCATGAAGGTGACAATGATGTACAGAAGAGCCTCCTTGGGTGCGGCAACACCGAGCTGGGGTGCAGTACCGATAACGGTCGGTCGGATGTACAGGAAGCTGCCAGCACGCTCCTTAGGGAGCCACTTGGTGCCGTCGACGGACAGCAGGGCAATCATGAGCTTCTCGATCTCGGAAGGTTCGAAGACGGGGAGGGAAATGCGGGCGGAGGACATTCGCAGGCGGGCGGCGTTGCGATCTGGGCGGAAAATACGCAGCTTTCCATCGTAGCCGCGGAAGACTTTGAGGCCCTCGAAGCACTCGGTGGCATAGTGCAGGACCGAGGCGGTGGGCATGAGGCTCAGGGGGCCGTAGGGCTTCAGCTCAGGGTTGGACCAGCCGGTAGAGGCCTTCCAGGAGGCGAGGACCATATGGTCAGTGGCAATGGTCTCGTCGCCGGAATGGGCGGTGGCCTCATCGGGGACGGCGCGTGGGTTGGTGGTGTAGGTGTAGGTGAGCTTGGAGGCATCGAGGACTGCCTTGGCGGAGGTGCCGTTGGGGGCGACGGACTGGGCTTCCTTCTTGCTAAGGGCGGAAGCTGTCAGGTCGACCTCCTGGGTCTGGACGGCGGAGGGAGCCATGGCGACGACGAGGTGGTCTATCGGTGGTGGGATATGGTGTTGGTGGAGGATATTGTTGGATGGCTCAGTTGAGAGAGGCAGTTAAGTTTCTGGCGGATGTACAAACAAACAAAGTCAAGCACACACTAACACGGCATACAGAGGGACTGAATCAGAGGAGACTCAAGGGAGGGAAGCCAACGGGTACCAGAGGTAACTTTATAGAGGGTAGCCTTTGTGACTCGCCGGTTCTCGTTGGCACGGAACGCCGAGCGGGAAGGGGCAGGTGACAAGACAAGAAGCGGTGCAAATGGATATCCCGCCTCTGCCCGCACCGCGCTCGACGCCGGCGTTGATAACGAAAGGATCTAACTAGTCATCCGCGCCCACAAAGCACAAAATCCACCCAGCCCACCACTCCGCCGCCACCATCAAAAGGGGAGGGGGCCTTTGGGGACCACAATGCTCGCCCGCTGGGGCCCTTGAAGTCTCCGTTGCGGCTCCACACCACGGCCAACGGTGACTCCGAGACTCTACATCGTTGACGGAGAGGCGTTTTGCTCCCAGGAAACTGGAGCTGGAAATCTCTGCTTTTCCATCTGTCTCGCCATGCTGTCCAATTTTGGAAGCTCAAATTGCTGCTTCCCCGCGTCTACATTACATTATCTTACACTACACAGCCGGCAATTCTCACGACCGGCGACGGAGGCTGTTGTGGGTGGTGCCCGGCCGGTGCGGAAGCAATGCCGACTGCAAGCCCCACTGGCAGGGCGCGCACTTGGAGGCATGCGCTCCTCAGTTTATACGCCCTGCAGACAAAACGTCTCAAACTCAAAGGGAAAACACCAAACCGGATTTAAGCAAATACCGGTAGCAACTAAAAGCAGGGTTACAAGATGACGGCTTATCGACGGCGGAATCATGAAAACAGCCAAGGATGGGGGTCGGGTTTTCTTCAATCCCACCACAGAGACGCCAATTGAACCAGGTTTGCTCGGCATATCATTTCTGATGAAAAATATTTCCAGTCCCCATCCATGCCGGCCCTACATATCTCGCTCGAACCTCGGAGGCTTTTCTACTTAAACGTGAGGGCGGAATTGAGCCTTTGTCCGTGGGTAGCCGCGAATTGCCATGTCCGCCCCAAACGCGCGGCGGGCGGCTTATGAAGTCATGCTTGTTCGTTCCGCCGCGGGTGAGCTACCCTAGACATTCTGGGGGGGGTCACCGTGCATTGAGCCCGCAGCGTGTGTCGGCGATCTGATGCGCTCAGGTGAGATTGAAGGTCGGATTGTTGAGGGGAATCTGCTTATCGTGGTCGTACACGGGAAGCCGATGTTTATGATGTGATTGTTGGGGTGTCAGTCGTGCAGTTGATGCAAAGGGTGCATGGGAGGCTGACTGACCTGCCATTCACAGACATCGGCATTTAATCATTCGAGGTGAATGACCTAAACGATTGGCTCTTATGAAGCATTTATCGTCGCGAGTTTATTAAACGCCTTCATACCCCGCTTGGAAGCTTGGGTTAGCTTCCGAGGGCATCGTGACACTCGGCTGTTCACAACGTGACCACAACATCGTCATTGTTTAACCATGGTTTGCGTCATTCGTTGCTTTTACTTTTGTCTATCTACACTTCTCCGTCTTTCACCATGCCGAGGCCTGTTGAAGACCGTCTTCTCTGACAACCCATCGCGGCCTGCTAAAATACGTCAGGATGATGCCACGCCACATTACCACCACCACCGTCGCTGCCGGCTCCGGTTCCGGCTCATGACCTCTCGGCCTCCCTCTTGCGCTGCTCCTCCTCCATGATCTCGCGCTCGCGGGCGGCCTGCTCGACCTCAGCCTTCATGCCCTTGGCGCGCTGGCGGGCCTCGTACATGTCGCGGCTCTTCATGATGCGCTGGACGATCTGGCCGGCGTTGACGTCGGCAAAGGTGTGCTCGCCGATCTCCCGGTAGATACCCATGGCCTTGGGCGCCGTGTATGGGTCGTACGTCAGCGGCATGAAGGACGTCGGGCCGTGGTAGACGGCGTCCGGGGTGCCGCGCGGGAGGGAGGTGAGGTACGTCTTGGTGGGGGTGAAGGGTGCGCCAAAGACGACGGCGTTGATGTACTGGAGGAGGGGTTAGTGGTGGGGGTTTCTGAAAGTGAGGTGAGGGTGTCAAGGAAGAGGGTGTCAAGGAAGAGGGTGTCAAGGAAGCGGGTGTCAGAGATGAGGGTGTGAGAACTGTCCTACCTTGCACTGGAGAACACAGAGTCCGCGCTCAAAGATGTTCATGATGGGATAGTTGACGCCCTTCCACTGGTTGATGACGTAGTCCTCGTGCACGCCAACGACGACGTACGCCGGGGGATAGTCCTCACCCTTGCCCTTGCGCTCGTTGACAGCCTGCTCCGAGTACCAGCCATCGGCGCGGGCAAGGTCCTCCTCCTCGACAACGACGCGACGCAGGAACTCGATGTGACCGCTGGAGAAGAGGTCGAAACCGCCGTCGACATAGACGACGCGCTGTCCGAGCTTGGGTCCGGGCCCCTCGATGAGCTGGCGGAACGAGCCCTTCTCCTCCTCGGTGTCGGCAGCCTTGGCCGGGCCGGACGCGGACCAGAACCACACGTCGACGCCGGGGTTGCGGCCGGAGGCGTCAGTGGCGTAGAGTCTCATGCGCTCGAGCATGGCGGCGCCCAGGACGCGGCGCTCGTCGTCGGTGCCGTCGCCCTCGATGCCGTTGAGCCTCTTCTCAAAGGAGCGGATGAAGTGGGTGCGGGTGCACAGCAACATGCGGCCGACGAGGTCGGTGGTGGAGATGCCGGGCGAGCGCTTGACAACCTTGAAGCGGCCGGCCTCCTTGACGAAGCGGTAGCAGTCGTTGCCATCGCTGTCCGAGGTGATGTCGTCGCCGTGGACGACGTACTTGCAGCCGTAGTGGGTGATGTAGGGCAGCGAGGTGACGTAGGGCGCGTGGCCGACGGAGCGGGTGACCCATCTGCAGGCGTCTGTGGCGGCGAGGCTGTGGTTTTTTGGTTTGTTTGAGTGCCACTATTCCCAGAGTGCCAGAGGAAGGGTTCTCACCGTTCTTCGAGGGTCATGACGGTAGGGCCCTTGTTGGCGAGGATGTCCTCGTCTGAGTGGACGCCGGCATATAGCTCAGTGCCCAGCTGACGAGCCTGGACGATGGCACCGGCATGGCCTAGGATGTGTGTTAGCAATGAATCATATCATCTCATGTCATCCCCATGTCGTCAACTAACCGTGGTGGAAAAAGTCGAAGCAGCCGTCGACCCAGATGCGGCCCTCGAGCAGCTCGGGCGCGGGGTCGCCTTCGAGGTTGAGGCCGTCGGTGGAGTTGGCGGGGTCGTTGGCCTGTGCCGACATTGTCGGGATGCAGTCAAAGTCAAGGTGCGTGAGAAAAAGAGAAGGGGGCACGTGGCTTTTAGCGATGCGATGAGGCTCAAGGGAGAGCTTCGCGATGTAGTCTACAAGTTTAGCCCGTGGTTTTGTTTGATTAGGGGGCGCGTGTCGCTGTGTTCTGGGTGCCTTGGCTGGCCTAACAATTTCGTTTTATGGACAGATGATGATCTGATTGGCGCGTGTCTCGCTGCGCTTCGGCGCTGGAGGTACTGTACCTGCGCTGGGACGGGTGCGGTGTTACGCGAGATAGTCCCGTCTTTCACCGACTTATCGGTTTGTTGTCTCTCACAAGTGAATCCTTGGGACTCAGTTGAATTAATTACACATGCCGTTTCGTTGATTCGTTGATTTCTTCATGGTCGACTAATTAGTTAATGAGTAAACCACTGGCATTCCACGCCAATACAAGACATGAACTCCCCACCCGTCGAATCATGCACCTATCCTCACCCTCAATTCACCCGCGCGCCGCTTCTACATCTCGGCCAACTTCTCTGTTTCGGTTCCTATTCTAGCCCCCGCCTCTCATCTCCGGCCTTGTCGAGAAGCTCTCACCGAGGGTTGTGCTGCTAAGATCCACACCCTGGCCGTCACGTTGTCGATCGATTGGCCGAGGCGTGGTATTGTCAACGTCAACCCGGAGAGCGTTTGCTCCAAAAAAGTGCAGCAGCTCCGGCCGTTGCGCGGATTAAGCTATTTAAATCGGACTTTTTGAGGTGGTCCTGATCCTATGGCTGGCGTAGTACGGCGATCCCAACACGCCGGACGAACCCACTGTGTAGGGATGGAGGCGATCGTCGACGGATACAAATCCGTCAGCGTCGTCGTCTCCAAGTCTTCTTCTCTGCTTTCATCTGCCCCTCAACTCTCATCTCGCCACCCTTAAATATTCCACGTCACGATGAAGTTCACCGTGCTCTCCTCCATCCTGGCCCTGACGCCTGCCGTCTTCGCCGACTGGCACATCGCCAAGGGCCGAGAGATCGAGTACTCATCGGTGGAGGGTTTCTTCTTGCAGGACAACTCGTCCACCGACGCCTCCTCCTTTGACTACGTAAGTTGAGCCTTCATCGCCTCAATTTCTTATTCGTGATCAACGCTGACGGCTTCTAGGCGAACTGGAACTTTGGTCTCATCAACCGCACGTACACCACTGATCCCAAGCACAAGTCAAAGGGATTTAAGAATGGCTACAAGACTCAGTGGGAGCGTTTCGAGAAATACGTCGAACATCTCAACCGCAAGGCCCCGAGTGACACCCAGTACAAGGTCCTCGTCATGGGCCGTCACGGCGAGGGCTGGCACAACGCCGCCGAGACCTACTACGGCACTCCGGCCTGGAACGTGAGCCTCCCTGTCCGAGTATCTCTGTGTCTTTGTATACACACTGACTGAAAGAAACATAGTGCTATTGGTCGACGCAAACCGGCAATGGCACCGCCAACTGGGAAGACGCCTTGCTAACCGACGCAGGCCTTAAAGAAGCCCACAAGGCCAACGCCTACTTCCAGTCGCGCTTCGAAGACCACGGCATGCCGTACTTCGAGTCGTACTACACCTCGCCCCTGGCCCGCTGCGTCATCACCGCCCGCGAGACCTTCGCCAACCTGCGCCTCCCGAGCTCGCGCCGCTTCAAGCCCACCGTCAAGGAGTCCTTCCGCGAGGGCGTCAGCATCCACACCTGCGACCACCGCTCCAGCAGGGCCTACATCGAGACCCTGAGCCCGCGGATCGCCTTCGAGCGTGGATTTGCCGAGCACGACGAGCTGTGGACCGGCGAAGAGGGCGAGACGGCGGAGCACCAGCTCGCCCGCAGCAAGGCCGTTCTCGACGACGTCTTCGTCCGCGACGACGCCACCTGGGTCAGCATCACCAGCCACTCAGGCGAGATCAGCAAGCTGTTGACGGCGCTGAACCACCGGGCGTTTCGCCTGTCCACCGGCCAGATCATCCCTGTTCTTGTCAAGGCCAAGGTGGTGCGTCAGGAACCGACGTCGACGTATGTGTCCTGGACGACCGAGGCGACGTGCCATGCGCCTCCGATTACGAGTATTTCCGGCCAGGGATGTGTGTGTTCGTCTGGGACAACGACGCTAGCTTCGACTGCGGCGACGGCGACGACGACGGCATGAGCGTGATTTGCTAGTAGCTATGAATATCATGAGACGTCGTTTGCGAGTTGAACAAAGTGAAAGAGGGTTCTGAATCTGGGAACCTCTCGAACAATGGTCTTAGTGCGCAATCTGAACCGTCTGGCTTCCATCAATAAAGAGCCACGCCCGGTTAGCTCAATCGGTAGAGCGTGAGACTCTTACGAGTACGCAATCTCAAGGTTGCGGGTTCGACCCCCGCATCGGGCTTTTCCTATAATTACGATGCGAGCGATCGCGCGGCTCTCTTTTTGCTCCGCGCTGTGCTGATGGCATCTTTTTTGATGTTGGATTCACGTAAGGAGTTCACAAGAGATCTTTGTAAATTACATGACGTGGGTAGGTCGTTGGTATAATTGCCAGGCGAAACTAGCATAGATGTGGACGCTGCATTCAGAAGTCATCGCTGCATGTAACTAACGCTGCATCTCACCAACAGATCCACCGGCTCCAATGCGGCATCAAATCGTCATAGGACAATACTGAACTGAGCGTTGAACTTGACCATATATAATTCGAATATTGAAAGAGGTTGTGTCTGTCCATGAATTACTAAGCACAAGCCTATCCAAAGCCCCTTGAACAACACAAGACTTCCATTTTTGTCAGACTTATTGCTCAGCAGGTTCAGCGATAGGTGAAGTCAGCTCCCAAACATTCTCGAATCTGCCCTGTTCGTCTCTCTCAGCCATGAACATCAGTTCCATCTTCTGCTCTGGGTTGTCGCCAATGATCAATTCGCAGGTAAGTCGGGCGGCGATTTTGTTTCCCTCCTGCACTAGAAAATCCACCGGCGCCACCCACTTGCGGCATATGGTGCGAAAGTTGGTGATTTTTGTAACCGCGCCTTCGAAGTCAGTTCGGCCGCCACCAGCCTGGAAGCGTAGATAGTTGGGGCTCATGGTGCGTTCGCAGAAGGCTCGGGCTTCGCTTGGGTCTCCGATAAAGGCTCCGTTTAGCCACTCTTCGAACTCCTTGGGCGTTATCTTGGCGGAAGCCATGATGTCGGCAATGTAAATGTGAAGTTGTTGATCAGTGTATGGAGAGGTCAACTGTTCAGTAACAAATACCGTAAGACGTGACTATTCTCCAAGACAATAGGTCGAGACAGCTCATTTAAGAGCGAGAAGGATTCTTTGCACGGGGGCCAAGTACACGTAGCGCGTGGAGGCAGATGGCAAATTCAGGACAAGTCTGCCTTGCAAAGAGCGGCTGTCATCTAGTTTAATTTGCTCCCGGTCGCGTTCGGATGTAAGCTGCATGGGGCAGTGCAATGCAATGCCATTCCTCCATCTCATCGGGATGGCAATGTGTTGTGTATGTAGATCGTAAGCACTAAGCATCCCGGTTTACCCAATAGTCACATACTAGTCTAAATTCTTTCTACATAGTATCTTGGATACTGTCGATGTTACAATGGGGCTAGCTACTAGCTTAGTAGTATCTTTTGTGAGAAAGAAAGAAAAGACGTCTAACTCGTGAAGATACGGAACTCTGACGTTTAAAATCCATATGTTAACATTGCATATATGTTAGGGAGTTGGTTAGAGGATTGCTCGACGTACGCTATGGTCATAGTAACATTGTCCGATGGGTCTTGAGATTTGGAATTAATACAAAGTTATTGTCTATTTTATTTCTAGCTATCGCGCCGTTTTAGTTATTGTATCTTTAAGACTAAAGTAATGTTCCACTCAGGAGTCTCCCGTGTATCGTCAAGACCATGTATCTTTCACCACCCAGTCATTTTGTCCTACTATAGTGCCAAGTCTCTGGCAACAACGTAGGTTGTCGGCCTCCTCTGACGTAAAACCAATGTAATAGCATGATGTGATACATGGGTGTTTGCACTACTCACGAAGGGCTTCAAGTAATCCTGATACTCATTGAAGCCAAGTAAAAGCCGGCCCCTGCTCGGAGGTCCTGTCAAAACAGCCATATTGGTGGATTGAAGCACCGACAATTGTAGCTCCACCGTCGTGATGTTGAAACCAAAACCACGCCTTCGTTGTGGAGATCCACGTCGCCACCTTTCCAAGTACATGGGGAGGCAATTGTAATTTCCCAGCCCATCTTTCGATGAAAGCCATGTTCTGGCATTTGAAATGGCTGTGTCCGAGCGACCATATCTTGTTGGGTCGAAGGAACAAGCGCTCTGTGGCAAGTATATATAGGAGCAGCACCAACTGCAAAATCTTCCGTGTGCGGGGTTTCTTGGGTATTTTGTTGAGGGCTGGGTCAATTGTTCCTTTAATCATTTCATCCCGGTGAGATGCCCATGTCTCTCAACTGGAATTTGCCTTGGCTTGCGCGTTGCCAAACGTGAGTTGCAGAAGTCGTTTGACAGGGACTGTCAGCAGATATTGCTGCTTTTAGGCGGTTGTTGCCCACTTCCGTGGTCACTGGGTATAGGAGATCACGCTCCCTTTTGCAAGGTGCGGCAGGGCGGCTGGCTAGTTGCGAATAGGCATGGAGATATACAAAAGTAGACGTTCAGCAGTTGGAGGTCTTGGGGTGTCCGTGTGAAAGCGGCCGTTGCTCACCCCTGGGTTGAATTGGTTGTGCCATTATGGTCGTGGATGTGTTGCTTCAGGGTCGAACTGCGTGTTGCTCGAGTGGGACGATAGAAGCGGCCGACAAAAGAACAGGCATTTGGTAGAAGGACTATGGCAGGGTGCCGCGTTATCCTGAAGCTCATATAGTAATATGGTTGTTTGAAGAGGTCGATAAGTGGCTTGGTTTCATTGTCTGAGGGGTATCTCGTTTTGCTGAGTCCATTGCCGTCAAAGGTCGTTTCGGTAGTTCGATGATTAAGTTGCTCGTGCAACTCGTTCGGGGCCATGGTGGTGTTTAGAACATTTTAATGCTGTTGCTGACGACCGGGGAACGAAGAGGAGAGAGATGGACCTCAGCACGACCAAAACCTGCGGCGTATATATGACGAAGGGGTAAAAGATGGTAGCAAACCCAGTCGGTTCAAACCTCTTGTCTTGGTGCCCGTGAAAGCTGTCTAGACAAAACACGCCCATAGAGGCCACTCGGGACAGAGTCCAGGACCTATATTGGAGAGGATGCTGCCGCTCTCCATGGCTACCTCTCTAGATATTAAAAGCGAGTTGCAGATTATCTATTCTATGATCCCAGATGCTGTCGTCGAATGCATCTTTCGAAATCTGGGTATGCTGGTGCATGTGTTGGTGTAGAGGCTCGCTCTGACCCCCGCTACCGGAGCGACGTACTGGTCGTCGTCCTCGTCGCTCTTCAAGCCCTTCTGGGCAATCTTTCTTCATGGAACTAGGGTAAGATTGGAGCGCGCAGGTATATAATAGACGGCTATCCATGATCTCTTCGAGACGTACACCTGTCCGGTGCCATTACCACGGGACTGGCATGATCGGCTACCTTCCAATGTCCGAGATTCCGGATAAACCGGCACGCGACTAGCTCTCGATAGTCATGATGTACTCGTAACGAGTACCGCCCGTTTCAGACATTCGCGTTTGCTCGACGCAGTCTTCCTTTTCAGATGTAGTTGAAGGTCAGAATTCGTTGACATCCCATTACCGGTCTTCTTGAATTGTAGTATGTATTTTTATAACAACGATTGCGAAATTGATCGAGATTCTTACCCGCTCATACTCCGGGGCAATATAAACTCTTTGTATAGGCGATCATATGGTGAGCGTTGAACGGTGTCATAGGATAAGTCAAGGGCGGGGACGGATCAAAGATGCCATCAGCACCGTTGATTCCTCCGCTCGGCTTGTTCGCGTGGTTCCATCTTGGCTGACAGGCTGCATTGGGGATATCCACGGGAACGCAGATGTTTCGAGACGAGGGCTTCTTCTAAGTCTCGTAATCCGCAAGGAGCTTGTGACGGTCTATCTCGTGGTCGAGAGAGCCAGCTTTCTCTAAGGCAACGGGGATGAGTTAAGGGGAAATGACACGATTTTCTGAGACGGCAAGTCGGCACTGTAGAGTTCCTGGAAAGTGGTGGGCGAAACTGTTGGACGGTGTTGGTGCTTCTCTGGTGAGAGGTGTTGTGGTTCTTCCCCGTGTTTTATAGAATCACCAGAGAAAGGAATGACAGCCATGGCCAGGGACCACCCCAGGTTGACTCAAATAGGATAATGTCGCTTCTGGGCTCTGAATCTCGAAATCCGCCTTCTCTCTCCCTCTCTCTGGTGCGTGCTGTGCTAGTTGTAATCGACCGGTCTCGCTCCTCCGAACAGACGTGGGCTTGAAGCGCACAGGCAGTTGTCTTGGAAATGATTCGAGTGTATATAATGATACGGCTGGAGATTTCCTCATTTTGTCTAGGCCTTTGAACACTTGTCGCCTGCGTTGTGCATATGTTGCTCCATGATTTTGATAAGAGATGCATCGGAAATCAAATCCCGATTCTTCGACCAATGTTTGTATCGATAAGCGGTCAAAGGTCTCTTAAGGGACTCATCATATCAGCGTTGGCGTTAGTGTCGCTATCACCGGTCTTTTTCTTGCCTTCGCAATGGCAATATACTCGTTGGAGATGTTCGCCCAGTGCAACCGATTTGCGCTATAGGACTTAAGGCTTTTCCCGTTGTAGGTATACATAGGGAGACGATTGTAGTGCTCCCCCCTATTTGTCGAGGACATCCATCTTTTGATATTTTGAGAAGATGGCAAGGTGTTGGGATGGCGTCAATGGTGTAGACTCGCGAGTGAATACTGTCTTGCATCACAACGCTCCTCAAGGACTCAAGTCGAAAAAGTCCCTCTCGTCACGAGAACGATTGTTGTTGAGAACGGAGAAGCAGGGCCCCTTGCGGCATGAATATAGGGTCGCCTACTTGCATATTGAGCCCGGTATTAAGACCAGGAGGGACATTTGCCGTTTGCGCCCATTCAGAAATCTCTTTCATTGGCAATCCTGGCCAGCAAGACCAGGTCCTGTCGGTCGTCATTGAAGATGGTGTTGGTGATTGCACGTGGGCCATATGGAGTCCTGGCACGACGTGGAGTTGTTGGGAGACAAGACTTTTTCCTGTGGGAGACTGTGCCAGAAGTTGCCCATGCGAAGAAGTTGAGGTAGCATATTATAGCCCAGTGGGTGATGATGGCCGACCCCATGTCGTTCGATATGAGGCAAGTGAACGACTCCTTTGTCTGCGAGGAGCTGGAACACACAGCAGACACATAGAAAGTGTTCCTGCCGTCTTCCTGACATGTCGACCAGGTTCGCGTACAACCAGATTCTTGTACAGCCAGATTCCCTTGGACTTTGGCGAAGCATTTGGGCACCTTGACTTCATAAAGTTCTGGCATCTTGGCAACATCGGCTGTCGGACATTGTGCAGGGATCGACAGAGTGTCCGGGATATGGCCGAGGAGATCATGTCTAGGAGGACGCCATCGACGTCGGCAAGTGCGAGATCAAATTCAGCCTCACCCATCTTGCTCAGTCGATTTCATTGCGCCGAGTGCCCGGACAGTCAGGTCGCGTGATGCCCCCGAGTTCAGCACCTGTATCTGGTCGGCCGACATATCGTCATCCAGGAAGCTCAGCTCCCTTTGTGATTCGGCTGCCACCTCCGAGTACTGCTCCGTGATCGCCGTCTTCGTCTGCATCTGGCGCTCCTTCGTGGCGAACCCCCAGATAGCGGAGAGCTGGCTGAACGCTTGCGTCGTTTGGTCCACCCCGAATGGGTAATTCCGGGCCTCAGAAGCAAGCGATGGGTAAGCCGCCATCGTGCGGCAGCGATGAACCCGTTCCAGGTGACTGGTGCTCCATTTCCCGTGGTACAGTTTCTTGGCTTTCAGGCACTTCATGGAGGTCGTTGACCCTATCTCCTTAATCGCCTCGATGATCGTCTGGAAAAGGTGACAGTCTCGGTCTCATCGTATGAGTCTGAATGTCCCCCGATCGTATGAGTCTGAATGCGGGGGGCATTTGGGTATAAGTATATATAAATGGGAGGGAGGGAAGAATGAATTGCGTTTTGTTGAGCAAGAGAAAAGATTTCAGGAGGATTCTGGCTATTATATACTTGAACAGACTCTCATGTATACGGTGGTCGTCTTGTGTAGTTACTACAATGTGTACTGTTGATTATCGTGGAGGAAGCTGCCGCCATCGGAGCGGCTGTTGTTGGCCATCACGGACAACATCAGTAAGTTTATTGGTTGGTTGCATTACGCTGCTATCCGTCGGCGAGGGTGTTGTTGGCCGTCGGTGAAGATGCTATCAGCCATCGGCGAGGAAGTTGTGATCATCGGGAAGGACGGTTTTGGTCATCCGGGAGTATATCAGCAAGATCACATGCTACATCAAGCTACGAATCATTGGTTACTTGGTTTCCGTGAGGCATGTGCGTTTGTGTTGCTGGCCAGCGGCGAGAAGCTGTAGCCACGGATGCTGTTGGCCATCATCGGCGATGATGTTCTCAGCCGTCGGGAAGGATGATGTTGGCTATCCGGGAGAATATCAGCCAGTTTACCTGTTACATTGTGTTACTCGTCATCAGTTAATTGGTCTTCGTGGGGGATGTATTACGTTGTGTTGCTGGCCAGTAGTGAGAAGTTGGTACCGCAGATGGTGTTAGCCGCCCGTGAGATTACCTGTCATATTACGAATGCGATGCTGGCAATCGGCGACGATGTTGTCAGCCATCGGAAAAGGCGCTGCTGTTAGCCATCGGGAACGACGCTGTCATGTCGGCGAGTTATGTCGGCGGGTTGAGACGATACACGATGTTGGTAGCCGTCGGCGACACGCAATGGCGACTTTCTGAAGATGTTGTTTGCCATCGGAAGGGGAGATGATGTTGACCGTCAGTGAGGTCGGTTAGCTGTTGCATGATGTTGTTGGCTATTCGGGAGGCTGCTGTTGGCCAGGGGTGAATATGTCTCTGACGTTATGCTGCCGGTCATCGGTTAGTTCCCCTATGTTAGTTCCCCTATGTTAGTTCCCCTATTAGTTAGACGACTATGGGGGTTGCCCAGTGGTGAGAAGTTGTGGCGGCCAGGTAGAATGATATCGGACATCGGGGAAATCGGCGAGATGACCTGTTACATGATGCTGCTGGCCGTCGGGGGAGGACGCTGTGAGCCACCGGTAAGATGATGTCCGAAATCCTTGTGTTGCGTTGAAGCTGAAGCCACCAGGAGACGGCAGCGGCACCGCCGGAGCATGCGAGTACATACTTTGTAGTATTCGCACGAAGTATCCAGTCCGAATGGCAGACAAACAGCCATCGTCCGTGCGGAACGACAGGTCAAGTCGCACCCGAGATGGACCAGACGCCGGTGAGAGAGTCAATCATGCCCAGACTTGGGGAAAAGAGGCTCATCGCAATTGAACTGATCCTTGCTTGTGGGTGAGGTGAGATGAGACGTGGCGGATGCGACGCTGCAACCAGCGCAGTGGATTCCGGAGACTTATAGGTTTAGCACGTCGTCTTGGCTGTGGCTACAGTGGGTGGACCACGGCTACACCACTGTACGTAAACAGCGACCGCCAACCGTAGGTACCGTTTAGGGGGAGCCCTCCACCGACCACTCAACTTGCAGTAGGGAGTCATCGTCGGTTCCTCAGGTACGAATATTCTTCGTGCTCCATAGGACCAAATCTAGAAGCAACTCTCTCAACAACCCACCGTCTTTGGCTTTGTGATGGCTTCACTTCACTCTACGCTCCGTCACCAACCTTCAATCATGCCCGCATCGGCATAACCCACGTGCCATCCATCCTTCTGAATCCCATCAGCCGCATGCCAGAAGAAGCAGACAGAGATCGACCATGTAACTCTGCTGCAACGCTAAATTAAGCCAGACACAAAATCTGGAACAAGCACCCCCCTGCGAGCCGCATCCGCAACCACGTTCACATCCACACACGCCCTCCACACCCTCCGAAACACTGTACCGGGACTCTCACTCGCACACAGAACGACACCTGGACACACCTGGACACACCGCACACCGCAGGCCACACACCACACACCACACACCACATCCAACCGCACACCACACAGCTGCAAACTGCACCGCACTGCAAGGCACCACTGGCACTGCACTGGCCGCACGCAGTCCATCCATCCCGTCATTCTATCGCCCCGGCCAAGGTCAAGGTCGTCGATCCATCGCGTCAGACCAGCCCGGCCCAGTCAGCCCAGCCCAGTCCAAGCCAGGCCAGGACACAGGCCGTTCCCGAACGCTGACTTGCCCGCAGCCGACACCACCATCATAATCATGGCGCCCCGAACGCCAAACTCCGGCTCGACGCCCATCTTCTCAACCTCCATCTTCTCCTCCTCCTCCTCCGCCTCCCGTCCGACCACCCGCGACGGCGCCACTGTCGACCCCCTCACCAAGGACCGCAAACCCTCCTTCTCCCGCAAGTCCTCCCTGTCCCGCCGCGGCTCCTCCTTTGGCAACGGCCCCAACGCCTATGTGACCGATGCCGCAGCGCCGCCTGCCCTTCCCGACTACGCCCTCGCTGCCGCCGCAAAGGTCGCCCCGAGACCAGACATTGCACGCGAGTCCTCCGACCCGTCCTCGTCAACCGTCCATCCCTCGTCCGCCAACGCCGTCGACTCGACCATGCAGATGCAGATGCTGAGTCGCAGCGCAACCGGGTCCACCTCCTACCTCGGATCCATGGGCCCTCCCCAGACCCCCATTGTTGGTCCCGGTGGTGCTGTTGGATCTGGGAGCCTTTGGCAACAGTCCGAGGCTGGATTGGCCCACCAACAGATCACTGAAGTTGCCAACAAGCGCATCTCAACTCTCGAGTACTTGCGCAAAGCGTATGTCGTCCACGCAACCCCGCCTCAGGGGCTTATACCAACCAGGAGTCGCTCACTAACCGCTTCACACTAGTCACGAGGGTCGCATATACTGGTTCAATACCTACCTCTTTGACAAGCCCGACTTCAACCGCATGCCTTATTTCGATTCCCGAAAGATTGGTCGCAAAGCCACCAACCATCTCCTCCTCGGCTTGTCTCTCCCCACCATCGTCGACCTCTACTCCTCCACGCCCATCGAGTTCCTGCGCAGCCTCAACACCCTCCTCTCCGAGTTCGACTCCTTCCAGCAAATACATAACGATTCGTCCACAGCTACTTCACTCACCCGCGCCCGCTTGCCTAGCATGTTCCGCCGGCAGGGCGGCAAGTCGCGCCGTTCCACCTCGGCCGCCGACATGCACCCCATACTCGACGAATCCGCTCCTATGCCCGCAGCCGGCGCCCCGACCCCGTCCGTAATGAACTTCGCCGCCTCTGAGACGGATCTCTTGCCCGGCGAGGAATACACATACTTGCTCACACCCTCGCTGCCCTTTGATCCGGACTACTTCGAGACGTTTGCGACGTTGTGCGATGTGTTGATTGACTGTTACACACGCTTCCTCACCCTCGTGCCTTCACCACGCGAGTGCACCGCCCCTGTCGCCGAGCTGTTTGGCAAGGCAGATTCCCGAGTGCGCAAGCTTATTGTCCAGGGGTTCGTCAGGGAATTCGAGGACCACAGCCGGAGCCACATCAAGACAGAAGTGGCAAGCATCGGCAAAGTTGTCCTGGGTGGCTTAATGTGAAAGCTTGTTACATGGTTTCCAAGGGTGGAGTTTCAATCTGCATCGGAGTTCTTGGTTGGGGCGAGTCACGAATATCCCCGTGGTGATCTTGCTGGGAGTTTGGGTCGCGGTGTCAATGCTTAGGGATGATCTGAGACATGTACCATCATTGTATCTATCGTATAGAGGACTGTGTCTAGTCGGGGTATTGATTACCCACTATTGGCTATCTTCATCTTACATGATTCTATACCCTGTTATCCATTTATCCCGTAATGTACACTGGCTCGAGCAACATATTCACTTTCACGCTCTACATGAGCATCACTTCTTCCCCTTGCTAGCCTTTTCCTTGGCCTCTTCTTCCGCTACCAGAAGCTCAATGTCGTTGCCGACCAGCCAATCCCTCGCCCCATCCATGATCTTGTCCAGCGTCTCGCCCCCCTCTAAGACATTCGGCAGGTTGTGCACATCCAATCCAGCGCGGTGATCTGTACATCGGTCTTGGTTGTAGTTGTAGGTGCGGATCTTGTCGCCGCGGGTGATTTGTGTCTGGCTCAGCACACTGTTGCGCAGCTGCGCCGCCTCGGCCTCGCGTTGCTCCCGCCGCTTGTCCGCAATGCGCGACCGCAGCACCTTCCAAGCCTCCTCGCGGTTGCGCTGCTGCGAGCGGTGGTCCTGCATCGACACTACGGTGCCCGTGAGCGCGTGCGTCATGCGGATCGCCGACTCCGTCTTGTTGACGTGCTGGCCGCCGGCGCCGCGTGCTCGCATCGTCTCGATCCGCACCTCGGACGGGTTCACGTAGAAGTCGCTCTCCGGGTCGTCGAAGCCCGCCACTGCGTCGCCGCTGCCGTTGTCGGGGAAGGACGGCAGTACCCACAGGGCCACGGCACTCGTGTGCACGCGGCCCTTGCTCTCGGTGCTGGGGATGCGCTGCACGCGGTGCATGCCGGCCTCGCTGCGGAAGATGTCGTAGGCGCCCGGGTCTTGGATCTCCAGGATGGCCTCCTGCAGCGGGTTCTCGCCGGCCGACGACGAGCTGTCGCCGGCGGTGTCGGCGAACTCGTACTTCATGACGCTGTGGCGGTAGCCCTTGCGCATGCACAGGCCCTTGTACATCTTGAACAGCGTGTCGGTGAAGTATCGGCCCTCGAGCCCGCCGGGGCCGGGCCGGAACTCGATCATGCACGGCAGGTCGGCGAAGGGATGGCGGGGCGTCAGGCTGGCGGAGAGGTTGCGGGCGAGGGCGTCAAGGCGGCCGGTCTCGGTGCTCAGCTCGTCGGCGGCGATGGAGGCGAGGTCGGCGTCCTGGTCCGGGTCGGCGAGCATGGCCTTGAGCTCGGCGACGGAGGCCTGCGTCTTCTTCCAGGCCTTGAGGGCATCGGCGACGCGGGACAGCTCGCCGACGCGCTTGGCCTTTGCCGTATCGAAGGAGTCGTTGAGGGCTTTCTGAAGGCCGTCATATTCAGAGGCCATGGACTGGGCGCGCTGGAGAAGGGCGGGGGCGAGGAGGGGAGAGGTATCTAGAGGCGGGGGGGGGAGGTTTTGTTAGCTTCCATGACGGGACGAGAGAGACGTAGAATGAATGTCGGACGCACCATTGGAGGCGTAGCGGACGAATTGGCGGATGGGCGAACGAGCCAGCGCTCGGGTGCAGCTCCGGCAGATCCATGGAGCTGGTGACATTCTTCCTGGGGAGAGGGGATCGCGGGGTGCGATGTTGGTGTTGAGTGGAGGTGGAGGGAGAGGATTCGAGGTGGAATTTTTAGATGCCATCATGCCAGGGTTGTTGAAATCCGGGGTGGTGGGGCTGCGGATTACAGAAGCCTGCATCCTTGTTGGACACGACAACGGAGAACAATACATAGAAATGTCTAACATGGCATTGAGATTCGTGACTATGTGATAATTCTTTTTAGTGTATAGGGGAAGAGAGCCTTGAATGTCACAATTCCAGCTGCATCTTGCCATGATACACCACAGTAGCTGCCATGAATAGCTACTCATGATATCCACTTGTGACTTACACATCTCTTATCCTTGCTTGAGCAAACGTTTCTCGTTATCAACTCTATCTATCGTCTATCCATCCCACAGCAGGTCTGGGGCTAGCCTTACAGTCTACTGTCTATTAAACACCTTTTTTAGGTACCAATGCCAACTTGGCCGCAATCAACAACCCACACCCCAATAAAAGACAGGCCCCTCCCCACATCTGAGCTGCCAAATACCTCCCTCCCGTCACCTCCATCAACTTGCCAGCCAGCGGCGGCCCCGTCAAAGCGGCGACGCTAATGATGGTGAAGATCATGCCGATGCGCGTCCCGTTCTTGCTGAGGTCCTTGCTCAGGCCCGCCGCCGTCGACGGAAACAGGCCCTGGATGCCGGCGCCGAAGTATCCGAAGAAGACCACCCACACGTAGTCGCCCGCCAGGCTCTCCACTTTGGACCAGAGGAATGTGCACAGCGCCGCGGCCAGGATCGTCGGGATGAAGACGTTGATGGCCCCGAAGTGCCGGTCGGCGAGGTACGCTGGGATCATGCGCCCGGGGATGCCCACGGCGTTGATGACTAGGAGGATGGTGAAGGACGAGGATGACGATGCGTCCAGTTCGTGGAGTGCATATGTGCGAGCCTGTGGTCGTTAGCATTGTCAAACTACGATTGCAATGTCTTGGCTTACATAGTAGTATGCATAGTAGGTTGCCCAGAGAGTAAAGAACATGCTAATGACAAAGAGCAGATATGTCCGCTCCTTGAACGCCGCAAACTCGACAATGGGCCCAGCCTTGCGCGGAGGCAACCTCGTCCTCGCCAGACAGAGGATGATGACGGACGTTACCAGCACTACCAGCCCCATGACCCTCACCGTCCACTGGAACCCGATCCGGGGCAGCAGCTGCTGCGCAATCAGCGGGAACACGATGCCCCCCGTGGTGCCGCCACAGGCCGCCGACGAGATGGCCAGCGTGCGCTTGGAGGTGAAGTACGTCGACATGTTGGCGACGGTCGGCGCAAACACGATGCCGTTGCCCAGCCCCTGGCAGAAGCCCTGCGCGAGCAGCAGCTGCCAGTACTCGGTGGCGATGCTGGTCATGAAGACGCCCAGCACCTGCAGGGACAGCCCGACCGCCAGCGCCCACCGGTAGTACCCGGCGTCGAAGGCCCGGCCGGAGAAGGTCCCGACCAGGAAGATGAGGCAGATCTGCACGCTGCCCACCCACGACACCGTCGACGGCGGGAGGCCCATGGCGCTCTGGTAGTACGGCTGGAAGACGCCGAAGCTGATGGTGTAGCCCCAGGTGTTGAACACCACGAGGTGTCCGGCGACGACTTGGAGCCAGGCTCGTAGGCCGCCGTCTGGAGGTGCGGTTGGTTCGTGGGCGGTGTTTGGGGCCATGGCGTCTTCGAGGTCGTCGCCTTGGTTTATGGTGGACGCCGCATCGTCGTCTATTCGAGGCGTCTTCTTGTCCTCGGTGCCAATGGGTCTCTCGTCCGCACCCAAAGACAGGATGTCTTGCCTACTATCCGGGCTCTTCATCTCTGTCAAAGCCATGACGAGTCCTATGCAGCCGGTGCAGTGCCATCTTTCCAGGAACCACCAGCCGCGGGCCGTGCGATTAATGTAGTAATCGCGGCCGCGCCCTTTCAAGAACCCGTCAGGCGAGTCTTCGACAAGCGGGGTTCCGCCCCCGGACCTAGGGACAACAAGACCCGCTCAGGAGAGATTCAATCTACCGGCCATCGGGTCTCAGCCGAAATCATGGGGGAGGTTATGCGATGATTGGTGGTGCTCGCGTCGCCTTGATTTATCAGCGAGGATTTCCCCGCCGGTAAGTTCGCTTCCTCGGGATCTGGAGGTTGGGGGTGTTAGTCAAGTGTTCCCAAAGAGGTTGTTGCCAGTTATTCCCGTTAGGCTTTGTGTTTAGCGTGCATTAGTGAGGATGGGTATCTTGTCATGTTGGGAAGTTACGCCGTCTTTTATATGTACGGTTATATCGTACTTATAACTAGAGACTCAAAGTAGTTCCCCCGTGTCAATTCAAGGCAAGATGTTCTCAAGCCCAGCTTAGACAACATAGCCCCCTTCTATTTCCCCAGAATCAAATGAAATCCACAAAGTCACGCTCTTCTTTAACAGAATTAAGGACATGTCAGTTGTCTGGTGGATTGCGGCGTCTGCGGCATGTCATGCGCCCACCCATCGGCATCTGCGGCGGGGAGGTTTTATTGCAGTGAAAGGGTTTAGAAACTAGTATTGCCGGAAAGAAAACAAAAACGGTAATGAGTCAAAGTGCATTATGGTGCATTTCTATTAATTTTGATTCATAAAAACCAGACGTTGACCGAAATACTGTCTCAGCTTGTAATCGAGACTCAATGATCACGCTAGAAAGGCATAGACGGGGCATCTCTCAAGCAAGGTATCAACATATTTTTACATATTTTCTCAAGAAGTCTATGTACAAGCAAGCTAGCAACCTCCAGTCTCTTTCTAATCTCAGGCTGGGTCTTTTATCCTGCTCTACTCCTTCATAACCTCCGATAGTCTGACAACGCTCAGGCTAATCTCGTTGGTCTTGCCAGGAGGCAGTTGGCCACCGCCCATGATCAACAACAAATTGGGGTCGTGCTTGAACACCATCAGAGCTCGGGTGTAGGCAGCCGGCTGAGGCACCGTCCACTTCTTCCAGTACGCCGGGTGGCCGAGCTTCTGGTTGGTGAAGATCTCCGAGTTTCCGCCGCCGCTGACGACGATGGTGCCGTTCTTGCCGCCGTGCTTGCTCCAGACCACGTAAGGCGAGCCGGTGGGCGTGGTGCTGCCGACGTCGACGCGGTGGCCCTCGGCCTTGTTGAACTTGAGCGGGTCCTTGGAGATGCGGTAGTAGACAGGGAACCAGTAGTTGCTGGACGAGGCCTCGCCGCCGTACTCGTACGCCATGATGTACTCGCCGTTGGGCAGCTTGGCGACGGTGGGCATGCCGGGGCGGGCATAGTAGTCGTCGTAGGCGACGTCGGTGACAACGCTGGACCACTTCTTGAGGTTGGTCGTGGTCTGGTGGACCATCTTCTGGGAGTGCGTCTCGTTGTCGCGCTGGTCGGAATAGTACAGGACCAGCTTCTCCTTGTAGGTCCTGCATCGGGTCAGTAGGTGCACATGGCTAAGGCAGACAACAGGCTTCTTACATCAGGAACGGCTCCCAGACGGGAGTGAGACCGTGGTTGGGCAGGGCCTCGCCGCCGCGAGCGACGTGGCTGACAAACTCCCAGGTGTATCCCTTGTCGAGACTGGCATAGACCTCGATGAGGGTGACACTCAGGTCGGTGGGAATGCTGCTGCCGGAGCACAGGATGGTGCCCTTGGGGTACTTTCCGAAGCGCTGGGGAAGCTGGTACAGGAACGGCTGGTAGCGCATGCCCCAGCCGTTGACCTGGTCGGTGACGTTGGAGATGTGCTTCCACGACTTCCCGCCGTTGGTGCTCTTCACGATGGGGAAGTACACCATGGGCGGCTCGGGGGAGTAGTTCTCCCAGGTGGCCAGCAGCGTGCCATCCGAGAGCTCCAGCGGGCGGGAATACAGGACCTGGGGGTCGCGGTAGTCGGCCGGGGGGTCGTAGATGGAGAGGTTGCTGATGGTCTGGGCCACCGCGACGAGCGGCAGCGCCAGCGACAACAGGCCGGCAACGAAGCGCATGGTGAGGACTCAGGAGAGCAGCGGGCGGAGGCTCGGAGGGTTGTCAATGCGAGAGTGGACTGTCGCTCTGAAGCTGTCGAGTCTCCATTGCCAACTTGAGCGCGTTCCCACGTCCATTTATACCTGTTTTTTTTTCTTTCTTTTACTTTCCCCACGGAAGACGATCCCCCCACTTCTCGTAGCATACATGCCTCCATCGTGGACACGACAAGGCCAGAACAAGGACCATGCCCCGACCCTAACACGCGGAGAAACTCAGCAAGCGACGGCCGCAAAACTCTGGGGAATCCGGGGAGCGGGGCACGGCATTGATTGGCGCGCGAGACGGGCCCCGGGGGAGGCGGGGGAGGCCGGGGGTTGAGGCGCACCAATCGGCCCAGGGACAACGGCGAGTGCCGGTGACGGCGCCACAGCGGAGGTGGCGGGGGAAGGGCGAGCTTTTACCCTGTTGGGGCGCAGGGGCTGGGTGGAGGCTATTCCGAGGTGACCGAGGTCTTGGGTTCTGGTGTTCTGGGGCAGTCTGTGGGGCGCCATGTGAGGGACCAGGGACAAGGGGCTCCATTATCGTTTCTAGGTCGGTACGAGGTCTAGGACGAGTCTTGACTCGCTCGAATGATGATTAGACTTCAGGTCTTGCAAGTCGACGTCGTATCGGTCGCTGCTCGCCCGAGATCAGCAGACGCTTACGACGCTGGCTCAGGGCTATGGTTTGTTGACGTCCAGGTTCGTGGTCCGAGGGTCTGGTTCAGTTCGTATACCTTAATTACATCAACAGCTTCTTTCCCCGCCCATCCCCTCGCGTGACAGGTCACGATAATCAACTCTAATCACTCACTCTGTGGACCCGCTGCGGAACCACGTTGAGGAATTATGCCGCTCTGAGGATACTAACCTGAAGAATAGAATCATGGAAATTCTATAAACGTAGTATGAGGCTGGAGTGCTTGGAGACAACTAGCCGTAAGCAGAGTAAACCATCGCAGGGCGTGAGAGTAGACTAGATGGAGAGCATAGAAGCAGTATGTCCAAGATAGGGCGTGGCAGCGGGGGATTGAGGGCCCTCCGTATACAAAATGAGTCAAACCTGAATGAAGAGGCCTATCAAGCCAAGAAAACACACAAAACACCAATACTCGTCCCATCGACATCATGACTTACACGCTCTTCATCGGAAACAAACGCTACTCTTCGTGGTCGATGCGACCCTACGTGCCTCCTCAAAGCCCTCGACATCCCCCCTTCGACGAGAAGCTCCACCTCTTCCAACCGGGCCTCCGCCAACCCGGCTGTGCAGGGAGAGCGGCTCCTACCAGCGTCGACAAGGCAAATATGCGATAATTACGCTATGCTTTGTTTCTTTGTCTCCGTTCTCGGCACATTGAGCATCGCAGTGGCTGTAAAGATTTGGATGCTGGTTCCATCACTTTTCATCTACGCCCTTGGGTCAGCGCTGCCAATCTTTACCCTTTCACTTCTGAAGTCACCCCCGCAATTTCGCCTGAACATAGCGGCGATAGTACTCCGTATAGATTCTTCGAACCCAGAGAGCCGGATGTTTTCCATCGTCATGCTCGTCAAAGCCGTCGGCTCTTTCCTAAGGGTGCTCTGGGTTCGTGGTATTGGCTCGGAATGCCGTTTGTTGTCAGTGCAGGCTGTTACGTCCTGGCTATTTATGTCTTCAAAACAATCAAAGTGGACTGAATTCCCGGCAAATTTCAGTGGGAATGACGATGATGGCTGGCTTCTTTGACCTAACTAGGATGCAGTTGGCTGTTCTGACAAGGAGACGGGGTAAATTTGGACTTAACCATTGCCCCGCCAACTCGTTATCAGCACATGATCCATTATTCCTTATCGCAACAACAACAACTGGGCCAATCTTGGGGAAACATCGTCAAAGCATCTTTAACAGCGTGAGCTGTGCGTAGCCAAACGCACAGCGATGTCCAGCGCTGCTATTACGCCCCAATTTCGCGCCCTTGGATGGAACATTCATTTCCTCTGCGGCCCTGATGGGGATCAATTCGCTGGCCTCTTCCATCCGCCAGGCAGCAACAACTTGACCTTTCGCGACGTCATCAACGAATTGCGCCTTTGCTTCGAGATCCCAAGCCTTGCCGGAGACGATGCCGATAACGGAAGCGACGACCATTGGGTAGACTTTGCGTTTGGATATGTTGGTTCTCCTGGCGGCAGTTTGCAGCCGCTTGGTGATGGTTTAACTGCGGCCACTGCTTGTTCCCCCCCAGTGATCTATGGCCAGAATCTCGACAGAACTATCTCAACACCAGCTGGGGATCCATCATCTGTTCTTTCAAGACCACCGCCACTGCGCTTGCACGTTTTTAGGCACACTGGGTGCAGTCTTTCTCCTGAAGAACCATTGGTAGCTCATCTACGAGGTAGTTCCATTGCCTTTTCCATAATCATACCAATGGCTGACAGCAATTTTTCAGCCGGATGTGCAACCCATATACCATATCCCTCACTCCGTCGGGACGAACGATATCTCCCTCCGAACAAAGCCTCCAGAAACCCTCAGTTCGTTCGGTTACCGTACCGTAAAACGATACGTCCCGCTCGAGCCTCGCAATAACCCCCAAAACGTTCCGCTTCCGGCTCGGTATCTCCAACTAAGGACTCGCGATCAAATAACGAAGTAGAGGACGTTGCGGACTTGATTGCTCCGCCTTCACTTGATGTTCCGCTGGAACAGGCTCGCCAAACCATGGCGGCCTTCCGCACATCATGTCTCGCTGCCAGCACGACCTGCGCAGTAACAGGCAAAGGTCGATCGTGGTATTTCAATCCATCCGTTGGACCAGCTGTGCAAGCATGTCACATTGTGCCTCAACAGCATTATCATGTCTACCCAACCCCGACCTCTCTGCCGGAAAGCAGACAAAGCCCGCGGCGTTTGCGTCAGGCCTGGGATTGTACCTGGTCGCTGGAGAATGGCATTCTGTTACTGAGCCATCTCCACGAGCTCTTCGACGCCAGACTCTTTTCCATTCACCCGGATACCCTACGAATACGTGTCTTTATGCCATATGATGTTCTCTTAGATTATCACGGCTCTATCGCCCATCTTTCTTGGAGCGTTGATCGAAGAGCATTGCGCCATCACTACGAAATGTGCTGCATCGAGAACATGGCTGCGAAAATGCCTTTGTCGGAATTCCTGGCTTCTGAGACGGTATCAAGGTCCGCAGCCTCGGGAGGCATCTCGCCATTTGACTCTGGATCTCATACTCCCATCATCTCCAGTGTCACGAGCCCGGCTAATGTCCCACTGCAAAGTGTTCCTGGAGACCCGTCAAAGTGGTCAAGGCCGAGGCCAGATGAACCTGTTGATCTGGAGCAGTCCGCAGAACCACTGACCGTCGATGGCTCGTCTGCCTCGAGTTCATTCGGGCACCAGTCTAGTCCACCTCAGATGCGGCGGACGGGGCACGTATTGGACAAAACGGGAGAGCATGGTCGAAGAAAGCGGCGTCGAATTTCTGAGATCAACAATGCCGTTCGAGTTTATGAAGAAGAGGAACAGACCAATCACGGAGCCGGTGATCCATACTGGGACGGTTGTATTACACCCTGGAACAGGCATACCTTTCTGGCAGATGTGAACTGGGAACTACGGAAATTTGCATGATGCAGCGGTTGTCTTCTACTCAAGTATAAATGCCGGGAACGGGCCCGTCCCAGCTTTTCGACCAATCACCGCTCCAAGGACTCTACCGTGGGTCAAAGTCCGAGCCTGGCATAAAGTAAGATTCTATTACGCTGTAGTTGGCGTGCAAGACCACCAACCAAGACTCACCAGGTTTACTGCTATACCTCTCTCAAAAATAACCCTGCTAAGGCCTAGATCGACCTTAGCCGACTGCCTAAACTCGCCCAGCTGCGCAAGCTGCGACAGTCGCGTGGTCTTGGTCGACATTGTCGAAGATCAACAGCCAATCGCGGCTATCGGACCGCGCAAGCCACTCCATCATGCTCGTCACGGCGGGATTAGGGAGACGGCGAGAGAGAGCCAACTCACGAGGAAGATTGTCTCCGAGGAGATGGAAACTTACTGAAGGATTTATCCAAGGATGTTGAAAGTAGCTAGGGTAGCAAATCAAACTGGTTCAAGGCTCAAGCATTCACTCGATACTATGGGCTAAACCGGTGGACTGGTGCAACAAGTCTGAACTATCCAGTCACACAAATCGTGATGGCTTGCAGTGGATGACGGAATGACGAGCTGGAGACTGTGGAGGCAATTTGGCCTTGATGGCGTGAAGATAGCAGGCTCCATTTTTCCTTAATAAGGCCTCTCCTCTCAGCCCCCGGATTTGAACTCCCAGAGAATGGTATTGCTAATCGCACCAACAACTTTTCCAGAGAACGCCCATCTTCTGCCAACTTGGCTTTCGCAACTACCACACCAAGACGAGTGAAAACGTGCTTTTGACGATCCAGACCTGGAGATTTTCCCAAGCCGCCTCAACTTCCATCCGGCCTAACTGTTCCGAATCCCTTCCACCAAGAACTGGTCCATGTTAATCCTGGAACTGCCGTATTTCCGCCCGCCAGTTCGTGACTTCTCGCCTCAGGCACATGACGCTGGCCGACCAAGATGGCCTACGACTATGAATTCGTCAAGGAGCACACTCCCGAAGGGTTTCAGTTTCCAGCTCATAGGCTTCAGCGCGCATCCGATTCTTCGCTCCCGTTGGTGCTCGTCGCCTGCGGCTCATGTACGATACTCCAACCTTCTCAGATGCCGCATTAAGCTCACACCTCGCAGTTAGCCCGATCACGTACCTTCGTGAGTAATCTGCTTTAGCCTTATTTATTCCCTTCCTTAGACAAGGCACGGCGCCATGTCCTTCCGCCAGTGTAAGAGTGACGACTGATCGATTGCTAGATCTCCGTATGTTCTCGATGGCTCGAGACCATGCTCGCAATGAAGGTGGGCGGATTTCCCTTAACTTATCTCGCCCATCGTTAACGCCAAGCAGGATTCGAGGTCGTGGCAGGATACCTGAGTCCTGGTAAGCTAGAACACAATCACAACAGAATACCACCTTTGTTGACCAGAAAGTGTAGTAAGTGACGACTACAGTAAAAAGGGACTTGCTCCTGCACGTCATCGCATCGAGATGTGCAAACTTGCCGCCGAAAAAACGTCCAAGTGGTTGACAGTGGACCCCTGGGAAGCCGAGAGTCCGACTTTTATCCCTACTGCCCGGGTGCTTGACCATTTCGACTACGAGATCAACGAGGTCATGGGTGGTGTGGAATGCTCAGACGGAACACGAAAGCGCGCCCAAATCGTTCTTCTCGCCGGCCTCGATCTGATCCAGACTATGTCTACTCCAGGTGTCTGGGGCGAGCGCGATCTCGACCACATCCTTGGCAATTATGGTGTCTTTGCTCTGGAGCGCACAGGGACTGAGATTGACTCGGCTCTGACAAATCTCAAGCAATGGGAGCAAAACATCCACATTATTCACCAGGTATATCCTTTGAGATACATGCCATCGGTACGTGTACTAACATCTATGATATAGGTCGTCACCAACGACATCAGTAGCACTAAGGTCCGCTTGCTGCTAAAGCGTCATATGAGCATCGATTACTTGTAAGTCATGGTTCAATTAGATATTGGGAACATGGACACTGGTGGCAATGTCTGACTTCTACAGAATCCCCGACGATGTCATCAACTACATTTATGAGCAAAATTTGTACTGCGACCTTGATATGACGGGCGACGCCAAGAGTAAGGAGAAATCCGACATAAACGGTGCTGTGGCTGGCCCAAGCACAGGTTGAATTGTTTCCGAAATTGAACGCACAATGTAGAATACAGCACAATCCCTTCGGCCCTTCGGGGCCAGCCCTGGTGGAACGTACAATGACGGGATGATCAGATCTAAAATCCAGACACCAGAGCCGAGGCGCGATTCAGATTGGGGAAGGCGCCTTTAAGTATCTATGGGCGACTCGTCGGGCCCGTTTTAGATGAATCGGTTCAAGGAGACAGCAAGAGAGCCATCTCACGAGAATTGATAGACTGAACTCAATTCCACATCCGCTAGACGAAGCTTTATAGGGTAGGTTGCATCCAGTTCGCAGACATGTTGGTATGACGCAGGGGTATGCCGCATGCAGCCACATCCGCACGTGGCCCCACCCCCGGAGTTTCTCCAATTTCAACCTCAGGGCAGCTGGGTTGGAGACTCGTGACTCTGTTCCTCCAATCTCCAACCACCAACTGTAACATCTCCAGCATCGATATCATGGCTGGCCAGAGCATCAGGCAGTGCCTGAACGACATCAGCGCCTACCTGATTCTTCTGATCGCCGTCTCGACGCTGGGATCGCTGCAGTTTGGCTACCACCTGGTATGTTGTCTCCCTGATGCCCCCCGTCTCCAAGGATTCTAGTCCTAAGCTTGGAGGCCCCGATATGAGGGGCTCTCTAACGAAACATACTGACAACTCCACAGGGAGAGCTCAACGCCCCTCAAGATGTCATCACTTGCCACAAGAAATCCATATCGTCTCTTGTCCGGATCCGGGACTGGGTTACATCGACTAACCCGAGCGACAAGTCCTCCAGCTTCCTACCCGACTGCATCCCCATGAACGAAGCTGCCTTTGCTACGGTATCATCGACATTCACGCTGGGAGGGCTCTTGGGTGCACTGTGTGCTGGCCCCCTGTCATCTAACCGCGGCCGACTCCTCGCGATGCGTGCCACTGCGGTCCTTTACCTGATTGGAGCCGCCATCGAGACAATTGCTGGAAGCGTGTTCGTCTTGGCGTTAGGACGCTTGATCTCTGGAGTGGGCGCTGGTGCGTCGACTGTCGTCGTGCCGCTCTACATCAGCGAGATTGCTCCCCCGAAGGAGCGTGGTCTGTTCGGTGCCATGACCCAGATCTCGATCAATATTGGCATCCTTGCCGCCCAGACCCTCGGATACTTCCTAAGCTACGACAGCGCCTGGCGATGGATTCTAGGCGTTGGCGTTTGCGTCGCGGCTGCTCAGGCGGTTGGTCTGCTTGCGGTGCCTGAGAGCCCCTCGTGGTCGGCTGCCCAAGGTGACGTGACTAAGGCTAAACGGACGCTACAAAGGATCCGTGGCAGTGGGTACGATATCAGTGAAGAAATCGTGACTTGGAACCCAGACGAGCAGGGAAGTTCCGAGGAGGAGGGACTGCTTCAAGCTGACCCGATGGCGGACCCTACCGAACCAGTGTCGGTCACCAAGAGCGCCCACCACCTCGGATTCATCGAAGTGGTCAAGGACCCGCTCTACCGACCGGCCATTGTCGCCGTAGTGGGAATCATGTTCGTCCAACAGCTATGTGGCATCAACTCGATCATCATGTACTCGGTATCCCTTCTTGCTGATCTCCTTCCGGTTTCTTCGGCTCTACTTACCATTCTCATTTCCGTTGTTAACCTCGTTACCACTGTGGCCTGCTCGCCCTTGCCAGACCGACTGGGACGGAAGACCTGTCTGCTCATTTCAATCATCGGGCAAGGTAGCAGCGCACTAGCACTGGCACTGTCGATTGTGTTTGGCTTGAAGATTCTCTCGGCCTTGGCGGTTCTTGTCTTTGTCGGATTCTTTGCTGTCGGCCTCGGTCCTGTCCCCTTTATGCTAGCATCTGAGTTGGTTGGTCAGGAGGCCGTTGGTGCTACGCAAAGTTGGTGTCTTGGAGCCAACTACGTTGCCACCTTTTTGGTTGCTCAGTTTTTCCCCATTATAAACAAGGCCTTGAACAATCTCCTGGGAGGTCACGGATGGGTGTATTTCATATTTGCAGTTCTGGCAGCTGGATCTGCAGTGTTTGTGTCTTTCAATGTGCCCGAGACCAAAGGGAAGAAAGACGCGGATGAGGTTTGGGGCAGAATCCGACGGGCAGATTGATACGAATTGGACGGACAACTGGCGTTGTGGGTACGGCGTATTATTAGAAACGAACACAGCTAATTTAGTTCATCGGAATGCCCTTTTGCTGCGGATGGTCTGCTCTAGCTGCAACACACCTGCTTTCACGCCATCAATGATGTAGACTTGTTCTCCTTTAGCCTTTCCGTACACGGCGATAGCTGTCGTGCGGATGGCATCCTCCAAGCCCGCCATCCCTCCACAGCCTAGAACTACACGAGACACGTTACCCGAGGTAAAGATCTTGCTGGTGGCGGCTTCAAGTTTCGCCCTGACCTCTTCGGGGGAGATCGAATGAAAGTCGCCTGCGAGCAATCCGGTCGAATAGACACCAGCAAACTTGCTATTGTCAGTCGTACTGCTCTGGCCAAGATAATCCTTTACGCCATCTGCTAAGTGGTCTTCCCAGAATTTCCCAGTGGTCACAATGGCCCATTTCTCGTCGTTGAGGGTAGCAGGGGTTAGTGATAGTGCCGTCGTGATGCTGGCTTCAAAGATACCGGTGACGGCAAGGTGCTGGTACTTGCCGAGCTGGGAGACGAGAGGATGGACGCTGAAGCAGGCCACGAGAACGGCATCGTACTTGTCCGACTCTAGGTCTCTGGAAAGATCAGCATCATCGAGCACAGCCTTTGTGCTGTCGTCGAGGTCTTGCCGGCCATCGATGCTTCCAGGCGCAGACGGAGGAGCCGTGTAGGTGGATATTTCGACCGACTTGATCCCATTAGCCTGTAGGAAAGAAAGCACGCGGCAGTAAATTTAACTCATACATCAAGTAGAGGCAACTTGCGAATGGCGGCGGCCATGCCGTTGGTCATGGAGGTGGATGAGTTGGGATTGAGAATGAGGATGTGGAGACGATGACTCCGCTGTCGGGACTGAGTTTCGGCCATATTGGGAGCTTGGGAGGAACAAGTGTAGCGAGGCTGTCTGTAGATGAGAAATGTAAGAGTGAAAAGAGAAAAAGGAAATTTTTGACTCGGAATGACTCCAACAAGAATGTATTCCCTCAAATACCAAACTCCGATGTGCTCTCTGGCTAGCCTGGGCGGGGCCGACAATTAACATCCCAATGACGCTGACCTAAAATCGAGGAAGCCATCGCGGGGCGCCACGTGATCCGCCTCGGCCACCTCTGACGACGGGCGGCCAGGCCAACCCCACCACTGACGAACACCTCAACCTCGCCGAGCTCCTCGACGACCCCAACACCTCGTTTTCCCGCCAACCTCGCCACACTCAGTTATAGGTCTGGGCCTTGCACCGTCGCAATCATGGCCAACCCTCCCCCCATTGGTAAGCTTCAAAGCTTCCCCCGGGCTCCGTAGCTCGACCGCCTGCCCCCCCTGACGCTGACCGTCGCTTGCTACAGTCCTCGACGGCGGCACCGGCTTCCTCAAGGTCGGATATGCCGCGCAGAACTTCCCCGAGCACCAGTACCCGTCCATCGTCGGCCGACCTATCCTGCGATCCGAGGAGCAGACGGACAGTGATATCGTCATCAAGGACATCATGTGCGGTGACGAGGCCGCCGCCGCCCGCAACATGCTTCAGATCAGCTACCCCATGGAGAACGGAATCGTCAAGAACTGGGACGACATGGAGCACCTCTGGGACTACACCTTCTTCGAGAAGCTCAAGGTGAACCCGGAGGGCCAGAAGATCCTGCTGACGGAGCCCCCAATGAACCCGCTCCGCAACAGGGAGAAGATGTGTGAGGTCATGTTCGACCGATACGAATTCGGCGGTGTCTACGTTGCAATCCAGGCCGTCCTGGCTTTGTATGCGCAAGGTGTGTTGTGCCGGAAGCTTCACTGTGCATGGGGTGACGTGGGCTAATATGATAATGCGTGCAGGTCTCAGCTCCGGTGTCGTGGTCGATTCTGGTGATGGTGTCACTCACATTGTCCCCGTCTACGAATCCGTGGTTCTCAACCATCTTACAAAGCGATTAGACGTGGCTGGTCGCGACGTGACGCGCAACCTGATCAAGCTGTTGCTCCGCCGTGGTTACGCTCTGAACCGAACTGCCGATTTCGAGACGGTCCGCCAGATCAAGGAGAAGCTTTGCTACGTATCGTACGACCTGGAGCTGGACAAGCGCCTGAGCGAGGACACAACTGTGCTGGTGGAGGACTACACGCTGCCGGACGGACGTGTGATCCGGGTGGGCAGCGAGCGTTTCGAGGCGCCTGAGTGCCTGTTCCAGCCACACCTGGTGGATAGCGAGTCGCCCGGCCTGGGCGAGTTCCTGTTCAACACGATCCAAGCGGCCGACGTGGACATTCGATCGTCGCTGTTCAAGGCGATTGTGCTCTCCGGAGGCAGCAGCATGTACCCTGGCCTGCCGTCGCGATTGGAGAAGGAGCTGAAGCAGCTGTGGCTGACGCGGGCGCTGCAGGGCGACCCGGAGCGGCTGAGCAAGTTCAAGGTGCGGATAGAGGACCCGCCGCGGCGACGGCACATGGTGTTCCTGGGCGGAGCGGTGCTGGCCAACATCATGGCGGACAAGGAGAGCATGTGGGTCACCAAGGCCGAGTGGGAGGAGCAGGGCCCGCGTGTGCTGGAGAAGCTGGGCCCGCGATAGACAAAGTATACAGCAGAGGCATGTAGAGGAGAGGAAGGGGATTTGGGGTTTGAGTTTAGGGTCGAGTAGCCAGCAAGAAAAAAGAGGTCACGATTGTAGGTGGTATAGACGTCATGACGGTGTTGTGATTGCCAATATGAGGAGTAAGGGGTGATGCTAGGTCGCGGAGCTTTCGGTGGATAATTGTTCTTACTTTGTGAAAGGCTAAAAAGGCCTGTTTCGACTTGGGGGAAAAAAAGGCAATTTTGAGATATGAACGTCTTGGTCGTGGTCTCTAACATCGGGCGTTGAATGACTGTCCCTCTGTGTCTGTGGATGTGAGGCAACTGAGCTTAGTCATCGGAAGAAGGCGGCGGTATCATGGGTTGGGCGTGAGGCAGGCGCACGAAAGAGACAACTTGTCTCCAGCGACCGTGACAGACGAGTTTCACCAAAACATCAACCAATTCGCGAATTCTCTCTGTACGTGTATTTCTGCAATACGCGGTCCCCCCTTCACCCGCTCGCTGTCTTGGACGCCCGAGTCCTTTCTCTTCTTCATCACCATCGACAAAACGTGACAACAACACGCGAACAACAGCCCAACCGACATCACTCGCCTCACCAGCGTCATCATCCGTCACACTCCCACGCGCATTAACAGCATATCACATTAGCGGCAGCCTCACGCTCCACATTCTCCTCCTGCTGCTGTTCTCCGCACTCTAGAGGCCCCATCAGACACCGCATCCGTCTTGCCTCGCCCGGCCTTCTCAACCTTGACCTCTCGGTGCCTTTTCTGTCTCGCCACAGCCGTTGCACGCAGGGAGAAACGGGAAGGAAAGGGGGGCAAACATTACCGATTACTGGACTAGCCTGGGCGGATCGAACCTAGTCGCAGCGCAGACCCGGCAAGCGACATTGCGTGTATTGGGGGTCCCTTTTTTGGGAGGGGGCTTGGTTGCTTGGTTGTCCCTAGGACGAGCAGCGGATAGAGTGCCCGCCGTTGCCAACGGTTATCTCGTTAATTACGTACAGGGCCTGAGTTGAACTCGGAGACAAGATACAGAGACATTGATACGGACATAACGCGCAACGCCCCGGCCAACTCGCTCTAGCCGGACCGACAGACGCTGCTTTCACTTGCGGCTCGGTTTGTTCGGGCCTCACGAAACTCTCGCCAGTGACGGGCGTTCCCGAGACAGGACTGAGCTGCTCGAGTTGGTGTGCCGTGCCGTGCAGCAGCTTCAGAGCTTCCTGTTGGCGCTGCATTGGCGCGTGCGGGGGAGCAAGAGAAACGACTGATTTTATCCACCCGGACTGCCATTCGATCGTCTCTTTCATTCTCCCACCCCCATCCTATCCCCATCTTCCCTATCCATCCATCCACCCAGTCCACCAGTGTCCACTGCCCACCCCGTCAGCCCGGACCTGCTTCTTACAGGACACTACACGAACGGAACCCGGCTGGCGTCCTGGGGGGTGATCAACACTCTCGCAGCTGGTGAGTTGTCCGCGGGGACGACGCCCGCCTCATTAGGTTATGAGCTTGACAAATCCGCCTTCAGCCTCGGGCGCGTCGGCGCCTGGGTCAGTGAGGAGCGGCGGCGGCGGCGGAGGAGGAGGCGTTAGGGGACTGAAGCGCAGCGTGCAGGCTGCTTTCGATGGTACGTTTTGTGTGGTTCTTGTTGTATCGATTCCCTCCATCCTCTCTCCGATCCTGCAGTGCTGTACCCTGTCCGGCCTGTCCATCCCCGGAACGCGGACAGATGCAGAGCAGATGCAGATGCACTCCCTGCCCCGGAACCCGTGCTTGCCTTTGCACCAACCATTCGTCCCGTCACTCATTACGCCTGCGTTACCTGCGTTACCTGCGTTGGCTGTTGCCCGCAGGGTGTCTCACTATTTCCCGCCTTTGTATTGCTTTGCTTTGCTTCGCTTCGCTAGCCGACTACGCAGTACTACTGCTGTACTGTCCATACCTGGGGCTGGCTGAACCGCTGCACTGGATCTGCCCTGGCCCTGTCTTTTTAGCTGTGCTTGTGCTTTTCCGACCTGAGGTGTCTAGTCTGCTAGTGGCGTGGTCAGCGGCCGGTCGTCGGTCGGTGCTTCCGTTCCTCCTCCGCGGATTCCAGATCTTACCTGACTCGATCTCCGGCTGGCATTCCCTGCTCATGAGTTGGCTTTGATCGTCACCATCATCATCATCATCACCGTCTTCAAAAGACTCTTACTTTCTTCCATTTTATTCTTCTGCTTCTCCTGCTTCCGTTTGCGCACTCTTCCTCCCCCTCTTCTTCTTTATCTTGCCTCGGCGCCTTCAATCTGGCCTCCCCCGACCGGTCTTCTCCCCGACTTCACTCTCTCTCTCTCTCCACTTCCGAGGGTTTACAAACCGTGCCCATGCCAAGCGGCAAATGAGGCAAAGTCTGTAACCATCGCGAGAGTGAGACAGAGAGACCGCGGGCCAAGAAAACACCCCTTCGGCCATGCCTCTACGTCCTCGTCATGGCGTCGCCTTCCCAGCCCACGCTTACCAACAACGTCATATAGACTCTCATGACCGCACGCCAGGCTACCAGCCCAAAGTCCGCATCACCGACCGCTACCGTATCGTAGGCTTTATTAGCTCTGGTACCTATGGACGGGTCTACAAGGCTGTCGGCCGCGGCGGCAAGCCCCCCGGCGAGTTCGCCATCAAGAAGTTTAAGCCCGACAAAGAAGGCGAGCAGATCAGCTACACCGGGATATCTCAGAGTGCTATCCGTGAGATGAGTCTGTGCAGCGAGTTGAGTCACGGCAACGTTATCCGCCTCTGCGAGATTATGCTCGAAGACAAGTGCATCTACATGATCTTTGAGTATGCTGAGCATGACTTGCTGCAAATCATCCACCATCATACTCAGCAGCCCCGCCATCCCATCCCTCCAGCCACCGTCAAGAGCATAATGTTTCAGCTCCTCAACGGCTGCCAGTACCTCCACACCAACTGGATTCTGCACCGCGATCTCAAGCCGGCCAACATCATGGTTACATCATCCGGCGAGGTTAAAATCGGTGACCTCGGCCTAGCCCGGCGATTCGACAAACCCCTGCACTCCCTCTTCAGCGGCGACAAAGTGGTTGTTACCATCTGGTATCGGGCTCCGGAACTCATCCTCGGATCTTACCACTACACGCCAGCCATTGACATGTGGGCCATTGGATGTATCTTTGCTGAGCTACTGTCCTTGCGACCCATATTCAAGGGTGAGGAAGCCAAGATGGACAGTAAGAAGACAGTACCCTTTCAGCGTAATCAGATGCAGAAGATCGTGGAGATTATGGGCGTGCCTACCAAGGATCGATGGCCTCTGCTGCCTACAATGCCCGAATACAGCCAGCTCAACACCCTCGCCAACTCGATGGGCTCCGGCCACCATCACCACGGTCATCACAATCACCACCACGGACACTACGGCGGCCGCGGCCAACATGCTCCAAGCAGCTCCAACCTCGAGAAATGGTACTACGGCACCATTTCACACTCGCCCGGCTCGAATGGCGCCGCCCCTCTCGCGTCTCTCGGTGCTGAGGGCTACAAGCTGCTTGCTGGCCTGCTCGAATATGACCCTTCCAAGCGTTTAACCGCTGCCGCGGCGCTTCAGTCGCCATTTTTCAGCACCGGCGATCGTGTCAGCGCGAATTGCTTCGAGGGGATCAAGAACGAGTATCCGCACCGCCGCGTGAGCCAAGACGACAACGACATTCGCACGAGTAGCCTACCAGGAACGAAGCGGAGTGGTCTACCAGATGACTCCCTCCGGCCATCGAAGCGGGTGAAGGATTAAGGCTAGAAGGATGGAGGCTGCAAGATGAAGTATGGACTGGATCACGATTGAACATATATGGGCAGGAGGACTGCATTGCACGGCGTTACGGGACAGAATGTCATGATTTCAGACAGGCGGCAATTCAAGAAAATGCCCACAACAGAGATGGGTTGATCAAGGCGTCTACAAGGGGCGGGTATGCTTGTATAATCAAGGGGAAGGCGGAGTATATAGACAGGGTGTAAATGTCCGTGTCACTAGAGTTTGGGGAGTTGAACGAGAGGCATGCCTCGACAATCACAGCACGAATGAGCTGGTGTGACGCGGATAGCTGAATAGTTTTAGGATCACCCTGAAGAAGAAGAAGAAGAAGAAGAAGCAAAATCTCAGTGTTATTGTTTATTGAGAAGCTTTGTGAATGAGTGGTCTCTAGCTATGTTGAATGAGTGGATCACACCAAGCTCGTAAGTATATATATCGCAGGTCGTGACTTCTCAGCACGACAAGCACGACAAGCACGACAAGCACGACAAGCACGACAAGCACGACAAGCACGACAAGCACGACAAGCACGACAAGCAGTGTAAGCCCGAACCTGATACCAAACACAGCTACTAACTACTACTACTACTACTACTACTACTACTACTACTACTACTACTACTACTACTGGAATTCCACGCAACATAACTACCCTTTGGCCACCACCCTAACTCGAGTTCTCAATTCATCCGCCTTTATTCAGGACAAAATGTGCTGGGAAGTCCGCCGCGAGATAAAGTGCAACCAATGCTCTAGGCTCCTGGACGTCAAGAAACGAACCAGAGCGTGCGAGTTCGCGCTGAGCGAGAACGTCGTGTGTGCGCGTCCGATTGTCCTACCCGAGCTCGAGTTTGTGCGGCCGAAGGATTGTGGGGTGTGCGTTGAGGCGGCGCGGAGGGCGAGGCAGGCGCGGAAGTAAGGAGGGTTACCATGTCAGGCGATAGGGCTTAGCGTATGGTTTGATGATGGTAAGTGTGCCTGCAATTAGTTGGAGGTGGTGGTTTCTTAGAGCAAGGAAGGCCTGAGTGCTTCGTGCCTATAACTACATTACAGCTGTGAATTAAACGACTTCCTTTAGCTATATATATATATACAGCCCTCGCTACTCCAGTCCCCCGGTTTCCCATCCTAACTCCCATAGAAGCTGCAAGAAGGCAACACAAGTATCTAGAATATATAATCTCCAAAATCTCAGATAACCACCTAAAGGCCATTAATGACAATGTGCGAAATCATCAATGCAACGCGCAAGTGCAAAGAATGCTGCAACGTGATCGACTTCAGACACCGCTTCGTGCCCTGCAGCACCGCGGAACGAAGGAAGCGATACTGCGATACGCTGGAAACCAAGACTGCGGACGTTTTCGTACACAAGACGAACTGTAAAGTGTGTACGAAGCCTTAAGGTAGCCAGGGGGGTTGAATAGTGAGGCAGGTCGTACGGAAATATAGGGGGGACAGGCTGGTCGGATGAAGGGATTGTAGCGCTTTACAGGTGGGAGATGGATACTGTGAATCTACGGCCTTGTGCAGATTACTTAGGTGTTTCCTTTACAAACAGCAATAGCATAAATTGCCCATTGGTGTTACTAAGAGATCACGTTGCATTGTTCTATTCGTGTAAACAATCTCCTCAACTGACTTGCAGCGTGCTCCTATAGTAGACTCCATACAGGTTTGAGAGACATTGTTAATCAGACCAATAGGTTTTAGCGCCCTTTTGAATAGGATTCCGCGCTCAGTTTCAACTCAGTCCCAAATCGCCTTTCCCTCGCCGGTGGGCCGTTTGCCTGTAGGAACTGAATGGACGGTTGTTCCCAGTTCGTCTTACAGGCGCACATCGAGCGAATGACCTTTGCGAGCAACGCAATAATTCGGCTCGTGATTCCTTGCACAGCACACGACAGCCGTGAATCGTCTCGAGGCCTCGTGGATATAAATACGCCGGGATTCGCACTCCGAAGACCCAACAACTCCAATATAAACCCAACACAACCAAATACTAAAAGAAAAACGAAACAAAAAAACGAAACAAAAACCCAGCAAATCGCCCTACCAAACAAACTCACCCCATTTTTTCACGCAGCACGCCTTACCATATAACTTACAATGTGCGAGTGGGTCGAAGTCCTCCTGATGTGCGAGGGCTGCAACAAGGTGCTCAGCGACGGGGGCAAGAAGCTGGAGATGTGCGAGCCCGCCCGCACCATGACCGGCCACTGCCCGGACGGCGTCAGCTTCATAACGAGGCAGAGGAAGGTTTCCAGGGCCTGTTGCGTGGTCTGCTCGCCGCCCAAGAAGAAGGAGGGCAAGGGCTCTGACTAAGGGAGAATGGATGAGAAAGGGGGGCGATGCTTGTGAGGAGGAGGCAGAGTTGGCGAATATACCATGGCCTGGATCGCGGAGAAAAAGCGCAAATATAGCAGCAGGAAAGTTGAGGCGTGGGGGAACTGTTTACCTATCAAAGAGCCAGTTTCGGAGGAGTGAGGGTTGTGCCTAACTGTCGTTGTGAATAATACCTACAAGCTAGGTGTGGGGTGTAGTTGACCAATCTTTCTCTTCGAAACTTGTCGTGCCATGTAATCAAGTGCTGTGATGGCCATATCTTGTTCCCAGTTTGTTGCTAGCTTTCGTCGACATTGTGACATAGGTAGATGACAGCAACGCAATATATATCTACGTAGAATGCAGTAAATTACGGTTAGATGCTCTTCTCATGACCATCAAGCCTGATAGTTCAAATACGGCAAGGTTCCCTGTAGCTTACCATCGTTCGCACTGATCTCTCACATGGAGTCTGTCTTTGTATTTTTTTTTTTTTAGCTCAGTTCCTCTCTGACTCTGAAGCTGAGTTCTTGAAGAGCTTATTGTCAATCCAGTACATATAATGGCCGTTATAATCTGGCAAATGAGGCACCCTTCCATCCTTGACGCATCGCAACTGCAAAGCGAACTCTATTTTCCGTATGTGACTGTGTAACATATCCTGCGTTGTTTAGGTTAGTTGTATGAGTTTGGACGATATCGCAATATCCGTCAGTGGCGATGGATCAGTTCATCAGTCGCATAGCTGTAAAACGCACCGAGTCTCTGCTTGACTATTATTCTCAATTCGACTCTTAGATCACTGTTCTCTCACAGATGGGCAGCACATCTGACTCAAGTTGGTCAGCTGATGTCACTCTCTGCAGACATCGCATTAGCCCAGAGGCGTCAGTGATTCGATGTATAGGACGTCTCAGTCCACACCCTCGACCTTATGAATCAAGACCCTCAACAAATATTTATACGCCCCCAATTTCTGTATCTCCAGTCAGAAGTAGCTAACAGCACACACTGACCGCTTCTCAACTTGTGATTATAGAACACCCAGCATCCTTACTACCAAGAAGAAGAAGAAGCCTCTTCTCAACTCACGATACCACAGCACGCAACTACTACTCACTAACAAGCTAACACCCCAAGACATAAGCGTCATGTGCACCGCATGGGTCATCTATTGGAGGTGCCTCCACTGCAACGATATCATCACCTCCAAGGCATGGTTCGACAAGTGATAAGTAAAGTAGTTGCTTTGCAGTGAATCAGATCGAGTCGAACTATTTATATAAGCAAACAAACCTCTCTCAGCTCTTCAACAATCTCAGTCCAACACAACAGCGAAACCAAAATAAAACACTATATACATACATATACAGCAGCCAACCCACCTCCTCAACATCTTTAGACAGGGAATGTGCGAGAGAGGCGCAATCTGGAGCGAGTGTACCACCTGCGGCGTCATCAACTTCGTCGAGTACCGCTACGACCAGTGCGCAGAGTCTCTCCGGAGAGGTGCGTGGTGCCAGGCCATAGGGGGCTATTGCGAGGTCTTTTCGCTGGACGAGGCAAGCTGTGTGGACTGCTACCTTGCGTCGCTAGAGGAGGCTGAGGCATTGGAAGACGGCCCAGCCTAGGGCCCACGTTTGTCCTAACATGTGCCAGAACGTCGAAGTCTGGACCGAGTGCGACACTTGTTTTAACCGTAGCTTCCTCTGCTACGAGGTCGATGAGTGTGAAGAGGCTGCCCGAACCAACAGCCGGTGTCAACCCATGGGGACCGCGATCGGAATCCAGTCGACGGAACAGTCAACTTGTTTCGTCTGCTACGAGGCGGCGATGGCTGCAGCGCAGGAGGAGGGTCGACGCGCACGGAATTCCTCTCGTTGAAAAGGGACACGGAGCATGTTAACTGAAGCTGTCGCGGCTGCTGGAATTTGAGCAGCTAGTTCAGCATGTTGTATTAATATCTCAGGCCCCTGTCCAACTCGATCCCCATGCAAGTAGATAGGCAAAATGTTGGTAGTCGTCAAGAAACAAAAATGGAGGCATACTCATTAAGACGAGACTAAGTAGCAACGCAAGGAAAAAATGCACCAAATCACACGCCTCCACGCGCTGTCTACCTGTTCACATGTTCGTGCTCTCGCTCCGTCTTCTTTCTGCATTTCCTCCATCCATTTCTAACAGGGGCCGTATCTTTCATCTGCCCCTCGCCTAAACCAGCAAAACACAAAACAGGGTATTTCAACAAATTCAGGAGCAGCGACAGCGATAGAAAGAAGCAGCATCGGCGGGAGAAGGTGGAGAATTATGGCGTAAGGCGTGGCATGGCAGGGATGGAGAAAAGTATAGGTGGTGGATGATGGCTCTTGCCGTCATGGAGGAGGGAGGCGTGGTTGTAGATTGAAGCCAGTGGTGCAACGTCCTATCCCTGTTTGGATCCCAGTCCGCCTTCATGAGCATCTGCCATGAAAAACGGGTGTAAGCACCATCGCCAGGTTCCAGGTTGGCCTTGCGCCACGGTTATTTCGGCGTGCTGAGACTGGCACTTCAGGACAGGGGGTGGATCGGTGTCGGCGCCGGGGAGCGAGAGGCGAGAAAGAGCATAAGTCGGAGGAGTATCCAGGTCCAACAAAGTGGGGGTACCTTGCTATGTGCTGGAAAAGGTTGCGGTGTCGTCGGGTGATAAAGGTCGAGAGGATTCGGCCGTCAGGAGTGGGAGAGAAAGGGTGCCAGCTCAAATGTCTTGGCTGGAGCGGTAGGAGAAGAAAGCAGCGAGCTTCTTACTTCTTGGACGGCGCGGGAGGAGCCTTGACGTTGTTTGACAACCACGCCAAACCCTCGAGGAGACCCTCGCCGGTGGTGGCGCAGCTGGGTACGACGTACCAGACCTTGTCCTTGAGCTTGGAGAGTTGGAGAGCCTCGGTGACTTCTTGGGGGTTCATGGCTGCGAGGAGGGGAGAATACCGAGTTAGCAAGGCGGTGAAAGGGGTAGGACAGACGTGAGAAAGGGGAAGGCAACATACCCTCCTTGATATCCTGCTTGTTGGCGAAGACGAGCAGGAGACTGTCCTTCATTTCGCGATCGTTGATGATGCGGTGCAGTTCTTGCCTGGCCTCTTCCATACGGTTCCGATCGCACGAGTCAATAACGAAGATCAAGCCCTGGGTGCCTATGAGGGAGTCAGCATGTGGTTCTTTCGAGAGGGGAGTTACCCCTTATCGTTCAAGACAGGTTGGACATACCGCTGAAGTAATGCCTCCAGAGAGGTCGGATCTTGTCCTGGCCACCGACATCCCAGACGTTGAACTTGACGTTCTTGTAGGTAACGGTCTCGACGTTGAAGCCGACGGTGGGGATGGTGGTGACGTCTTGGCCGAGTTTGAGCTTGTAGAGAATGGTGGTCTTGCCGGCGGCGTCGAGACCGAGCATGAGCAGGCGCATTTCCTTTGATCCGAAGATCTTGCCCATCATTTTGGAGAATTGGCCGCCCATGGTCGCGGTTTAGTTGTGTCGTCGGGATCGAGTCAAGTCGAAGGAAAACGGGGGAAACGATGCGCGCGCGGGTGGCGGGGGAAGGCGAAAACAGCAGAACTGTCGCGGCGATGACAGACGACGATAGTGAGGGAGGTCGAGGCAAGGATGATGATGGTCGGGAGGAGAAGTGTTTTTTTTCTTCTCGTTTCTCTTTAGGTCGGGGAGTCTGTTTTTGTGCGGTTGACGGTTGTGTGGTGTGATGGGTCGATAGACAGTGTTTCGTTTCGAGTTGTCTGGCTCAGAAAGACACGAGCGAGTCAGCAGCGAGGTCGGCACGCAGGATACAGACAGGCACAGATGAGAGTCGGGAGTCAGCAGTAGAGGCGGCCAATTGAAGCACCAGGAGTGCAAGAATGTCTCTGAAGGATGTCTCTCTCTGGCGGGTTGGGGATTTGAGACTCACCGGTGTGCGGTATTGGGCGAGATGGGGGGACGGAGATGGGGGGACGGATGGATGAATGACGCGCCGGCCGCAATTACACGAAGCGGATACTCGGTGCAGGTCGGTCGTCTGGACTGGCGTGGATTTGGGTGTCGGTCGACGCGGAAATTAGAGACAGGTAGGCAGTAGAACACAGACAACTAGCGGTGATGGCTGTGGTTGTAGTTGTGGTTGTGGTTGTGGTTTAGCTAGAAAGGGTACCAAAGCACAACAGGTCCGTGGCATGGAGTGGCGGTTGTGCTGCCTGAGGTGGTGATGCTAGCCGGTGATGATGATGATGGCCTTTGGGCTGTGTGCTGCGTTGCTCCTGCCCTGGCCGTTGCTGTTGCCCTTGCCCGTTGCCCCCGTCAGGGGAAAAAGGGAAAGATTGAGTGAAGAGGGTCCGCCCACGTCGCTTGCTGCGCAACCCCTGGGTCGGGGCCCTGGCCCAGTCCCCTTCAGGGCTAGCTCCAGCACGGGGCAGCGGCCGGGCTGCCACTGCAGGGGAGAAAAGATTGAGGCCCTCCGTCACTAGAAGCAACTCTCACAAGGGGGTTCGTTCGCTAAGTAGTAGGTCTCTCTAAGACCCACTACCAAGTATTTTATAGCCTCCCTGTCCTTCGTAGGGCCACCACCGTCGGCTCGCTACCTTACCTACCTAATAAGTAGTACTTCGCCTCCTCGCGTATTCCGGCCCAACCACAAGTATCACAGTCCAACTGCCCGAGGTCATACACCGTCACCGTTACAAGTGTAGCCGCTAACAGAGTCTAAGGTGCTATCAAATCACTAATAAGGTAAGCAACGTCCTCCATGCAAAAGTGCACCCACGATCGGAATCAGGTGTAATCCCCGGGTTAATGAGTCTAATAGTACATAGTAGATCAAAACGGTCACGCTTGGGTCGTCAAATCACATGTGCACGGTTGCTCACGCTGTCCCGTGCCCCCTTGGCTAGCTCCTGTCAACTTGAACATCTACTCCAAATCCCAACTAGACTACGTGAGCCCAGGTTGTTTGCTCTCGTTTCCCCTACAGAACCTCACATGTGAAGGCCACTCACTCCCTTGGGTTTCTCGTCTTCACTTGTATGCCTACTCTCAAACTGACAGGTCTGGGTCTTTTCTTGTTAGCCAAATTTGGCCGGGTATCAGCATTACACATCACATAAGCTCATGTCGCGAGGTAGGATATCTGGCTGGGATTATCCATGGCAGACGAAAGCAACTTTTCAACCCTGGTTGCCTGACTCCCTGTATAATCAAGATTCTCATTATTTCGTATCGTCGTGGCTTTTTTCTTACTGAACAATTGCCGCCCTCGGTCCCGCCTCTGCCTACAGACAAGTCCACACTGCGTCCAGCCGAGGTCCAGCAACTCGCAGCTTACATGCAGTCTGGAGTCTATGCATCATCAAGCCCTGTACTCAATGACGAACCTCCGCTCCACCTGCTGTAGTGTCGACGAGTCATTTTCCCCCTCAAACTTGAGGTTCACCTTGCCGGTATCAGCCATGTTGTGCACCTCGGCCTTGTAAAACGTCGTCGTGTTGGGATACAGGGCCAGGACCACCTTTCCGTGCTCCCAATCCTTAAGCGTGCTTGCCAGGGCTTCCGAAGTGATGGGAATCATGCTGCTCGCGCTCGATCGGTACTCCTTCTGCTTACTCTGGTCGTCCGGCTCGATGTCAAGGACCTTGTACCGTCGGCTCTTACCCTCGCCCAGCACTTGCGCCACTTCGCCTAGTATCCAATCTGAGATCTGGTCTCCGTTGAGCGCCCGTGGCTTGAACGCAACTGCGTCACCCTTGGAAAAGAGCACCTTGGACTTGTTGCTGTTGGCCCCAACGGCGGACCCAGCTCCGCTTCCCGATGACCCTTGCGGCTCGACACTGTCGGCTTTGGGTGGCATGCTGTCTCTATCTCTGTTGCTGGAACGGTCACCATACTTCCGCGCTGAACCTCCTCCGATTGGGCTAGGTACCGGTGAATCCCCAGCCCCGTCAAAGTCATACAGTGACGAGGCCGTAGGCGCGCTCTCTCTAGTAGCTTGTCTCTTGCCCGGCCCGGCTGCCTGGGCCTCCGATTGCTCCTTAGCAACCACAACTGCGCGCAAAACTTTGAGCTGGTCCGAGAGAGCCTTCAGGGCCGCCGTGTTGGCATCAGAATGTTTGACCCCTGCGCGGCATAGCTGTTCCATTTGCTGAAGAGAATCTCCGGGGATCTTCTCCAAGTCCATCACGCCAACCTGCTTGTCCATGTTGACAAGCTCCGTAAGGCTGTCGTTCTCGGCGTTGATGCCGGCGACTATCTCCGAGACCTGGCCCTTGCAGAGCTCCCAGATCTGGACTTCCTCACCGTGGGAGTTTCCATTGTTCCGGTTGGAACCGCGCCCACTTCGGTTTCGTTGTGACATTTCGCGACCCGGGTGCTCTGGCTTGACCGAGTCCTGCCTTGGTGTCCTCTGTTTTGGTGGTTCGCTCCTTGGTGACCTCTTGGGTGTTGAAACCTCCGAGGCTACGACGTGTCCCTTTGCGCCGCGACTCTTCGATCTTGGCCTGCTCGGTTGGTTTGGAGTCGAGTCTCTACTGGACGTATCGTGTCGCTTGGTCCCTGGTCGCTTGGATTCCGGGGTGTTGGACTGGTAACGCCGGATCTCTTGAATGGTCGACTCCCTAGAAGGAGTATCGCGTCTCCGTGGGAGTAGGGGCTGCTGGTAATACGGCCCCAGGTCCTCCTGGAGGCTCTTGAGTTCGTCCCGTGAGGGCTTCGTCCCGTTAGCCATTCCGCCCCGATACCACCCGCCTAAAACCGATTGCGCAAATAAGAATCAACCCAGGAAGAAGGAAATAAACCAGCCGACAGAAAAGCCCAGCGCAAACGAACGCGTAAAAATGGACGGAAGTGTACGAACTAACCTTTGGCAGAAGGCAAAGGCGCTGGCGCGCCGAAGCCGGATGGCAAGGGGGGAGGAGGCGGATCGGGAGAAGTAGCGGAAGGTGCGAGTCTGGCAGATGACGAAGGACAGGCTAGGGATGGGAAAGAGGGGGAATAAAATTATTGCAGGAGGTCTCAAACTTTATATGCTCTGAAACGGAAGGTTTGGTGGTGGGTATCATGTCGTGACTCTGCAACCTTAAGAGCAAGGATAAGGACGGACGATGCAAGTGACGATAGCGATGACGGGTGATTGGGGTGGCAGAATCCAGGCGGTCAAGGTGCGTAGCGTTGCCGTATTGGGCAAGTAAGTACCTCTGAAGCCGTTGTGCCCCGCCATTTGAGTGCGAATTGGGTATGTGCACTGTCCATGTAATGTATGAGGTCTTCTAGGTAAGTTTGAAGTACTTAGCTATCATCATGAGTTGTTGCTGCGTTTCGGTTGTTCTGTCGAAAATGAGAATACTCACGTGCCTCCTTCATTTTTCTAGAGCAAGGGCAAACTTTCTTTCCCGTAGGTAGCGGTGTGCCTGCATCTTGTACTAACACTTCTCGGCCTCGTGGACGACTTCTCCCCACACTTCTGCGAGGTAGGAAGTCAACTCATGGAAACTCACTTAAACACAACAAATCCAAGTTTCTTCGCGGAGACTCTAAAGCAGCATCGCGTTCTAAGTCTTCGTCATAATGGGGAAAAACGACGCTGGCAGGCTTGTGGTTGCGTTCCACAGCCCCGCGTCAATTCTCCAAATGACCTGATGTCAGCAGTGGATAATCACTAAAGACAGCCTCAGGACGTAGACATTGAGCGATGAAGCACCCTCCAGCAACTCCGCCTCGTTGATTTCCAGCGATCCTTCATCGGAAATTACCTCTTTCGGGTCCTCGGAACTAGAAGCATTACTTTGTTCAGCCATTGAGGCCCGTCCGCTCGAGAACTGAACCCGAGGTGGCATTGGCGATGGCCTCGCACGCCCCCAAGACCATCGCCATCATCGGCTCCGCCATCGCCGGCCCGGCCCTCGCCCTCCAGATCCTCTCTCACCCCGTCCTCCGTTCCGCCTTCCGCCCCGTGCTCTTCGACCAGGCCGCCGCCCCGGGGCTGGAGGGCCACAACGAGCGCAACCGCGCCGGCGCCTCGGTCGGCGTCTTTGCCAATGGGCTCTACCCGCTGTACCGTCTGGGCCTCGAGGCCGCCGTCCGCAAGCGCGGCTACGAGTGCGGCAGCCTCACCACTTGGAGCTGTGACTATACCGGCGGCCACGAGAGACTCAATTCGCAGGCCCATGCCATGTGGAGCCACGACCTCCAGACGGGCGTTATGTACTTTGAGCGCCGGACTCTTCAGTCCCTCCTCGTCGAGAAGGTCAAGGACCTAGGCGGCCAGGTCTTTTGGGCCAAGAAGACGGCAGGCTTTCAAGCCCTCACCAACGGCCAGACCAGGGTCTCGTTTGCCGACGGGAGCGACATGGCGGTTGACCTGCTCGTCGGCGCAGACGGCGGCTTCTCAGCGGTCCGCAGGTTCGTCCTGGACCAGCGCAACAGCGCCACTGCGGCGGAGCGGTGGTTGCCCGACTTCATGGGCTTGACGGGCTTCTACGGCGTTTCGGGCGCCGGCATAAGTACGGAGGCTGCTCCGGCTCCATTCAGCGACTCGCACTGCGTCTGGCTGGACAAAGGCTTCCTGGCTTCCGGGCCCTGTACCGACGGCAAGACGCGGTGGGATCTGGTCCTCCCAGAGCAAGAGCCGCCGTCGTCGAGCGCCCCTCTCAAGTCGATCCCGGAGTCGCCCACGGGTGCTGAGCGCTGGCAGTCGGCCATCATCCCGAGTCAGTACCCGTACAACTCAACCGTGGAGATCCTGCGCAAGCACAAGAACGTCTTCCACCCCTACAGCGGCACGCTGGGGACGCTCTTCGGCGCCGCAGATCGCATCATCCGCACGCCGCTGCGCCAGCGCGTGTGGAGGCAGGACGAGATCCAGTGTGGCAGCACCGTGCTAATCGGCGACGCCGCCAGACTCATGCTGCCGACCAGCGGTCAGGGCACCGGGTTCGCCATCGAAGACGCAACGGTGCTCGCCCGGGAATTGCTCCGGCACGCGACTTCCCCGAAAAGCAGCAGCCTCCGGAGCGCGCTGGAGGCGTACGCGCAGGCCCGAGAGCCACGGTCGAAGAAGATGGCTAGCATGGCGAAGTTCGCAGCATCCATGAGCACGAGCACGGGGTTGTTCTGGCGGGGTCTCCGGTACTATGGCTCAAAGCTGCAGCCGGACCGCCTAGAAATGGAGTAAGTTGCTTGAGCCATGATGTTGATTATGCGTGATGCTAACTTCAGCCCAGGAAACCAAACAAGAAGGACCCTTGGCCGTTCAATGAACGCTTGGATGTGGACAGCTCGGCAAAGTAAGCTGTAACTTGGGTCAGACAGGGGACATCCATTAATTCAAGAACCACGGCAACATATTGGAGTCACAGCGTTCTCAACTTCTAACACATGGAATCTATAATAGTAGAGGCCATTATTAGTGTTACTTTCCGTTCGCTCTGAAGTGATAGAATCATTTTATTCCCCTATGCACTTAGGTTATACGTGCTCACTGTAATAAATATCTCTAACATCAGCAAGGCTTCGTTTAACGACTTTCACTTACACCAACCAAGGTTACGGCGTCAAAACCCCCGCCCAAGTCACAAAACTTGTTTGAACTGAAATTATCATGATTAAAATATATAGCTCCTTGCCATTGCATGTCATGAAAATCAGTCATTCATTGCATCCCATGCCTCTTATCCATACCTCATTTTGTTACTTTCACTAGCTCTCAACTCACATCACATTTTTACAGTTTCTCCTTGTTCGCCGACTCGTCAATCTCGCAAAAGGCTTTGAACGTGATAAACTCGTCATCTTCACCGCCCTCGGACTCTAGGACGCACTCGGCCGTGGCCCCGACGAAGTAGACGTAACCCTCCTTGATCTCTGCGCCAGTGGGACCAACGGAGATGCGGCCCTTACCGGAAGTGCAGATAATGATGCTAGGCCCATCGAGGGGTTCAAAGGTGGCCTTGGCGCCGTCGCCGCGTAGCAGCGTTCGTACAACGCCGAACTCCTCGATTGGGGGGTCGTAGAGGATAACGGCAGAACCGGAGCTATAGGCGTTGCGGTTGAGGGTGGCGTAGGGGTACTCGGTGGGTGACATTTTCTGTTCTTCGATGGGGGCGTAGTTGTAGGTGAGCATGTCGACTAGGGTGGGGACGTCCTTGAATTTTGGCGTCAGGCCAGCTCGGACGACGTTGTCAGAGGAGGCCATGCACTCCATGATGTCGCCTGAGAGGTAGGCATGGATGTCATCGGCCACCAAGAACATGGCCTCGCCGGGCTCGAGGGTGACGTAGTTGAGGAAGAAGAGGACGAAGAGGCCAATATCATTGCCAAATTCGCCGTGGAGCTTAGTGACGAGTCCGGCCAAAATCTCGCCAGATGTCGAGGCCACGCCGCCAGCGGCAAAGTCGGCACTCTCTGCGGTCGCTAGTTGCACGAGGTTGGCCGTCTCCTCGGCGATGGATTCTGAGGACGAGGACATGAGGGCAGCAAAAGCCTTCTTCAATGCCGCCTTCTTGACGTCGGTGACTCCCTCAGCAGCATCCTCAGCCGCCTCAGCGAACTCCTTGGCAACATCATCACCCACGAGACTTCTCAAGGGCGGCAGTTTATCCAGGAAATAGGCTATCTCCGCGAGCGGGCGGAAGCCACACAACCCCTGGAAGGGAGTAATGGCAATGGCCATCTCGGGCTTGTGGTTGTCATCGGGGTAGTCCTTGGGGTCGCTGGCATGGAGCTTCTCGGCGAGCGCCTTGTTGGGATGCGCCTGAATGGAGAGGGCATTGTTGATGGAGAGGACCTTGAAGAGAAAGGGCAGCTTGTGGCCGTAGCGGGTGGCGATGGAGGAGGAGAGGAGGGCTTGGTTTTCGGAAAAGAGGTCGAGGAGGGAGCGGCCAGTTACGACGTCACGGGAAGGGTTCGAGGGATGAGTGCCCATCCAGAGCTATACAGTGGATCAGTCAGCACATGAGTCCATCACCAATAGTCCTGCCCAGGAGAAGGAGAGCTTGCCTCGGCGTATGGCTTCTCGGACTCGATGGTCAGGTCATCGGAGGGGGTAGCAGCAGCGAAGCGGGCAGCGGCGGAGTCGAGACCCTTCTTGCCCCAGGCGTACGAGTTGACGCCGCAGTGGAGGCGTAGCAACGGGACCTGCATCTTGGTCGTATATGCGAGCGTGTGTGATATGGACAAAGCAGCGTGGTTGTTGCGACTTGAGGCGGGGGTGGGATGCGAAATGCGACTTGCAACAAGGGCGCTGTTGCAGCTTTCAATGCGGGCGTGTGTAACTCGAGTGACGTTCGATGTAGAAGCGGCAGAAGGGAACTGGAAATCAGGCCGCTGACAAGAACGAGAGAGAAAAAACAGGAATAAGTCAGGAAGTGGGATAGGCGACCGAGGTGAGGCCGCGGCGCAACGCAAAGCGGAGTTGATGGTGGGAGAGAGAGAAATCCTTCTGAGGTTGCGACACGAGACGGGCGAGGTGGAATGGAGGCGATGACGAAGTGCTAGTGGAGGAAAGCGGCAGGCTGGCAGCAGATCAACTAGGGCGGCAACAGGGATCTAGGGAGGCGCCAGTGGCAGGGACAGCGGGCTAGGCTAGGGACATGCCACTGTTTTATAGGTGCATGACCTGCTAGAGCCCACTGAAGCTGCGGGAATACAAAACACCGCGCCCCCGTTGTGGAATGGAGCCCGGCCCGTCCATCCAGCATGACGGGGGGAGAATGGAGCTGCCGTACTATGTACATCGCACCTCCGCCGGGACGTCGGTCGAAGCTATCCCATTGCCTATCAGTACCCAAGGTACAGCGGCCACAGTGGTGAACAGCGCTAGACTCGTACCTGGCAGGGGGGAGGGAGGCGCACACTGCCCCGCCGCCGTACCCCGCTGTGGGCCGTTCGCAGCTGGGCCCGGCCTAGCCTGGGCCTCGGTGAGGGTGAGGTGTCCTCCGCCGCGTTCCTTTTTTTTTTGGATCGTTTTGATGCCATGTGACTGCGAAGCAAGGACTCGTTTATTTCTAATGGTTTCAATAGATTGGACCTAACTCTTTTGTTGGGTTTGTCTTGGGAACAGATCGTTCAGCTACTGTCCACGTGGACATTTACTTGGATGAATCGAACTGATCCCCACATTGGGGACTTACACGGTCCATGTAAGTTACCTAGGTATCATGGAAACCTCACCTCATCATCGTCTCATCCACACACGAATCCATACCATCCTTCTCAGGGGCTTTCGCCTTCACTTTCACTCCATAACAGCCCCCTGCAAGCCGAACAGTAGACTAGTTACCCCGTATAAGTCGCATCCCTTTCTTTTCTTCTTTCTCGCTGCTCGTACAAACGTATACATCACCATGCTGTCCCTCCACAGCGTCAGAAGCCCATCCTTGCCCCGTGCCTCCTTACACACGCACCACGTTGGTGTCGGCACATTCTGCTACCCGTCTTCTCCCACGCTGCCAGACTCGACGTCCCCGGCTGCTTCCCCGTGTTGTGACATGTCGAAATAGCTGTGGCGCTCCTTAGCGTCTGGACTCGATCTTGACGATGGGTCGACGTTCACTTCTTTCGATAGAGAGATAGACTGGTATGAAAGAACTAGTATGAGAGTCACTACCACGACTGCCTCTAGCAAGGACGAGAGTCAAAGAACAGCTCACTCAGGCCCCAAAGACCGCATTATCACCAATCACTAAGCAATCACGGAGGCATCATCATTGAGATACAACCAAGTCTCTTTTTTGCCCGGGCTAATACCCGTCCAGTTTTTTAAGTCAAAGATCAATCTACAGACCATCCCAAGGAAGCAGCCACAACCCCAGTCCTCCGCACCATCCTCCCACTCCGATTTACCTTCACCTCTCCTCCCCCATGTTGGCAAAGGCGCCCTGGGAATCCCGCTTGGGGATCCTGTGAGTCCAGGGCCATATGATGCCGAAACTGCCAACGGTGATCGAGGGAAGAGCGAGCAAAGTCCACCGGGGGTGGGATTCCCCCCCAAGCCTAGCCAAAGAAAGAAGTCGAGATAGAGACAGTAAATTCGCACCATGAGAGCCAGTGTTGGCGGGGACTCCAGCAACCGTCCCCCTCGAGGATTCCATGTCAACGAGCGCCGTGGCCACTGCAATGTAACTCGGGGAGATAACCCGCCACCGTGACACACACAACGCTCGTCGCTCAACCACCTCTGCTGCCGTGCACACCCCGCTTGGCCAGGGCACGCCGAGCTGTCAGCCAAAGAGCTGAGCCCCTCCCTCGGAACCGGGCGTCGACGACATGGCTGCAAGCCACAAGTTGATGGAGCGTCGCCCCCTGGTTCTCGTAGCAGAGCCCAATGATTTCGCTCCGAGGGAGGAGGATAAGAGGATCCTCCTCGTGTTCGAGAATGGTTGAGCTGACGCTGTATCCCGAAGAGAACGGAGTGCAGCCCCCGCTGTAAAGAGAATGAAGGAAAGGTAGCCAATGAAACAGTTCTGGTCAAGTAGAACAAGCAAGCAATCTCGGTCTCGCACCAACTCTTCGACAGGTTATCCCTTATCCGGAGACCCCGTCAAACGCCCTGGTTGTTGGGGTGTTTAGGTTCGGAGCACAGCACCCTTGGAGTCGCTGTCGTCCGCACCAGCATCAGCGTCGGATGCGCCTCCGACGTCGCCTGGCATCATGTACGATGCATGCTCGCCGTGGTTCTGCGCAACAAACGACGACCCGTGGTGGGCGTGGCTCGAGGCAAGACCGCCATCAGTGGCGCCGCGGCTGTCCATGTGGGTGGACGTGATGGTCGCAGCAGGCGACCCCGTGGCCGAGGTGGTCGTGTCGGTGTACCTGTAGGTCATGTCGGGGCCGGAGCCCGGCGAGCGCATCGACTCGGCGGCGGGGGTGCCGGCCGAGTACATGGCCGCCTCGGAGGTGCCGGTGGGGGCATAGAGGCCGTTGGACCGGGTGAGCTGGGCGGCAAGGCCCAGGGGAGGGTACGACGCGGCAGCGGTGGGCATGCTCGGCGACGACTCGTAGTTGGTGTAACTGGGGGCCGACGCATCGGAACCGGGGGTCATCGGGGCAGCGCTCGAGGCCGAGGACTGCGACGACCTGCCGTGAGCCGGAGAGGAAGACCCGTTCCGGTAGGGGGTCATTCCCGCGGCGGCCAGGGCAGCACGTCCAGCGGGGGTCGAGGCACGGGTGATGATTATAGCCCGGTCATGGAGATCGGCAACCGCAGCGGAGGCGGCGGGGGAGGCGGCAGACACAGCGACAGAGACGTCGGTACCGCCAGGCATGGTGGCCGTCCCGTGGCCTTGAGCCGCAGCGCGGCGGACGAGGCTGGCGAAGCTGGTCAGGTCCGAGTCCTGCTGGGCCTGTTGGTGAGCCTGCTGGCCCTGCTGAGCCTGCTGGACGGCGTGGTGGTAGGCGCTGTAGTTGACACCCTGCTGCTCAACCGACATGTTGCCAGCCCAGGTCGAGGCCGCGTCGAAGGGGCGTCCGTGGTAAGCAAAGGCAGACGGGCCCGGGCGGTAGGCGAGGCTCTCGTACTGCGTCGGCGGAGCTTGAGCGGCCGGGACGACGGTAGAGCCGCGGGAGTGGTACTGGCGGGAGGCCTCGACACTGTAGCTGAAGCTCTCCTGCTTCATCTGCGTCTCCTGCGAGGCAACCTGGTTCAGCAGTCAGTCAAGTGTAGGATGAATGGAGGTCCTCTATGTCACTTACTCGGAGGTACAGGCATGGGTCGAACCCAGCGTTCTTGCAGTTGTGGCAAGGCATTCCATTGCCAGTATCGCCGCTGCATCGGATCTTTCTCTTGCGGCAGCGTCCACACTGGTCTTGTGTTAGCCATATCCATCTTCAAGCCGAACCGTCAAAGGAGAAAGGAAAAGGGCATGGAGGCAAGGATAGGGGAAGAAACATACGGCAACGGCAATTCTCTTGCGCTGGGGGGAAACGTCATCCGACTCACCCAGGGGCGATGCCCGCGGGTCCGGGTAGACGGGGTAGGCGCCGTGCCGTCTCTCGGGGTATGACGACGGGTAGGCTTCGACCCGGCTGTTGTTGCGCCGGCCCTCCACCGACGGATAATAGGCGGGAGTCACCATCGTTGCAAACTCCGCTGTCAGGCTTGTCAAGTGGCGTGACGGAAGTCTGAGGATGTGGCTTGAATGAGTTGTCAAGGAAGGCGGACGGGTAAGCTGTGGTCCGATCAACCTCGTCACTGCACCAGTTCATGTTAGCATCATCCATTGGAGACGGCAGGGAGAAGGGCAGCTACAGGAGTTCTCAGGTGGGAGAGATTCGAGTTCGTCAACACTCAAATGTTGGCACCTCTCGTGAAGAGTGACGAAAGGTTTGAAGTGAGATGAGGAGAAGGTAAAGAGAAGACGGTGAATGTCGATGAGTTGAGGAGAAAGAACTCGAGAGGAAGAGAGACGCCGTACGACTCACTTATAGTCGTCGCGGACATGCCCACGGCGAGGTCGGCCAAGGTCTATCTGGATCTGGATCTTGTTTGCCTCGTCCAGCACGAGCCCCCCTTTCCCCATCCCTCCCCTCAAACGAAGACAACCTTGCTGGGACACATCAACACAGTCTGATCCACCAAAGACAATACTGAGGCTGGTACGAAGGCACGCACGCTGGGGCTGCTTGCTCGTGGACTACACCCCGGCCCCTCGTACAAAGATGCCACTTGCAAGACTCACTCCAACGCTCGAACCCTCTCAGAAAGGGGACCGCCGCTGCTGACTGGCGGGTCTTCGCGTAACCACCAAGTAGCCAGGTCGGATAGGTACACGACGACTGGGGTGATGCCATGCGGCACCAGCCTGCCTGGACGCCATGTCCGTCCATGGAGAAACGAGGAACAAACGGGCAGGGATCGTGGTGGAGGGTCGATCTAGGCGCCGATCAGATTGAGGCTTTCCTCGTCGTCGAACCAGACGCGCAGGTCTGCTGGTCTCAGACCCCCTGAGACCGGAGACGAGGTTCTCAAGAGCGTTTGTTTGCAAACGACTAGGACTGCCCACTGTGTTTTCAGAGACATCAGGCGCACGGTGAGCATCGAGAGACCTTGTCCAAAGTCACTCCGCCATGGCCTTCGGCATATGGACGACAGGGACCGCTTCGGTGCCCGGCACAGCATACCGCGTGGGGTTCGAAGTCCTTGTTGTCTCGCTACTTGAAAGTGGTGCTTCGGTGATGGAGACTTGCGGCGATGCTCTGTTTGACGGGCTACCCCCTATGTTCCCTTGACACCGGTCCATGTCGTTTTCCACTTTGAGCAAGAGGCGTCGTCGAGAAGGGAACAGTGAAGAGCTCTCCACTATCTAGAAGACAAACAAACAGCAACTCCTCAGAGGCCTCACCCCACTTGTGCAAACCTGTAGGCTGTGAGACAATGACACGATAGATGGAGAGGCTTTGTACTCAGATACATTGAGGGTACTGGGATGTGCGAGCTCAGACTCTCTTTAGGTAACGCAACCGCAAGTCACTCGTCAAAAGATGTTCGAACATGGACTTCTCAGTCCTTGCCGTGTAACGCCATGGCAGCACAGCGGTGACGAGAAAGGATATCAAAGTCGCCCCGATGGCAACGTCTCAACAGTGTGAGTCGCCATCACCACGAGCTCAACACTGGCCGGCCGTCAAAAGTTTGTCGTCCCGGTTTCAGCTATGACGCGCCATACGCAGAAGCTGCATCAGACGCAGCAGTTATCCGTTCAACGGCGATGATCCTCATGCGCCTGCACCTGAGCGCCGCCAAACTACCGAACGGCTGACGAGGACAGAACGAGAACCAGACTGGGGCGAGAAAGACGGCAATATGGTAAGGAGGTCCGTGATTTGACAGCGGCACAAACCGTGACGACTATACTCCGTTAAGCAAACATCGAAGAGGTGCGAGAATGACCCATACGGCGTTGAAAAGATGCATCCACGCTGCATGTTTGCTCACAGAAAGTACTTCGGCCACGTCGCTCTGGCTTAATTAGGGCTCGGCAGGCATGGAAGCACAAACCGCCCAAGATGGCTTGGGAAAGAGAAGGAAGAACTGAGCTACCAGGGCCATCACAGTCGCCATCATCCTTCGTCCTTTGTCCTTCGTTGCACAGGCACAGTGGTGGTGATGGGCGTCCGCGGGGTTGACGTCCGTGTTGGGTGTCAAAACCTGGGACTCGGATCCCACGTACCAGCCCACGCAAGGCTACGCGCAGCAGCAGCAGCATGAGAAGGGCCGGGGGCAACTCAATTGACATGGCCAAACGGTCGATCTCGTGCGAGTGTAATCACAACATGGCCAGACCGCTCTGTATGGGGAATCAAGACCGGGGCATCGGGGGGAACGGCCATGCAGGCTCCCGGGAAAACCGCCCGCGCAGTATTCGTAGGCGCCGTGGGATGTTTTGCGTTTGCACTCTGCAGTTGTACTGTATCTTGGAACCATCGGGGCCCGTTGCAAAACTCGATTTGGCCCCCCGCCACAGGTCCTTGGGGGCCAGATGCTCCGCTGCAAGAGATCGCCAAACGCAACCGGGATGCCGTCCGATTTGCTTGCCTGCCTCTCGCATGGGGTCTTTCTCTCCGCCAGCTTCTTACAAGGATCATGTCCTGCAGCCCTTTTGATTAGTAGTGTCGGGACTGGCCGTCTGAGCGTAAAAACGAAGCCTTGGCATGTTAGTAAGGCTGCGAAGTGCATTCGGCCGCCTATTGACGCCGAACATATCCACCTTGTATATGCAGAGGGCTCTAGGGAGGGAGAAGGGACAGCTCAGAAGATGGCAAGCAAACGAGCTTCAGCCACTTTTTGCTTTTTCCCAGGCTTCCTCGAGCCCAACTTCCCGTAAATTCTGTTCAAGGAGACTTGTCTCGAGGTGTTCTCTCGAGGAAACGCCCGTCTGTCTGTGAGTATTCGGGGACATGGCTCTCGGCTGGGGGCATGGCAACCACGTCGACACCGCTTGTCTCTGACTCCGACCCCAATACCCCGTAGCCTCGAAAGGATACCAATACACAGCAAACAAAGAGTCAGCCTCGTAGCTCATCATTCTGCGCGCAACGTTTCAACTCCACCACCGTCCCGTCGCCATCTACTATGAGGAAGGGTGTGCAACTCAACTCGCATTCGCCAGAAGCATGAAAACCTCGTTTCAACCGAACAAGTTTTCCTTCTCCCACTGTCTCCCACTGTAGGGCAACGGCATATGGCGATACCGACTTGTCCAGTCCCGGATAGTGTCGTTCTCTCCCCCCCCCCACACTCTCTCTCGTGGCGACAATACAGATGGCAGAGAAAGAAAAGGTCCGGGCCCGGCCAGGATCTGACATGGACCCCAGGGCGGAAAATTTCAGCCTAGGCGACTTCCCGTGGGGACGATGCTGCCGACCGTCCTGTCATTAAAGGGTGTGACGGGCGAGGCTGCAGGTTGCTGCTGTGCACCGCTGTGTGATACAGACGATTGGCTCGCCTTGACCAGGGGTCGCATCTGGGCAAGACCGTCAAGGCGTCTCTGTGACTCCTCCGTGCTAAATGCGGATTGGACGCCGTCGCCAGAGCGTTTGGCTGACTTGCAGTTGAGTGTCCATGTCCGTCCCCAGCCCACACCCTGCGAGGACAACCCCCGGGCCTGATGGCCACATGTGGGGATCGTTTCCGCCCTGGAGCCGATCTACCGCTGGAATTCATTGATACATCTGCCAGAGGCCAGATCGGAGATATCACAAGGCCTCGTGGACATGGCTTGGCAGAGATGTCGCTTCCCGATGGACGCAGTTTGCCGCCCAGGTCAACTGGCCCACCAGCGCCAGCCTCGACCGCCGCCGCCAGAAGATTCAGACGGCCATGCCAAGGTCGCACATCTCGACAAAATCTCGGCTGGGGGGGTTTGACGCCCGAGGTGGTCCCCCGGTGCTACGAAAGGCAGCGTCAATCTCAACTCTGGCCAGACCACCTCTGAGGTCCCACGCTGGTAGGTAGAGGACACAACGGCCACGGACCCATTGGTCCGGGTACCACCCAGAAGCATCATGATGCAATTCCTTATTGACGGTGACTGTTTTCAGGCCCGGACGTCGGTCTTCAAAGCCCGGAGCTCGTGTTGAAAGACGTCGGGAAGAGGCACCCAATCGTCAACATCCACCAACGCCAAAGCCGAAGCAGTTGCGGGTCTGAAACGGTGTCTTGGCCTTCTCCTGCAAGAATCGAAGCCCGCTCCTAGCTGAACCCGGTACATGGAATCATGGCAGCGCCGAATCCAAACACATGGTGGGTGGGTGGGCGATCCAGGGTCGCCTGCGATCAATGACACAAGGCGAGGAACGTATCCATCAACCTTTCAGCGTAGTGGAGCGTGGCGGTCTCACCCACGGGATACCTTGCATGTTTTCGACTAGTCCAGAGCCATGTCCGTTGCGGCGTTCAATATGCAGCAACCATAGCCGAGAGAGAAGGGAGGGGGGGGTTCCAGATAACTGAGCATATGCGGTAACTAGTCTTGTTCGACCTTGGCCTCGACACGCAGTTTGGCCCTGGTTTACAGTGCCCGAATTAAAGAAGAGACATGCTGTAGCGTATACCTTGAAATGCCTGGTCCTCCGTTGGCGAGTGTGGATCGGGTGGGCTGGACCTGGACTGTTGAGCACCCCCAAAACACAGTGAGTTGTCATGTGTGACGACATCGTTGGCGCAGCTATAGGCGTGGGGGGTGGCTGCGAGCAAGCGTCCTTCGGCGACCGGTTAGCAGAAAGAAGATTGGGCAAGGGGCCGAATCTTGTCTGGAATGGCAGTTGGGGTTACGCAGGCCGGGAAGAGAGATCTATCCTCCCCGGTCGACCCACGTCTGTGCCAACCTCTTTGGTTATTCAGAACAAACAACATCCGTTTGCATAGGTTGTTTAGTATATCCTTGAGCTCTCATCTCCACCTCATCGCATCCCTCAGCCAGCCCTTTACCCTCACCGCACAGTCCTTCTGCGAGGCAACGTTCTATACAGTCCGTCGTGTAGTACACGCTCACAGTGTCCATCCCAGGATCAACAACATAGTCAGGAGCTCATGCGAAGGGTTGCGAAGGGTTGAAAAGAGTCCCGACTCTGCATATCATGTCCTAGCTCCGGGACTCTCGGCGTAGACCCAACGACGTTTGTCTTGCACTTCGGGTTGTTGCAATATCGAGAAGTGGGGCGATGTCGAGAGCAGCACACAGTGTCCGTTCTTGTTCAGACTTTAGGCTAAGGATCACGATCAGATCGGAGCAGCGGACGAGTTGTGGTTGGGTAGTTGGGATACGACGAACAGTGGCCGGGCGAAAACTCGTATCGGCACCATTGTTGTTGACTAGCTTATGCATGGAGCAAACAGGCTTGTCTTGCATGCATGGCGAGCGCCTAGGAAGAAGGCGGAGGAAGGATATCGATGATCAAATCGAGGCCGGTCGGGGTCTGCAAAGAAGGCGAGATAGCAAGGGCATAGTGAGGCGAGAAGGTGACGAGTGGGCGGTGACGAGCACCTTGGCCGTCGAGGCTGTGAGAATGGCAAACAATGAGCTCCTCGTAAGTTGATGGCGGTGCTAATGCAGGCCGGCGCAGGAATAGTTGGGGGCGATGAGAACCCAGCTTCGAGAGTAAGGCATCTCAGGACCTGACAACGATCCAAGACTGACCTCCCAATTGTCGAGCAGTCTCCCAATCACCCCTCGTGTGGTGGAAGCATGGTGAGTTCGAATACTCTGCCCTCCCCCCCTATGCTGGACCACTTTGTCGGAATCCGCCACCCTCCTCACGCCCCTGAACCTTTGCAACCTCAGTTCGAAATGCGAGTAGAGATGGGAAAACGGCGCAATATGCTCGTCTGTCATTGAATCCGTGATACGCTGTTGCTGGCCCGGTTATTGCCTGCTTCTCTTTTTGTCCTTGCTTTCACCTCCTAGGCCTCCGCCCGTAGTCGTCTCGACCACGCCGTTCCCTGTCCCTGTTTCTATCCCTATCACGACCGCCACCGCGTTCCCTGTGATCTCGGTCCCGATCTCGACGGTCCCATTCCCTCCTGTCCCCTCGATACTCGTCCCTCGGCTTCTGGTACCTATCGCGGCTCCCGTCTCTCCGTCTTGGACTCCGGCTCCGGCTCGGATGTCCCCTTGAGGGCTCTGACTCCTGGGGCTGTGGAGGCCGCGGGGAAGGTCCATCCTCTTTCTGCCGGTCGCCGCCGTTGTGCTCAAGATGTCCCTTCATCTCCTCCTTGCCGTAGACCATGCCGTAGTGGTTCCCTGTGCTCCGCTCGCCCTCGTCTCGGTACTGTCGTCGCTTTTCCAGCTCCCTGACACCACCCCAGCCACCGTGGTTGGCATTCACTCGCCGCTTATTATTAGCGTCCTTTCTCCAGACATCGCTCAGCTTGCTGACGCTCTGAGAGAAATCGACGTGGATGCGTCGATCGTCAATGAGAACGCCCTGCATCTTGAAGTATGCCGCCTCGCAAGATGCCTTGTCCTCGTACTCGATGAAAGCATATTGTAAGCTGTCGCCAGTCTTCTGATCTCTGATGACTTCACAACTCAGGATCTTGCCAAACCGGCCAAAGATGAGCTCCAAATCATCGTCCCCGGTTACGGGATTCAATTTGCACACAAAGAGGACGTTCTCCGGGGGCTTGACTTCGGCAAAAGGCAGATCCCCCATCATTTCCAGAGTGAGAGCCTGTGCCTTAGCTTCCCGATCTCGTCGTCTCCTTTCCAGCTCTGCCTCGTCCACGCCGTCGTCTGCATGTAGTGCTGCTTCGTCCGCAATTCTAACGGTTTTGAGTTGTTCACTGGTTGGAGGCGGGCTCGAGCTTGGTTCTCGCAGGCCCGGCGGGTCGGGATAGGGGTCGTCCAAGATGACGGTGTGCTTGATCCGAATATCGATGAGCGGGTAGCCCTTGTCATCGACAATCGCCTCGTTGACCTTTTCCAAGGCATCGAACCCCTCGACGACCTTGCCAAAGATAGCTGCCTTGCCATCCAAAAAGTCCGTGTCCTCGCCCAACGTGATGATGAACTGCGATCCGGCCATCCTTGTATCTGGGTCGGACGGGAGCGGCACCGTCGCCATGCTGACGGTGCCTCGCTCCAGGTGTTTCAACTTCGGGTGGAGGAAGGCGGGGAATGTGCGCTGGGACGGGTCGCCGGAGACATGGCCCCATATCGAAGAGCCGCCATCCGAGTCTTTGGCAAGCGGGCCGAGGGGATCGCCGGTCTGAAAGGAGAAGTTCTTCTGGACGGAGTGGACGGGGGAGAAGTTGTAGTACTTGACTTTGCAGAGCTTCAGGAAGCTACATCATCTGTCAGTTCAGCGATTAGATGGGAAGCAGCAAGATTGCATCGGAACGTACTTTTCGCAAAGCTTTGGCGCGTGCTCAACCAAGAGGTCGATGACGATGTCGCCTGCGGTGGTCTCCAGGAGGACAGACATTGTCGCTCGCCAGCCGGGGTGACGTCTCGATTGTGTTCCTAGTAATTCCGCGACACTATGCGATGGATTAGAAAGCCACGTAGGTCTAGTGGGAGGTAAAGTCGTCGCGTTGAGAGCCTCGTGAAGTGTAGTTTAGGTAACCTTTGCGCGAACCCAGCTGTGAAAGGTGACGCATGGGCGCATGCGCCACATTAGTCCATGAGGCCGGGGTGCGTCAGTGGCTGTGCTTGTGGCGCAGACCAAGACGCGACAAAAACGGGTGCATTTTGGGTTTCTTATCACGTGACTTCTCCGCAGGACGGGAATGCTGTGGCTTGATTGTGAGTCTATTTTGATCGTCAGGGCGCAGTGGCTGAGAGTGTACTTCCTACGAGGTCATTACAGTCTAAGCCGCTGAATACGAAAACGTCGCCTCCATCGAGCTATTTTTACTCTTTGCCATCATCGTAGTCCGCAGTAATTACGACGACAGTCCAACATCGCCTCCAGCAAGCGCAAGCACAGATAGCGGCAATTTCACAGTCCGCAATCCATATCAGTGGACGACGGAATGTGTTGTCCCAGCGCCGAAAAAAAAACCCGGTGCCAAGCCCCTTAGCCAAGCTCGAGTTTAGGCCGGTTGAAGTCACCAGGGCCCCTGTGAGACTTGGGAACGGATGAGGCTTTAAAACATGGGTGGCCAATGTGCGAAATGATACTCATTTCCCCAATCAGTCCGGGACGATTGTGTATAAGATTGCGGGTTTTGCGCGAACGCGTGTGCACTGTAGTGGATAGCATTATTTCATCAACGGAATCAATAGTGGAGTATGGTTCTTCGGGTGATGCGACATTAATTGAAGATTGATATGAGACAGCAAAGATCGATGGTAATGTGCACCCATTGAAGGTTGTTTTGGCCGAAGCCGCTAATGCTAAAGTGCCCAAGAAAGGCTAATGTTCAGTTTCCCCGAAGGGTGATCCCACAAGGATGATAAAATGTAATGATAGACTCCGGCCCACCAGGGCTTGGCTTCCCAGCACCGGTACAAGAATGTTCAAGAATGTAGAAATGAAAGTTAAAAGTGCTCGCGCCGTGCTTGCGCCGTGCCATGCCCATGCCAATGCGATGCCTAAACCCAGGAATGCAAGACTATGACGATGTCCTGTTCTGTCCGTCTGCAAAATCCATAGCCGCCCAACAAGATGAATCTCTCTAATCCAGAGAAACAACGCTTTTTCCAAGTAAATCCCATCCCAGTAGAAACCCCCGAGACCATCTTTGTCCAGTCGGGGGCCGTTTTCCAAACGCCATTACCGATGCCGAAGATGTAAGAGTGGATTAAGATTAAAAAGAATAGTAGGTGTTGTAGCGCGATACTGCCGGGAATGCCACTGGTATGTTCCAGGGACTGCAGTTCGTCGCATTGTTTTGAATGCTCAATCGTTGGAAGTTCTTCTCCGTCGTCCTGACCGGAGCTCCTTTTCCGTCTCCATCAGGCGTGTTTGTACCCACATGCGGAACGAACGGTCGGTCCGAACGGTGCTGCAGTTGAGCAGCTCGGTTAATGCGCGCTTGATGCTCTCGTTGACGTCCGACAGGCGCTGTTCCTCGGCGGAGATCTCGCAGAGCGTCTCCTCGTCGACAATGGTGGTCAGTTCATTGCCGCGATGGGCGTCGTCCCAGCCGCTACAGCGAGCATGGGAACGGTGTCGGCGCTCACTGCTTCGGGAGTGTCGCTTCGGTGAGGAGGGGACCGACGACGATGAGGACGACGATGACGACGATGATGAAGATGAAAACGAGCGCGTGGGCGAGGACGAGGGTGTTGACTGGGAGGACCGGGTGCGACCGGCCATTTGGGGCCGGATCTGGGAGAGGTGACTGGAGAGCTCTTGGTGTTGCTCCTGGAGGAGGATGTACTGCTCGAGGGCAAAGCTCTGGATGCTTGTGGCGGCCATCTTGGGGATGGAGAGAGTAGAGGGTGAAGTGGCGGAAGTAACTGTTATGGTGATGTTGGTCGATGTCGACGACGGCTTAGATGTAGGTCGGTTTTGACCAGCGAAGAGGTGGGGTCTCACGTCTAATGACGAGACCATCGGATGCGATTACGACTTTATAGGTAGAGCGACGAGCGAGGAAGGCCGAAGCAGCGATGATGGCGAGAGAGAGGGAGGAGCCAAGCTTTCCAGTTTTATATTTTCTCTTTTATTTTGTGACGTCGACGAAGAGTGTTGAATAGCCGGGTGCGTGTGGAGAGGCGGTTTTTGGCGGGTTGAAGTCGGAGAGGCGAATTGCGTCCGGTTGGGGCCAATGTGCAAGCTAGGAAACGCAACGTGTGTGTGGCTGGTGAAGAATACCGGGGTCCTTTGTCTGAAGCAGGTTTTCCAAGATAAGACGGAAACAGACAGACACAGGTAGAAGGGCTATGGTGTGCTGTGTGTGGTATTTGTAGATGAGGCCGGCAATGGGTGGCGGCGGACTGGTGGTTGAGAGTTGGTGGTTCGGTAGTGGAGGGTTGATCAGGAATTCAGAATAGACCGTAATTGTGAGGAGCAGTTTCGGAGGAGGGAGGGGTCAGCAATTGATTATATGTATCTCCGTGAGAAAGTATGGATGGAACAAGGCCCCTTCACATTGGACAAGCAAGGCAAGGTTCCCGGTGCTAGGAGCAAGGCCAGGCCAGGGAAATGAAGGTCCAGCAGCGAGTCAGCACGGGTCACCACGATAGCGATGGGATGAAGGCGGGCCCGGGGCGTTTGGGTACCACGGTACTCCCGTAGCTCCACGCCCACCTTTTCCAGAGTGAGTGCTGTCTTGGGTTGTTCAGGCTTCGTCAAGGGAAATAAAGGGGGGTGTGGTTCTCGGTGGGTGGTGGGTGCGTGTGTGTGTGTGCGCGGGTGTGTGTGTGTGTGTGGCGCTGTCTGTGGCAGAGGGATGGGCAAGCGATCACAGCCATGGATCAGCCCGATGCCATGGGTGATGGCACAAGCTTCAGGTGGACCCATCTCGATGCCACTGACGGCTTTGTCTTTTTTTTACTGTATTTTTTCTCCATTCGTGCTGTGTTTATTAGCGCACTACTCTTTCCGCAGCACATCATCTTGAAGCCATCCCCCATCCGTCCCTTCTCCAGCCCCTCTCTTCTTCCTGTCTCTCTTGGGCCTCGCACATGGTGTGGATCGTGGACAACCGCTCACTGCTACCCAGTCTCTACATGAGTACTCCGTACTTTGGGGGAAATCGTAATAATAGCGCTGTGTGGCTCGTTGCTCACGCAATAGGTGGGAGCGATGAGGACCGACGTTCGTGATTGCCTCTCTTCTTTTTGTGTGCCCGCTTCTGTATCCTGTATCCGTGCTATGTACGAAGGTAATCACGAAGGTAATCACTCTATTTCATCTCCTCGCAGTCACCCCTGTTTGGTCCGCGCAGTTGATTCTCCCAGTTGACTGGCTGCTCACCCTTGATAGGATACGAGCTTTAACCAGGAACAGACGGGTGGGCTTGTTAGCGCTATCATTCTAATCTTGGGACGGGGATGGGTCCTTCGTTCCTTGTTGCACTGGATACTGGATGCGTCCCGCCGTCCACTGGAATCCGGACCATCCTTTGCGTTTCTGTTTCTGCTCTCTGGGGATGTTTGGCAGACAAAATGCAGCCATACTGTTTTGATCCAGGGTGGCGGTCAAGTTCGCAATTGTGTGGGTTGCTGGCGCCAAAGGTAGAAAAGGGAGCAAAATCCCCCTCGCTTGAACTGCCTGGACTAGAAGCTAAAACGAGAGGCGGAGGAGGCCGTCGACTCGGCGAGAGGCGATGATTTGGGGCTTGTATTCGGCTCTCTTTGTGACTGCCGAGAGGGGTCATCGCCAGACTCGAGACTCAACGAGTAGCTGTTGCATGCCGCATCTGGGCCTTGGGTGTAACCGAACCTGTGGCGCCAGGACACACAAACCAAGCGGCATTGATGGAATGGAGACTGGGGATGGAGATGGGGATTCACGAATATGGAACCCACGCAAGGCAATGCAACGCAATGCCATTCATACAGTAGTAGTCTTGTTGTTAGCGGCTCGGAGCTGCAACTGGGCCACACTCTCACAGCAGCCAGCTGGCAACTCGACAGGGACTCTGGGTACCACGTGCCGCGGCGGCGATAGCCAAAAGATTAGACAAGTGCAGCCGGTGAGAAGCTGTGAGGGCTGTAAGTGTTGTGAGGCCATATTGGAGTGCAATGAGATGCGTATAGCCCTGCCCTACATTACAACAGCCAGCGCGTGGTGGGTGGGAACGGTACAAATGCCTCTTCACCCAATTCATACCGCCTCTACGCTCCAGCTCCATCGCACCCAGCTGAGATCCGTACGGGGCATCGAAATTTAGCACCACACACAAGCGCTGGCGCTACACCAAGCACTCTAACGCATAGACCGCAGTGCAGACTCACGCCAATGGATAAGGGCACAGGCATGGCGAGGGGAGGATCTGCACCCGCCAGAAAAAAGCTTGGCCCCCCCTAAGGCAGTCCTACCTTGCAGCAGAGCCGGCGCGGCTATGGGCGGGAGTTGGCTGAAACTGCTGATAAGCAGCACGAGACCGGGGAGACGTTCGTGGGGTGATTGATTGAACGACGACGGATGAGGCCCCCTGCGGGATGACGGCTTCGTGACAGCGCAGGGCATCACCTGTTGACGCGCAAACGGGTCGTAGCTCGGAATTCGGAAAAGGGAAGTGTACTTTGCACGAATACTGGGGACGGGAGAGCTCCTCTCGATGACTTGCCTTGGTGCTGCTCCCCCTCCTTCACTCGAGCAATCAATCAATCCCCCTGTATAAGCACCGGCCCGTAGTAATCTACGGAGTAAGAATGGAGCAAATCAATCAGCAGTCCAGTCCGTCCCCGACAAACCGGCATGCGGCCTCTTCGTGCTGCGTTCTCCGTACAGGAGTTCGTATGAATGGGTCACGGCAGAATAATAATGGGAAACCCGAGCAATCCCCATGATTAAGCGAACCTCGGGGCACCGTTCTGGTCTATTCTTACCATGTAGCTGGTACGCTCTAGAATGGGAAGCTCGAAATACCTTCATCTCGTCTACCAAGTAAACCCCCGTCCCGAACTCCACTCTCCAAAACTCCACTGCATCATACAGAAATGCATGACATCAATTCCAGACACCAACCCACCGTCTCGAAACAATGTGACATGTTCATCCTTCAAGCATCACCCACCGCCTACGTCAGATAGAGAGACAACCAGCGTTGAGTTGTGTGATGTCTGAATATGACCGCTACAATCTCGAAACATGGCTCCTCCCGCTCCTCTTCTCTCCTCCACCGAGATGTTCACTGCCCCGGTCCAACTGCACAGGGGTCCGGGGTCGACAGGTTCCCTTTCTGGAGGGCGTTCGCTAACGGGACGGACTGAGAGAAGCTTGGGTTCAAAGCTCGGAACAAGTCAACCTGGGTCCGCGGTACTGTGCTCCCCTCCAATTCCTTAGCTCTCCACGCCGTCAATGTCGGATCCCCATCCGGAGAGCGAACGAAGATAATTAGTACGCACACAAAGTAATTAGCCATGCGCACGCTTACTATGCGTCCATAGAGAAGAGTATGAAATCTGACCTTTGGCACTTGTTGGTGATTTGCACCCTGTCTACGAGGTACCAGCAACTGTTGTGCTGGGGACTAGTGTGGTCAAATCCTGTTCCTTATCCGCATTACGCCATGGACTTCATCTCCCAAGACACCATGACGACAAGTCCACCACAGTGCGCCAAAGCCTCGAGCTCTGACGCTGGTCAGGGGCCAAAGACAAACACCAAACTTACCGTCACAGGGCTCTTTGCAATTGTCTCTCCACGAAACCAGGGTCATATGGTTTTCCCATTTGCAGATACGGTCTTAGCCAGTTCCCCATGCTTCCTTGGCGGCCATCATTATCATCCCATTACGTCCAAGCTGTCGATCAGGATGCGCGGTGCCTTACAGAACCTGGCATGCCTTCCCGTCACTCCACGCCGCTCTCCCAGTGTTGCATGCTTGAATCATCGATCTTCGATGCTCAACGGTTCTAGCCCTCCACCATTACAGGTCCCATGGCCATTGGCCACGGCTGACCTCCCGTCTATTCGTACCCCAGCCTGGGTTGTTGGCTCCATGACTTCATGTGCGTGTGCCATCCATCACGACCCGCCCCACCAAACCACGTTGACGGGATCAGGATGGGAGCACTCGCTGTGCGCCCACCTGTGTCATATTATGTGGGGAAGCCAAACATTCATCGGGGATCGCTCCGGAACACACGAGCGAACCTTTGGAACCGCCTCTCCTTCTTTGATGGAAACTCAGCAGCCTCCAAGGGGAAGAGCAGGTTCTGGCCACTGGAGTGGTTTTTGAGGCGTCAGGCATGTCTGCACCGTGCTCCTGGTGCGGGGAGCTACGACAAAAATACGATAACTGGAACATGTAGGGTCTTGAAAGCGTAAATGGGCAGCTAGGGTGTGGTTCCCCCATCCAATTGCCTGCACGATTGAGTTTCCAGGTTGGCGATCCCGAGGCACAAGCGCCAATCATTAAGCCATGCCGGCAGCTTGTTGCCGACACCAGCCTGTCGACAATAACTCAAGTGGTATGACTCTCGAGACCATCCCGAAGCACATACCGTGTTAAACACGCAATCGCGAGGTCAGCTACCCCAAGCTGTCTCGGGACTCGACTCGGCATCTGATTCTCTTGGTGGGATGCACCCAGACGACACATGCGGGGTGAGGTTGTCATGATCTGACTGCTGGAGGGGTGGCATGATGGTTCGTTCGCTGCCAAGATGGCGGAGTTGCACTGGAGCTGCGTAGTGGCTAGAACAGCTGCACTGGACAGAACTCGCTCGACCAGGTCCTATTGAGTCGGCCTTCCCGACAATACTAACGCCCTTTTTCATTTCTTGTGTATCGCAATGGCCTAGACCTCGCTGTGGCTACCCGTGCCTGAGTCGGTAACTGGAATGCTGGGGAACTATCCGCACGGCTCGATTGGCTGGACTACCGTGATACACTGGCACGATCTCACCCGGTCGGATCAGACCAGCTCCCGCCGGGGGCAGCAATGCAGAACTGGGGCGTTCGATTATCGTATCACGGTCTCGACACTTTGCAAATCCGGATGGCTACCGTGTCATTGTAAAACGGCCCCTCCTGCGTGTCCCGGCTTGGTACCTCAAACTGCAAGTCCTCGACGGTGAAGCCGTTAACCTGACACTGGTCCAAAAACACCTGGAAGGTTTTCTCGTTACGCTGAGTTGCCGAGATGTACACTTCGACCGCGGGGTGCAACGAGAAGACGTCCACGAGAGTCCCGACCAATGCGGGTATTACGCTTTGGTCATAAGTGATATCGGCGCCGAGCACGACATCTACAGGCCGGCCGCCATTCCACTTGTCTTCCTCTGTGCCGAGGAGAGCGTGACCCCATTTGACCTCCATCGGGACCACGGCAGCCGACTCCTGAAGATGGTTGAGGAACAGGTTTTCCGGGAGGTTGTTGATAACATCGTCAGAACCGTCCGAGGCAATGGCATGGGCAGACCCTAGGAAGTTGGCGCAGAGGATAGAGAGATACCCAGTGCCCGCACCTAGCTCTAGGATTCGCTTGTCCTTAACAATGGAGCTGTTCTGACAGAGATACGACCCGAGATGAAGTGCGGCTTCCCAGGTTCGCAGACCTGTGGTCCCAGCCGCGGAGATGAGAGAGCGGTTCTCAAGAAGAGTGATGTGAGGTTGCTTTGAGCCCTCTTCTGTTTCTGACGCCGGTTGTTGACTAGCAAGGGTGGACAGATGGTAGGTAACATAGCATTTTTGTTGAACAGACGTTGCCTCAGGGGCAAGAGGTGTTGCAAGGAGCAGAGACAGAGAGGACATCAACTCATCAGAGACACCCTACAACTGCGGTCAGACCGACAATGACACGGGACACAGTACACTTGATTGGTGCAATGTACAACAATACACCGAACTTACATCCACTTCCCAGTCTGAGATGCTGGCCTCAACTCGCTTCATAAGTTCCTTAAGGACTCGAAGTTGGTATCGTTGAGGAGGCGCGAACTGAATGGCCCCATCGGCGAATAGTCTTTCATAGAGGGCATCCTGAACCTGCTGGGTCTTGAGGAGTGAAGAGTCAGGGAAGTCCAAGTCGGGTTCCAGCTGCAAATATTGGTTGCAAAACCGATTGACTTGTCGTGTCCATGTAGGTGAGGACGACATGGTTGTGAATCGATATCTGTGCTGCTGTGCGTCGATGATTGATATGCGTCTTCTTAAGCTGTATGGGCTGTCACGATCACCTCGTAACCCAACAGCAAGCCAGAATCGTCATTGGATTAAAGAGTGTAAGTTACTCACTCCACCAAGAACCCGGAGTCTCCATCGTAATACTATCCAGAACCAAACAGGATCTCCTTCACTAACAATTTCTCATCCGTCGCCCATCGTCTCGACCGAAGCTTTACCGGCTCAAAGCCGTTTTCATGCTCGGGTGGGGTCAGGTCACAAATCACATGACCTGTCACAGGAAAAACCTGGTTTGTGTGGCAGCCTCATAATTGGGGCATGCATCCCACAGATCTGTTAGGGTTGGACCCAATTAAGCGACACGGGAATCGGAATTTTCGCTCCTCTGCCTAGTTTCGTGGCTCGCGACAACTTCACCCAACGACCTCAACCCACCGCAACCGCCGTCTCTCCCCTCGTCAACACACCCAGAGACCATCAACACCGTAACCATGGCGGACACCCCCGTTACCCTCCGAACTCGCAAGTTCATCCGCAACCCTCTGCTGGGCCGCAAGCAGATGGTCGTGTGAGTGCCGTCCCCCACCCACCGCCATCCATCGCTGTCTCTCCAAACCTTTTGCATCCCTCTCCCTCGGGCGACGACTTCGACATGCACATTGTGCCTTTGCGTCTACGAAATAGGATCACGTCTGCCTAGGGAGAATGGGGAGAATGGGATGGAGAGAGCTGCGATGGAGGAATGGCGTCGACGATTGACAAAGAACTTGGGCTGATTGACGCGACCTGCGTACAGTGACATCCTCCACCCCAACCGTGCCAACATCGCCAAGGATGAGCTCCGCGAGAAGCTCGGCGCCCTCTACAAGGCCCAGAAGGACCAGATCTCCGTCTTCGGTCTGCGAACCCAGTTCGGTGGCGGCAAGACCACCGGCTTCGCCCTCGTCTACGACTCCCCCGAGGCTATGAAGAAGTTCGAGCCTCAGTACCGATTGGTCCGTGTTGGCCTTGCCACCAAGGTCGAGCGTGCCAGCAGACAGCAACGTGCGTATCCCTCCATGATGGCAGCGTCGTTGAGCGATGATCCCTGGATGGACATTGTCTCAGAGCAAATTGGTCTTTGTATCGCTGGAGAAACGCAGTTGGCTAACATGGTCTCTTCCACCACACAGGCAAGCAGCGCAAGAACCGACAAAAGACCCTCCGCGGAACGGCGAAGACCAAGGGTGCCAAGGCGAAGAAGGAGAAATAAACGACCACGTCACATGTATATCCTCAGATTGGTGGGGGAGCTGTGGTGTTTTGCCTTCTGCAGCCACGGGGATGCGGGTGCGTCCATTTCTTCGGCATGAGGGACCTGTCGGCGGAATTCTGGACTCATCGAGGAGGAGTGAGGGCTTGGCTTTCATGATCTTTCCTCAATACACTTGCATGAAATCAAAGTCAAAGGTGTTTCGGGTTTCGGACCAAAAAATATTACATCCCACAATGCTCCTCGGTCTGGTTTTTTTGCTTGTGAAGTCTGGACACGTGCCCTGTCTTTGGTGCTGCTAACTTGACAGATGGCAGGGGCTAGGACATGATCACAGTTTCTGTCTCCGTGGACTCGATGACAAGTTTAATAGTAATACTTCATATCTTCATAAGATGCTGGCCAGCCAGCTGGGTATCAAAACGTCTAATGCCAAATCACCAGATCCCCAACTCCAAGCCCGGTTTCCAAATCAAAACCCACCCCAATCACCACAGAACCCGTCCGCCTACATTACAACCCACCACGCAACCCCACCAGCGACCACAGCCCTCCAGACATCTCCCCTAGCCACCACCGCCGCCGAACTGTCCTTCAGCACGGGTATATGCCACCCGCAATGCTCCTTGCCGTCCCGCGTGCGGCACTCGTAGTAGGTGGTCTGGTAGTAGCCCAGGCTCGCGAGCGCCTCGTCCTGCGTCGGCGCCGCGGTGACGATGGCTTCGTACGGCGGCGGGTCGTCCTCCGGGCTGGACTGCCGGGGTCGCAGGTGCGCCGAGTCCAGGGCGCTTGAGTCCGTGGGTGCGGGCGTGTCCTGCGCGGCTGTTGCGGCTGATGTTGCCGGCGTGGTTGTTGCCGGCAGGGCGGTTGTGATGCTTGCCAAGTACATGGCGATGAGGGTGTAGGGTAGCTTCATTGTGAGGTTTTCGACGACGTTGAGTGGTGGTAAATTATCCAAGAAGAGACGACGTAAATAGGCGTTGTGTTTCTGTTGAATCCAGAAGTGTAAGGAGAATACAGAGAACCCAGATGGCTGCTCAAGACCATGTGGTGGTGATATATAACCCGTGGTGATGATAGAACAATAGTCTTAGAGAGTCCTGTTCGTTAACTGCTAAGACGAAGAGCTGAACAAAGAGCAACCAGCGGCACAACGGCTCAAAGAAAGACAGGAACAAAGGTCAATATACGCAAGAACCGAGAGAAACGAGAGAGAACAAGGAAAGTAGTCAGAAAGCCCAGCTCGCCATCCTCGGCATGCGACAACGCGCCACGCGACTCTTTTTATCATGCGTGCTGATGCAAGGCGCATTGGGATCCGTTCCCCGTGACGCACCAAAAAGCCCTGGAGCGCAGCGGCACTTTGGGGGGGCAAACAAACCCCTCGTCGAATGTGGCATATCCAGGCGTCATAGTGAAGAAAACGGCTTCCTGCGCTATCCTCATCATGACTGCGGCCCGGTGGTTGCGTGACCCAATCGGCGGGGTGGGGTTCGCGGATTCTGCGGGTGGGTGGGCATCCGGCCGTGTTGGAGGTGGTGGCTTTGGTTGGCTGGCGCGCGTTGGACTTGAAGCTGTGGATGTGAGGCGAGACACACGCTACCGCGACAGCAGAGCGGACGGGAACAGTCACACGAGACATGAAACATCCAGTCTACCTTCGATCTTTGCGACGGCCAACTCGAGATCCGCAGGTGTCTTCTTCCATTCTTTTACATCTCAACCAACCATCTCATCGTCGTCTCAGCCATGGCCGACGCCAAGTCTCCTCCTCAGTCTCGCCATCGTACAGACTAATCAATACATAGGTGGGTATCTTCGCCCCGCTACTTTGAAAGACGCAGCAGCGTAAATGAACACAAGAACAAAAAGAAAAGCGATCATCATGGCCATGCATCTGGGTATAGTCGTCAAGCCGAGTCCTGCCTCAAAACCCCCCGCTAGTCTTCCTCCGCCCCTTGATCTGACTGACCGCGCTTGCGTTGACGTCCATCGCCGGTGGCAAGGACGTTCGGCTGCGACCCAGCCCAGTCCGCGCCGTTCTGCTCACTACCGGTGGCACGCTCTTCCCCCGACTCCTCGTCTCTCGTCGAGTTACATTGCCGGTACTCTTCTGGCCCAAGTCTGGGAGGTCTGGTAGAGGGCTCTCCTTGTAAGTCTCATCATCGCTGTCTTGCGCGTAATCCTCTGCAAACTGTGACGAGGCAGGACTGGAGCTGAGCGTAATGATCTGGCTCCCTTCTGGGACCCTAAACGGCGATGCTCGCTTCTCTTGCCGAGATCGTGTAAACTTCTTAGGCGTCTCTTCCGGTGACGTTTCCCTTTTGAGGATCAGCCTCTTCGGCGTCTCCAACTTGGGCGAAAGCAATTGAGGCAGACCCCCCGAGGCTTCAGGCTGCGTTGCATTTGGAAACAAACTCCGGATTGACTTGTTCTTGTCTGATGACAGGTCCGACTCCTCCTCACCCTCATCGAGCTTGCGCATCGCCTCTTCATATTCAACGTCCCGCTTCGCACTGGCTTTTAGAGGAGAGAGGGCGGACATTTGCGTCGATTTCGCAGAGCCCAGTGTGTGTCTTGACGTGGCTGCCGTGTGAAAAATCTCCTCTAGTGACGGGAATGGACTGCTGCCCCTCGAGGCTGCATCTGCAGGTTGGGCATCCTGTGGGATTGGAGTGGTCTCATGTTCGCGCGACGTTGTTTCTGTCATTCCGGAATTCGAAACCTGCTCCCCGTGAGGCTCTTCCATACCATAATCTGAAGGGGGTTGCCGTCCACTGTGAACACTACAAACTGACGAAGGTACTGCGAGAGTTGGGTAGTCGACTAAAGGAGATGGGCGGGTATCTTTCTCGTCTGATGGCTGCAAGGGAAGACCAAGCGACGGCATGCTGTCGGGTATTACTGAATCCAGTACGGAGTCGTCCATGGGTATTGGATCCGAATCATCCATGTCCATTTCCATAGAGTCCCCTTCAACTGCCTCGTCGGCATCAGACTCGCCATGCCTCTCAGAAGCATTATCGTGTGTCGCTGTCTCTAGAACCATGGCCATCTGCGACGTCTCCTGCAGTTGCCGACCCGGGCTGTTAATACTGTCGTTTGGCGAATTCGTGCTAGGGATAGCCATGTTTGGCGTGCCGTTCGCCGAGGCGGCCAATTCCAAGCGTGGCGGGACCTGTCCGGATGTAATAGGGGTCGACTTGTTGCTTTCCGCAGTCTTGGCTGCACCCAGGTCCCTCAGCTCGGCTTCCACCCCGGCCATCACTTTCTGCGTATCTAACTCCTCAGCCACAGTCTCGTCATTGTCGATTTTCTTGCTAACCTTGTTGTCCGCGATGGAATCCTTCGCAGCAGCACTCTCAACCACCTGGGCTGAAACCCCATTTGCGGGCGTTGTCGGCGAGTTGGATGCGGGCGCCGGTTGTACCAGTTTCGCCTCAGTCATTTCTCCCCAGGCCACATCCCGCCGCCCGTTGTCCTCGTCTTCGTCATCCGAATCCGAATCCGGGGCCTCGAACTTGTCGTATATTCGCTTTCCGGTATGCTCATCGTACACCTTGTCGTTCTCTTTACGATCTCTTTTGGCAAGTAGGACATGAAGAGAAGTATTGTCGCTGATTGACAATACTAATCCCGTGAGGGATACGATCTGAGGTTGCCAGTTTGTGGCCTTGGACATAAACAACTGCTTCCAGGTGACCACCATACCCGGCTTCACGTCATCAAACTCGAGTGGGACGAGACCAGATAGATCCGACGGTAGGGATGGTAGATCGTCCACGTCTGTGAACTGACTGCCTTCTGCAAGAGTCTTGGCTGGCGGGTCGTCATAGTTGAGAACAACGTCCGTATCAGCGTTATCCTCGTTTCTTCCCAAAGAGCCGTCGACCCCTTCATCCTCGTGGTTAGCCTTGCCCTTGCGCTTCTTCGATTTCTTCTTTTTCTTTTTCTGGTTGCTGTCGTCCCATTCGGCGCCATTCTCGTTCCATTGCGAGTCTTCCTCATAGTAGCTGTCATCGTAGAACTGTTGCGAGTCCCTCTTCCTCTTTCTCATAATCCCATATTGTTGCTGGGGATCCCAACGTTGCACAAAGGGAAACGGTGGCTCGCTGAGGACCATTCCCTCTTGGCAGCATTCCACACCACGGTATAGGATCTTTTCTCGCCAAGCGTCGGGGTCTTCTTCGGGTTGCACTGGCTCGACATCTTCGGCTCCATTGGCTTTTGAGCCATCGTGGGTTCGATGGTTCTCCAATGGCCGCACGTCCTTCATGAGATTCTTCCGAAGCTTGTCCTCGTCGGCTTTTGACTTGGGGTTCTTCAGCCCGAGGGCGCCAAACAAAAGTCTGCGTCCAGCACCCATGTCGACCTTCATGCGGCGCTGCGAGGTGGATTCAGTGCTGGGGGGTTCGGTGGCTGGGGTCGCATCCGGGAGTATCTCTTCTGCGGGTGTCTCTTGAGGCTGCGCCTCTGTGTTACCGAGAAGGGCCTGCTGCTCTGGTTTTGCCTTCTCGGGGGTTTCGCCACCGACCACGCTGAGTAGAAGAGCTTTTTTTCGAGCAAGCAGTTCCGAATCCGCGCCCTCGATCTCGATAATCTTCGGCGGCTGTACTTGAGAACCGTCTGATTCCTTGAGCCGCTTTGCCTCTCGCCTCCGAGCGTTTCGCTTCTGTGTTCTGCTCAGACCACAACCGGGAGCAACGACGGGCACTGAAGCTTGTGTGGAAGCTTCAACGGGGACATCCTTTACAGGCTCAGTGACTACGGGCACCTCCGCCGGAGCTTTCTTCTTTGAGGGAACCTCTTCCGGTTCCGATGAGGAGTCGGAATCGTCACTTGAGCTGCTGGAGTCAGAGTCGCCAGAATCATCGCTGTCATTATCGGGGCATTCCGCTGAATGGTCGATGCCGGCACCATCCTCACTTCCGTCGGAATCAGAGTCAGAATCAGAGTCAGAATCGCTAGAATCGCTGTCCTCGGGGCCAGATGGACTATCCATAGCATGGTAAAAGGCGTTATCAGAGTCGGAATCGCTGTCCTCGGAGCTGGATGGACTATTCATAGCATGGTAAAAGGCATTATCAGAGTCGCTGTCGGAGTCGCTGTCGGAGTCGCTATCGGAGTCGCTTTCGGAACTTGACTCCTCGTCCGAGTCTGAATCTGAGCTGCTACTGCTGGACGCATTCTCACCACCCTCCTCAACGTCCATATCAGTTGACCGGCTGATGTTAAGAGTTTCAGTCGTCGTAACCTCAGTTTCCAAGACCTCCACAGCAGGAGTGTCGATACTCTCCACTTCTTCTATCATGGGCCTTGCGGGTTCACCTCGTCCTTCTAGATCTGTGCTCCCAAGATCTCGGGCATTGAGACCTGCGAGCAGCGAGTTTCCTTGGCTGAGGAGGGTTGGCTGAGGGAAATCGGGAAAAGTTAGTGCTCGATCCATCATCTCGTCAAAGCTGATGACCGGCTCGTTGGATTTAGCGAGTGCCTGGAACGTTGCTCTCAGATTCTTGTTTTGGCGGAGCAACTCGTTATGGATGGTGGATACTGATGTAAGTGGAAATGCCGATCGAAGAGTGGTGATGTGGTCCAGCGATGAGAGGTCGAGATCTTGAGCCGTGAGAAGACCTGCAGGGGAAGCTTCGTCCTCACTAGGATCAAACTCCAGAAGCTCACTTTCCGGGTTGTCTCCTATGACGGCGTTGTCTTGCTGCAGAACTCGCAGCTCTTCCTCAAGATTGACATCCTCCTCCTCGTCAGCGCTGCTCTCAGCATCCTTGCTCGGAAGAAAGTCGTTGTCGTCGCCATCGAGCTCGTCCTCGGCCTCACCGTCGGCATCCCGGTCGGCATCGTCAAACAATGCGTGTATGCCAACACTGCTGGGCTCATCCGCGTCAAACGACTCTGGGCCTTCTAGCATGAGCTGTTCCCGCTGTTCTTCCTCTTCTTCGTCTCTGAAGGACTCGTCGTCTTCGTCGTCCTCGTCTTCATCATCGTCTTCATCATCGTCTTCATCCTCCGTATATTGTTCGATCCGAGCTCGCTTTCGTGGAGGCAAGTCGAGAGCGGGCCGATCCCGAGGGACTCTTAGCCAAGGCCTTCCAAAAGGGAGGCCGTCGATCAGGTGTCTCCCATCGTAGGAAATTTGGGTTCGTCCGGTTAATCTTCGTCGTCTGAGGTCTTCAGTAAGAAGTGATCGGATCCTGCTTCCAAGTTAGAATAGCTGTGCGTCAAGTGCGAAAGAAAAAGAACAGAAAAAAAGAGAACATACAAGACCTCATCATCCTCCTTCAAGATCCTGCCGACCTGCTGGAAGTGCAAACATTCGAAGCTACCTCCCCTGCTGTCGGCTAGCTCAACAGCGTAGTCCTCGAGGCCCCATTCCCCGCTCTCGAGCGGCACTACCTCGTTAACCTGGGCGAGGAGCTTTGCGACGGTGAAGTCCTCGGAGGCGACGCAGGGCCAAACAAGCCTGAGCTCAGGGACAGCGTGCCTGCGGATGACGAGGCGCAGGCGAATGCCCTGGGATGACATTGTGGCGGGTCGGTCTCTATGATCGCATACTTGGGGAAAAGAAGTGAAAGAAAGTCGGCGTTCTGAAACAGGCACGCGGGGGAATGAAGAAAAACGAGTTTGCCAGATTGAAGCTTGACGCGTGAAGTGCTAGTGACGGGAAACTGAAATCCTGCACCTGGCCGGCACCTGCCAAGGAGGTAACATGGGGCTCGAGAAGCCACTAGCGCACAGCGTTACAGGGGTCTCTCCACTAAATTTTTTGACATTGGGACCAGCACAACGTCATTTGAGCATACGACCGCTTCATGTGTGCACCCAACCTAAAATCTGAAATTGCCATTAACGTAGAAATACTTATCCTCAGTAGCACAATCTGGAAGAACAAGTAATGTAAAGCCTCAGAATGTGAGATTTCTGAGATGACTGCATCTAGAATAAGTCTTCCATTCGTCCAAAGCTAAACACCAACTCATGACAGCTCACCAGTGAATGCAAAAGACAGTCACACCGAAACTGGCCCATTCGCTACCCAAAGTAGTTCACAGTAGAAAAAAGTCGAGGTATATCAGGTTTTATCTACAGACCCAACAGAGCTTCCGCCATAACGCCGTCGAGCACTTCAAAACAACAACAAACTCCAATCATGTGTGTAATGCTGATCCAACACGCCTACCTGCCGACTCTCTGATATGTTTTAGATGCCGCCTAGCCTTATATAGCTTAACCATCAAGATAGCCCACCCATATCCAGCATGTGGCCCATTTTCTCAATCTATCACACTAATTAGTTGATATTCACTAGGACTCGAACTCGGAATGCGGACTTACCTTGGTCTTGAGGTAACCCTCGACCTCTTGGCTCCGGAAGCCACCCCGACCCTTCCACGAGAGGGGCACCATTGCCACACGCTCCTTGACTACAACCTCCCGGTTCGGTCCCTCGACTGCACGGATCTTGTCGGGGTTGTTGGTCAGAAGACGCACGTCCTTCTGGCCGAGATCCAGCAGCATCGCCGTGGCAAGTCCATAACTACGCGCATCGGCAGGGTGTCGCAGGAGCAAGTTCGCCTCAACCGTATCCGAGCCTAAGTCCTGGAGGTTGTAGGCCTTGAGTTTCTCGCCGAGGCCGATGCCACGGCCCTCCTGCCGCAGGTAGATGATAATACCACCGCTTGCGTTACCGGGAAGACTCATGAGGCGCGCGGCCTCGTCCAACTGCTCGCCGCAGTCACACCGGGCTGACCAGGCAGTCTCACCCGTGTAACATTCGGAGTGAATCCTCACCAAGGGAGCTTGAGGTGCCTGGGCTTGCTCTCCTTGGGCCACTCCTGCACCCATGCCGCTCGTCGTCCGGCCTGGGAACAACCTGCCAGTATATGCGCCGCGCACCATGCGGTCCATCTCCGTCTCGCCCTCGCGGGGCGCATCAAGGCTCTGGCTTCGTATATCGTTCCCAAAGACAATGGCGAGATGCTCCTTTTTGTCGACATTGTTACTGTAAAGGTGAAGGAACATCTCGGTGCCAGCAACAGTAGGGATGCGGGCGCGCACAATACATTGCACTTCAGGTAGTGTTTCTAGTAGCCTAGGTCGCTTATTTCCACAACCACCCGAATCAATTGAGCTGTCAACTGGAACGCCGCGAGGCCCTGCGGTGGTAGGCGTTGCGGTTCCCGGCGTGGCGGGCGGCGTGAAGGCGGGGGAGAGCAGCGACGGCGGGGGCGGCAGAGTAGTGCCGGCGGGGGTTTCGGGGGTCTCGGCGGGGGAGAGGGACAAGTCGTCTATGGGCTGCTGGCGCTGCGCATTCTCGTCGCCATCGTGAGAAGCTGAGGCATCGGCGGCCTTGGATCGGGGGGAATAGAAGGAGGGCAGCTGGGCCGAGCCTGCTGGGGAGTCCGTCATGGCATCTGAAGGCATGATTCCCTGCCGGCGCCGCAATCGGGGGTCGTCACGTTCGGGCGGAGGTGGACGTCGTCGGTCGCTAGATGCGCATTGGGCAATGGGAGAGTCGGAATCTAACGCGGAGGAAAGAACTAGGTCACAGGCAGAGAGTATTTGTCGGCAATGTGTAACGCAATGATCAAAGCACTTTCCAATGGAGCCAAGACAGGTTGAGACAAAACGCAAGTGATGGATGAGCAACCAGAAGCACAGCGATGGCGATAGTTTGCGGGACCATTGCTCGATAGCTTAGTGGGGTTTTGCCAGTTGCGCATGGCCATCCGCCCAGCATTAGTCATCAATTCCCTTCCCGCGCGCGGTTAAATAAGTTCAGTCCCATCAACGGGAGACTCGGTGGTCTGGGGTTGCCGGACCCGCCGGAACCGCTGTAATAAATGGGCTTGAACTCGCTATAATTCAGTAGCTGTGTCGGTGCGACCACGCCGAGGTCCGCGCCGTGTCCGCCCATTGGAACCTCGCCGACGTCCACAGAATTTCCATCCCCACTGTCGGATAACTTAACCCACCGTAGCCGGCTTGATCAGTCAGCAATTCCCAATTGGTTGCTGATTCTTCATCAACTTACTCATGATTAGATGGGAGGAATCTTGGTTGTGTATTTTTGAGGGATAATCTAGCTACTATGCACCCAAAGCCTCAATTGATACTTATGTCGAAGGCATCAGTTGTGTAGTTATCTTCCGTGGGACGCATCAATGTTTTTAGCTCATTAACATGTGAAATGTCTTCGTTTCCCCTCTAGACATGTAGGCCCTGCCCAGGTAGTTCAAGTAGGTCTAGGAATAGAATTAGCAGGCAAAGTTGCTGTGCACTAATACAGTGACTAACTAAGTAGATTCAGGGTCTGCTTGGAGGCTCATATGAACATTCTGTTGGATGTGAATTGCACCTACTGACGAAGCAGTCGCTGTGATTTATTCCACAATTTAGTTAGTCTAGGAGTCAGACGAGGAGGAATGACAAAGAGCAAGGGGGCGGAACTCTGCTATTCATCAGAACTTTGCTTCATGACTAGGGAATCACGGATAACAATGAGGACGTCGTATTTTTAATACTGGTTCCGAGCAACCGTTGGAGACACGGTCCTAGTCCGATCGAAACAATACATACCTTGGTAGGTATCTCCAGTTGCCTTTGGCCTCAGTGTTCAGAACAAGTATGGGCAATCAAGGAGATGGATATATTCCCGTGCGATAGTGCGCCCTGCATGTGGTCGTTCTAATTATAAGTCAGCGGTAAGAACGGGCCTCGAAACGTGACCAAGGACATGTGTTTATATCACCCTCTTGTCATTCTTAATAGAGACGCCGGCCAAGCGATGCACGTAATCTAAGTGCTTCAAAAGTCCCTTGGCATTCTTACTGGACCAGATGCAAGGCCCTAGCTTGAGCGGACCGAACTCAACGACCAACTGACATGCACACGTCCACTACAGACTCCGACATCAGTCACGAAACAAGGTCAGAAGCAGTACTGGCCAACGCAAGCAACATTCCCCGAGCCCAACATACCAAAATACCTCACTGAATTGTTCTCGACAATCTATGGCTTGTAATCGCCTGGCCTGTTATTAAACGCCAATGTCTACTACCGCCTCAAGCCGTTCTCCTCAACAAAGCTCTCTGTAACAGGCATCTCACTATTACGACATAGCTATTCCCGGAATGTTTCTTCCAGTCCAACCACGGTCTGCATCTCAACCCACTACCCCTCTGGAGTATAATCTGATGCAACGCTACGCGCTCGAAATATTGCCGCCGTCAGACTCTGCAGCACAACACATGTCACCATCCGATCGATGGCCCCATCTCCCGCACAGCCCGTCATCCCATTGCGAGTTTCATGTAGAGTGGGCGCTTTGGCCGGGCCTTCCCCAGGTCCCTGCTGCTGTGAGGTCTTAGCTTACTCTGAACATCCTGAATCCCTTACACCCAACACCCAACACCCAACACCCAACACCCAATACCTGAGTATACATAGTACTGGCTTCTTTGTGACTCCCTGTGCTGACAGGGCACTTTCTCTCGTTCTGCATCTCCATCTCCGCTGATTCATCGTTCGTCGCCGTTTCATCCACATTCCCCTTCTCAAAATGTGGATTAAAGCGTTGGCCGCCAAGAAAGCAAAGCCCACTCCTGAATCCGCCTCCCGTCGGGCGGGCGTCAGCCCAACAGCCACTGACGCGCACAGGGACCAGAGATGCATGGACAACAAAGCAGGCCGACAGGAACAAACGAACAAAAAAAAATAGAGTGCAGTCAGTGGTTTCAAAAGGCGCGCGGCGGAGGACTTGTGCAGATGGGCAGACAGGCAGTTGGCCAACCCCGGGCAGTCCCCACAAAGACGCTTGCCCAGGGCCTTGGCCGGGATGTGTGCTGTCAGGGGCCGCTGTCGCTGCGGTGCTACTCTAAGATTCCCCATCACATCCATGTGATTCGCTGACTACTGAGAAACAGCCAACAGCCGACAGCTGCAAGGCACAATCCTACCTGGCTTACACCAACACACAGTCGCCAGCACTACAGTGCCAATATTCAATCTTCTCAACATATCACAGTTCAAATGTGCCAAGGAAACATCATGTGAAAGTCATCAAATGCCACGTTCGTGTGGGCTTGTTTGATTGTCAACTATGTACTCAGAAGTGAAGAAAGCAAAAGCGTTCCGTCTGGTTTATATCATCCTGTCGTTTCATTTCATTCATAGCGATTGGTACGCCCCCATCCTAGGGCGGCGTCTTGGTGGTAGGGCTTCCCTGCTCTACAGGGCCTGAACCTTCTTGCCGGTGCCGTAGACAACGTTGGAGACCTTAAGGTTGAGCTTCGCGGTAGCGCCGAGGCCGCTGGGGCAGTTGGGCTGGTTGGAAACAGCGAGGTCGAGAGTGCAGTGCTCCTCAACGCCCCACTTGCAGACGGGGTCCATGATGTTGTAGAGGCGGTAGTTCTTAGCGACCCAGCTGTTAGGCTCGGCGATACACGAGGCGACGTAGTTCATGCTGTTGGAGGCCGAGAGGGGCAGCTTGCCGTCGTGGAGCAGGTGAGCGCACTTGCTGGCGTGGACAGTCTCGTACTCCATGTCGATGCCACCGCCCTGTTGAGGGTCCTCGGTGGCAGACTTGCCGAAGCCAAGGTAGTTCCAGGCGTCGTAGGACATGTCGTGGGCACCACCGGACTGGTCGATGCGGAGGAGGTAAACCTTGCGGCCCGCGTGGGAGACCTTGACGCAGATATCGTCGCAGCCAACAGAGCCGGGCCAGTAGGCAACGCGGTCAGTCCGGATCTTGCAGCCGAGGACTCCAATGCTGCTGGAGTACTGGTCGTGGGGAGTCATGCTGGCGGTGCCGGAGCCGCGAGGGACGATAGCGGCGGCCGAGACCATGGTGGCCGAAGCGGCGGCGAGGAGAGCAGTGAAAGAGGCAAACATTTTGTAAGTCTTGTTGGGAAAAGTTTGTATGGGTGAAGTGTAAGTTGTTTGAAGTTGTGGTTGTCTAGAGACTGGCTCGACAGTTGTTCTCAACGCACGGCGATGAGTAAGGATTGGATAACAGAGTGGTAAAGGACTGATCACGGATCTGTTCTGAGTTTGGCGACGGCCAGTCGAGGGAGTGTCAAAAGAAGAGTAGAGAAAGGAAGGGATATCAAGAGGATATCAAGGGAATGTGTGGATGGTGGTGAGAGGAAAGGGAAGTCTGGATGGAGGGTGAAGACCCGACCTTATATAGGTCGACGGGGATAAGTAGGCAAGGGAGCATCTCTGGGGTTATCTGGGGATGGCTCTGTCGATCGGGGAAGGAGCTGCTTGCCCAGGCTTCTGGTAGACTAGGACGACAAAGAACGCACCACAGATGCAAAGCGTCAAAGGCGAAACAAGAAAGATCCCGACCGGCTGGGGGCCGAGAATGTGTCCGTGGACGCCGGACAGGGCTACCGCTCAGGTACCAGCTCAGGTACCAGGCAATTGCCAGGTCCGTCCACGCCCTGATTCGCGACGCCGTGCCCCGGCAACATCACTAGTGTCGGGTTAGCCCCATCAGCGTCCAGCCCGAGAAGTTTGTTTCCGCGCCGTCGCTCGCGCTCGTGGAATGCAACGTGGACCCGCCCGGCAGTGAGCCGATGGGGTGGGCGGGTTGGGATGAGAATCACATGGATGCAAGCCGCAGCTGGCCAGTCGTCGTTGAGCCTTGGTTCGGCCGTGGCGTCGCCTGGCGTCTTGGCTGGCCTTGTTCCTCTGGCGCCGCCCCTGGCAAGGAAAATGGCTCACTCAAAGTCCTGGCTAAACCGAGATCTGCCTAGGGGTGGCTTGGGGCACCCACGATTGTGAGGCCTGCCCTGGTTCTGAGCCAGGCACGGTGCATTAGTCAGGGACCCGAAGACGCACACACTCAAGGGCCTGGCAAGCCTGGAAAACGACTGGTCCATCCTGGGCTGCCACTGGGCGGTTTCAAAGCCTGGTGAGCGGCTGGAGTGAGGGCCCTGCTCTGTGCCTGAGCAACATGTGGCAAGGGGCGAGAGAACAAGGGGAAAGCCAACGAGGGGAGCAAGGGTCCGCGGAGAGAATGGAGATCCACGGCTGGCAGGGCTGTGACCTGTCTCTCGGCCCCTGTCTGTTGGTTGCACCCCGGCAGATGCCCATCTCGATGAATGATCTGTCACCGCTGCTAGTTTGCAAGAGCCGGAAAGAGGCAACAAGCGAGAAAACTCTGCATCGCGGCGGAGACTCGCGAGGCCTAAAGATTTGGTGAAAGAATTGGGGTCAACACTGTATGCATCTGTCAGGCAGCACTGGCAGCACTCCGGCAGGTCGGTGCAAGCAAGATGCCTCAGGCTCGCTCAATGCTGTGGAACCGTGGAAAGACGCCAGAAGACGGAGGAAAGCAATGGCTTCCACCTGTCAGGAAGAGCTAAATGCGAGTCTTTGCACTGTGGGCGCAATGCCAAGGACCCTAGGACGGGAGGTGAACCGGGTTGAGATGAGACGTGATGCGTTGTGCCGTGCTGTGCTGTATTATGGAGTGCGAAGGACGGGAGTGTCATTAAAGTTGTTTCTTTGTTTTGCGGAGATGTCAGTTGTTTCATGTTCATGTCAGCGGTGAACTCATTGTGTCCGTCCATTCATTTGTCCCGTCAAAGACAATAAACTCACCGCAAAATAAAAGCAAAAAAGGAACCCCATCGGAGCCACGTGCTCAGGCTGTAGTACAGTGCAGTTGTGTCGTAGCATCAGGGTCCCATCCAAAAGTCCCACCAGTCGCTAGATATTGTTGGTGTGTGGGTGAGGGGAACTTTGTGTTCCTGCCTCGGGACGTGCGAGATTGACGCGTTGCATCTGCTATCTCATTGCCTTTCCGTCTTCCGCTCCCGCTCCCATGGATGTCGTCAAAAGCCTCCGTTTCTTGCTGCTGTGCTAGGCGAATCAAGCCGATGCCCTCTGTCCGATCCCGCTGCAGCCCGATTCAGCGCTGTCAGCATGTCAGCAACCCTGTAGGTTCAGTTGGTACAACATATAGCCCCAGCGCCATCGTTTTTTCCTTCTTCTTCTCATACTGTGTGCGCGTGGCTTTTTTCTCATCCAAGCATCGATGGCGGCTTGGTGGTTGGGACACTGTCCAAGACAGAACTCCCGACGTGGCTGCCGCAGTGCAAGTGGTTTCTTGGTTCTGGGTGGGCACTAGATTCGTGGCCTTGGAAATATGGCATCCAACAATAATGGCATTTCCCCACACACACTTCGTCTCTTCCTCCGACGGCCATCGGGCCTGTGCGCTTTCTCAGGTACGTACTACTCCCAACTCGAGAAAGAAAAACTCTTCCCACTCGACCCCATTGGTGGCTGCCCCAACGGCTAGTACTCGTGGGAAGTGGGGATTGCAGTCTGCCACCCGAACGGAAGAGGCACCACCCTGTCGGTCCGTGTTAGACATTGACACTGTCAAGTTCTCTTCCACCTTTGTTAACTAAAGCCTGAACTCTGTGGCTTTTTGTTGACAACAATAGAAACAAAGGACAGAGGGCTGACGCAAGCATCATTGACGCCTTACGTTCAATGGACATCACTACATTCACCGAAGCCATCAAGAAGTGCCATTGTCTCCACCAACGTCGCCCTTACTTCGGACGTTGCATCTTGTCATCTTGCCATCTTCCAAAAAATCTCTGTTCTCCAGTTTTTACTGTACTGTTTGAACGAGTTGCAGTAGCTCCAACTTGAATGCCACGAACCAAAGATCCAGGCATTTTTCCCATTATCTCGAGTCCTCCCCGCATCAACTTTCTGTTCCGGCCCCCACTTCCGTTTTCTATGCTGTTAACGCCGTCCACCGTCCTATACTTTCAAGGACTGACCCGGCCGTCTTTTCCGTCTGCATACGTATCCCCACTTAATATTCTTAACCGTCTCGATGCCGAGTCAGTATTCACTCACCGAGGTTCAGGCGAGAGCCCGGCTGTATTGAGTCACTACTCTGCTGAGAATACCTCGGGATGACGCCTGTGAGCACGTTGCGAACGGTGCGGCCTGAAACCCACCCAGTATGACTATTCGAACAAGGACATTGGCTCATGTTTAGTTCACAGCTTTCTGGTCCCGTGCTAGAAGAGTCCGTTTTGTGCCCATTCATGCAAGGTCAAATCTTGTCCCCTGCATTTATGCCGCTGAGCAATGCAAGGGACCGGCAAAAGGGTAGATCTTCGGACAATGCACTTCTCACGTGGAACTTCCGCCACTTCTCCCTTGCTGACGCCGAGTCATCATTGAGATGTTTACCCAGGCCGCAAATCGGAGACGATGGGTTGGTTCAAGCTAACACCTAGATATCTCGGTTCGTCTCTAGATTGATCTCGGAGAGGCCGTCTCAATGCACGGTAGTTTTTTTTATCCGAGTAATACCACTCATACTAGTTGTAGACCTTTTGTTGCGTCTTGGTGTGCAGATAAGTGGCAATCAATCATGCATGGAACCCAGTCAACTGATGGTCGCGTAGTAAGCTATGATGGGCTTACAATTGGGGTAAATTGATGGGGATGAGATTGAGAGTTTTCAAACGAGATCTTATATTTTGTGACATTAATTAAACGTAATATCTAGGAGAATGGCTCATATTTCTTCATGAAACTTGTTACCTTGAGTCAGCTACGCAATCATATTACCGAATATTATTGAACTTCCCAGACAGAAAAGGACGAGAACATCTGATAATACAACCGCTTGAATTCAATTAAACTGCATTCGAACTATATTTAGTTCACGTATTCGTCCCTTGTAAATATGCCGATTGAATATTTGACGGGTAAATTTTTGGGATGGACTTGAGAGACTTAGGGTAGCCGACTTTAAGGTGAGGGACCGGCCCCACGTCGGTGGGCTCGGTGAGGTGACGATAATCGATAAGCCGCCCGGCCTAAAAAAATTTCCACGTAGTTCGCAGCTTCCTCCACTTGACTATTCGCGATCCGCGAGCACACCACCACCGACCGAACAATGGCGCCAATCGCTTCGCCCGAGCCCGCGGCTCCTAAGCACGAGAAAAAGTCTAAGAAGGACAAGAAGCGCGCCCGAGAGGACGACCCCTCCGGCGATGTCGAGCGAAAGCACAAAAAGTCCAAGAGCGTTACTGCTGAGCTCGCTGCGCCAGAGCTGGCCAACGGCGACCTGAAGGCCGACAAGAAAAAGAAGAAGAGCAAGAAGGACAAACATACCGAGAATGTTGTGCAATCAGAGAGCGCGCCTGCTGTGGAAGAGGAGTCGAAATCGGAGAAGAAGAAGCACAAGAAGAAGAAGCACGACGCAGACGAAGTTCTAGCACCCGAGAATGCTGATGCATCCGCCGACGCCGACGGAGACAAGAAGAAAAAGAAGAAGAAGAAGTCCAAGAAGGAAGCCGCTGAACCAGAACCCGAGGCGCAGACGGTGCCCGAGCCTGAAGATGCTTTCGCCGATCCCGATGCTATGGACGTCGACACTGCGACACCGTTCAAATCCTCCAAGTCCTCGATTTACCAACCCCCCGACATCCCCGCAAACCCACAGTTCCCCTTCTTCACCCAAACAGTATCTCTCTACGAGCCTCTGTACCCCATTGGCTGGTCGCAGCCTGTGACCAGTTGCCAGTACCAGCACCTGCAACACCTGTTGAACAAGTACGTGCCGTCTCTGCGCGGTGTTTTGCTGGATTACAGGAATGTCGCATTCGGCGAGAAGGCAGGCAGGAACGGCGCTGCTACAGATGACGAGATGCCGACGACAGTGATGGCCAAGGACGAGGCTGCCGTTGGTTTCGGGTGGATCACCGCTGATGTCGACCTCTTTGTTCCCAGTCGAGGTGCTTGGATGGAGGGAAGTGTCAACCTCCAGACTGAAGGCCACATTGGTGTTGTCTGCTTTGGAAAGTTCAACGCCTCAATCGAGGCCCGAAGGCTTCCCCCGTCCTGGAAATGGATCCCCAACGAGGCGCCCGAGGCGCAGGGCTTCGAAGAGACCGCCTCGGTCATCACTTCCGACGACCACGGTGTGGTTCGACAGATCCACAGCACAGGCTTCTGGGCCGACGGCAGTGGCGAGAAGATCAAAGGCAAGATCCGCTTCCGGATACGCAACTTCGATGTCGGAACGAGCGGCGAGACTAGCTACCTCAGCTTGGAGGGAACTATGTTGGACAACCAAGGCGAGAAGACAGTCGTCGCCGAGGAAGCCCAGACGGCCAAGATGCGCAAGAACAACAAGGGCGGCCACAACCGGTCGAGGAGGCGCATCCCCGACTTCAGCATGACTCGCTTTGACGTTGATGAGGAGCAGGACCAAGCCGACGAGGAAAAAAAGCGGGAGGTGTTGGCAGTGAGCGAGGATGATTAAAGGCAAGACAAGGAGTTCAAAAGGAGCCAGGAGTTGTGTGATACCTTGATTGAATGAGGAGTAAATTGTTACTACAAACAGAGAGGCACTCCCGGTCCATCCAAGAGCGCCTCCAAAATGGAACAAACATAACCGAAAAGAAAACAACCGAGATCTAACGCCGAGCCATGTGACGCTTATTCTACCTATCATAAATATACGCCTTTTAGCATAATGCAACACCCCCGCGATAGCCCTGGGGTTCTACGCCGCCGCCCTTACCATCGGCTCCCATGGCCGAGCCATATTCCACAAGTATACTTCGCCCACAGGCTCATCGCCCAAAGACTTGACAAAGATGTGTTGAAACAGTGGCACTGAGGAGAATAGAGGTGCCACTGGGGTGATGGATGCGCGGTCCCAGCCGAAACTTAGGCCGTCAGTCCAGGCGGGCTGCTGAAGGAAGGCGTCGACCTTTTCGCGATATGCGTCCCAGTCGGCCGCGTGGTCGTTGACAATAACCTGGAAGCGCACGCCCTGGATATCGATGGTGATGCGCTGGACCGTGTTGGGGAAGCCATGCGAGTACCCGCTGCTAAGAATCCACGTATAGTCGGTCTGGTCGCCGTTGCTCTCCCAGTCGTACCAGACCTGGGTGCCGCAGTCGGAGAAGTCGTTGAGCACCAGCCTGGCCTCGGCATCGAAGCTCAGCGCGCAGTGGCGCGGCGCGATGCCGGGGAGCGACGGCAGGACGACGTCGCAGCGGGCCGGGTCGGAGCCGAGGACGAAGGACCCGGGCCGCTTGGGGGCGTTGTTAAAAGAGAGCTGGATGGCCTTGGCGGGCTTGCTGGTGAGGAGGTTCGGGAGGCGCGAGGCGAGGATGGGGGATGAGGCCGTGGAGACGGCGCGGAAGTCGTTGGACGGGAGGTGGGTGGCTTTGTCGGCGAATGAGCCACGCGCCGTTGGGACCAGCCAGGCGATGACGTCAGAAGGGCTCGACATTTTGAGTCAAGGGGAATGAGTGTGAATAGAGATATTATAAAGAAGTATGCGTAGATGCGTAGGGTGGGTATCGATGTCAAGTAAGACGGTGGCCAAGTATAAGTACAGAGAGCGGCAATGAGTGGCAGAGTAGAGCGGCGAGCGAGCGAAGACTGTCCTCGAGGAAATTATCAGATCGACTCGAACGAGAGAGGCCGACAAGTGGGATCTGTGAGATGGAGCTGAAGGCAATGTAAACGAAATAAAACACGATTTGAATAAGATGGCTTGAACTTCCAAAGTTGGGGTCCTACACCGAGGGTTTATAACGACGCACAAGAGCAACGTCGAAACTAGCTGAGAGGGTTGCCGCGGACAACGACCGCGCCGCAAGCCCGCAACGCGTCGCGAAAACACATGACAGCCAAAGACGACCCCGGAAGCCGTCCAACACGCAGACAGGCGTTTCGTCGAGCCATCGCCAAGTTGTGGGCGCTGCGTGCGCTGGCCCGACGCGAGGGTGTGAGAACGGGAGCGTCGTGGCCAATCGTTTGGGGTGGAGCCCGTGTAAGTGCGCGACGGGAGGCCAGCGACGAATTCCTGCGCGACGGAGCAGCGTTCTTGGGGATTGTTTTTAGGGGAAGAGATGGACGGCGGGAGACTGATGCATAATTAAGGTGCAAGTGTTCGACGTGGCCGGTTGGGAGAGGCGAGTGCTTCTGGTTGTGGGCGGGAGGAGAGGTGACGGGTTCTTGGAGCTGGGACTTGGGGGATGCATGTGGAGTGGTGGATGTAGACTACGTGGATGCAGTGGCGGCGATCAAGAGACTGAAACCTGGAGTTGCGTCTCACTAATGGGCTCAGGGCTTTGGCAGATGGATGCTGAGTTGTGCAACTGTCGCTATTCTGGAGCCCCTCGACACAGCGATAGGAGACCGCCGACGAGTTCTACCACGCTTTCAAAACAACTATGAGTCACCGTAGAAAAAGATCGTCATTGCATAATAAGTTGTGCGTCAAAGTGTTTACAAGAACCAGGGCATTAGAGGTCTCCCGGCTCACCATCCTGGCCACCACCAGCCGAGGCATGGACATCCTCTTGGATAGCTACCCCCGCGTCCTGGTCAACACGGTGCCCTCCTTGTCGAACCCGGCCGCAAAGATCCGGGCCCCGCACTCCCAGATCCTGCAGTGACTGGATCTCGACGGTCACGTCCGTCTCGGAGGAGATTCTCTGCGCCTCTCCGATCCTGCGCACCGAAGTGACATCCGCGCCGTCCCGCAGCGCGATGACGGCGGGGACTTCCTTCGGGGGGCCCGTCCACTCGAACCGGAAGCCGCGGTAGCTCTGGACCGATGCCCCCCGTGTCGAGGAAGGCGTTGAAGATGGGCGTCCCGTCTGCGTGGAATTCGATCGCTATGACCTCCTGGCCCCAGTTGACGAAGACGTGGCCGCTGGGGAGGACCTGTGCGTTGCCCTGGGATGCGGCTGAGAGGTGGTCTGGCGAGGCGTCGGACTGGAGGACCGATGTGGAGTTGTCGACGTGGTTGAGCTGGACGATCACCACCCGGGAGTGGGGGTGAAGCGTCGCCTGGTTCTCATCGTCGAGACCAAAAGTCCACGCCTAGGCGTCAAAGAACGAGATGGTCTCGATGGAACCGTCGGCAGAGCGGTTGAGGAAGCGCGCATCGTGCCAAAGACCGGAGTCGAGTTCTGGTGATAGCTGAAAGATGGACTGGTCCCCGCTGAGCTTCCAGATAATAGAACCGCCACGACCAGATAGCTTGTAGATGGTGCTTATGTGCCAGGACGAGATGAAATAGTTACCTTCATCGTCCTTTTCGATGCTGCTGAGATGGAAATAGTCACAGGCATCGGGAGCGTTGAGCGCAGCCCCTTGCGGGTAGGGGAGCAAGACTATCTGATATGAGGTTAGTTGTCGCCTTGAACTATATTACACCAAGAGAGTCCTGTCGACCGGGGACACTATGCCGAGTGAGTGGACTTCGAAGATGAGCTCGCTCCTCTCAATGTCGATTTCCTGCAAAATACTATCGACAATCCATTTCTGGTCTTCAGACCCTCCAAACGGCGTCAAGTCATACGGGACCGGGTGGTAGGTCTCAGCTAGCGCCGTTTTCTCATCAACGATCCTAAGTTCGTGTACTGATAGGATCTTGTTAGTCAGGCTTTGGATCCGCACAACTGACCGATAATGATTATCTAGGATCTGAAGCGTCCCATGGCCTCGCCCCGTGCCTTGTATCGATAGTACCCTGGAACACCTGTAGAACCGGCTGGCTTTCATACCCCGTTGCCTGAAAGTTGGCGACGAGTCTAGAAAAGTACCCTAAGCTTGAGTGGGAGGTGGGAGCTACACCCGCCGAGGGGCCGAAATCTAGCAGACAGCACCCCATCGCGGACCTTGTCGATGGCGCGAACTACCCTATGTATCTAGTATATCTTGACGGTCTGAGCGATTGCGGCGGGTGTTGTATAACAGTGCCTATGGACGTAGTTTGAAAGACGTTTGACGTCGACTAACAAACGCGTTCAGGACGGAAATGCCAAACGCGTGGCCGACGTGCCCGGATATGGGGGTGGAGTCGCTAGACCCGCATACGTTGTTAGTGAACTGTATGTGGCCACAGGCGTTGGCACTAACTTTGACGCCATTACGGACCCAATTGCGTGAGCACCGGGGCTTTATGACCTTTTCCCAAGACACGCCGATAGTCCATGGGCGACTTCGAGTGCTGTGAATGCTCTGCAGAGATTATTGAGTTGAAAATATTATCCAAAAGACTTCGAGTTGCTTGACTTAAGTAAGGAAGATTTCCTTTGCGAGTTTTGCATGGGTAATTGATTGCTAAGGGAATCGTCATCTCCAGTAACTAGGAGTACGAGTAGAGACCAAAGCAAACTCACTCAGACTTTCAGCATGCGGTGCTCGACATGGTTGCGCCCAGCCTGTCTGGTTGGCTCCGTCTCAATGTTGGCTGCATCGACGGCAGCTATTCCACAGCAGCCACAGGGCCAGACAGTCATGTCCGGGGAGGATGCATCCGACAGCAGCGAGGCGTTGTCGGACACTACCGACAAATCTAACACCAGCAAGAAAAACATTGTTTTCATCCTCACCGACGACCAAGACGCTGTGCTGGACTCCGTCTCATATATGCCACTACTGCACAAGCACATCGCTGAGCAAGGCACTTCGTTCATCAACCACTTCACCACCACCGCCATCTGTTGTCCCTCTCGCGTCTCGCTTTGGACGGGTAAGCAGCCGCACAATACCAATGTCACCGACGTCCAGCCTCCATACGGTGAGTCCCCTATATCATTGATTGGCTAATAGTCTGTGATTTGATGAAGTTGTCGCTGACCTAGTTAAGGCGGATTCCCTAAGTTTGTCTCCCAGGGCCTCAACGAAAACTACCTCCCCGTCTGGCTCCAGGAGGCCGGCTACAACACCTACTACACAGGAAAGCTATTCAACGCCCACACGATAAAGAATTATGACTCGCCATTTCCTGCGGGATGGACGGACACAAACTTTCTCCTGGATCCGGGGACATATTCCTATCTTAACCCCATCTACCAGCGCAACCGTGAGGCGCCCGTGCAACACCACGACGAGCACACGTCAGACTTGATTGCTAGTTACGCCAGCGAGCTACTTGGTGAGGCCATTGAGGCCAATAACCCCTTCTTCCTTGCTATCGCCCCGATCGCGCCGCACTCCAACATCGATGTCAATAGTGGTGGCCCGCCTCACATGACCACCCCGATCCCGGCTGAGAGACACTCTCATCTCTTCGAGGGAGTAAAGGTTCCACGATCGGATAACTTCAACCCCGACTCAGTATGTGTTTCCCTACTAGAAATCGTGCGTTTGATTGCTCACATTTAGACAGCCCAGCGGTGTTAGCTGGATCCGAAAATTGCCCCAGCTGAACGACTCCTCAGTCTCTTACATCGACGACTACTATCGTGCTCGACTCCAAGCGCTGCAAGCAGTCGACGAGATCATCGAGCAAGTTGTGACCCAATTGGATGATGCTGGTCTTCTTGACGACACTTACATCATCTACTCCTCCGATAACGGCTTCCATTTGGGTCAGCATAGGTTGCCACCTGGAAAGGAATGCGGCTTCGATGAAGACATTCGAGTTCCTCTTTATCTACGAGGCCCAGGCGTGGCTGAAGGCTCTATCGAGAATACTGTGACAACGCACATCGACCTTGCCCCGACCATTCTCAAGTTGGCGGGAGTCGAGCTTCGTCCCGACTTTGATGGAACCCCTATTCCAGTCCACAAGGACGAAGCCAGCATCATCAGACATGAACATGTTGCTGTCGAATACTGGGGAATGGCGCTTGCCGAAGGCGAAATCGGAGGCTTCGGTTTGTTTGCCGCTGCCATCGTGATCTCTGGTTGCTAACGGATGCGATAGATGGCAAAGGCCAACTTGTCGTTCGCAACAATACGTACAAGGGGGTTCGCATAGTACACGAGAACTACGACCTTTACTACTCGGCATGGTGCAACAACGAACATGAGCTCTACGATCTCCAGGTATGTTTCGCTTGCCATAAGGCCATGCACGCAATTGCTGACTCTGAATCAGCGAGATCCAGGACAGCTGCAGAACCTCATTCCCGGAGCAGAGGACGCTTTTGGCCCCAAAAACGTGGCAATTTTGGGGACCGGCGTTACTCGGGTGATTGATCGCCTTGATTCCCTCATGCTGGTCCTAAAATCATGCCGCGGTGAGACATGCGTAGAGCCTTGGAAGATTCTACACCCGCAAGGCGATGTGGAAAGCTTGCAAGATGCTCTCCAACCGCGATTTGACGGGTTTTATGAGCAGCAGGTCAAGGTCTACTTTGATCGATGCGAGGATGGGTACATAGTTGATGCCGAGGGTCCTCAAGTTGGGCTCCAATATCGAGATGGCCTGGAGTGGCATCATTGGACTTGATTAAGGTCTGGTGGTTGCACTTGTCAACTTATTCGGAACCGTACGCTCGCCGTTTCGTGGTGCCTGTCCATCCTAAGGCCTTAGAGCCATAGATGCCTAAGACACGGTGAAGACCTGGAGCAGTTGAGCCCAACCGCCCAGACAATCTGGATGAAGCGTTGGACAAGGAGGCTTGGACACCTCCTGTGGATATCATTACGAACATCTCGGGTCGACCGTCTTGGCAAAATAGAAGAGTTTTCAAAGAGTGGAGTGTCCGGGATCACGGTTGATGATGTGATACTTTGAACCGCATCAGATCCACAGACGATTTGTAGAAATAGCATGATCCGTCAGGTGCTGACGACCCGTGCCTTGCTGCAGTTCCATTTGAACTTCACCACATGCATTAGGGTTAACCATGGCCATGCCACAGGTCCACGATGGCTTCAGACTTCGGGGCTTGACACATAGGCCGAAGAGGATGCAACGTAGATGATTCACAATGGAACGACAACTTGGCTGCTTTTGGCTCCTTGCAGGTGATGGAATTCCCAGGTTGCTCCTCGTGCTTGGATCGCATCTCCCGTTCCTTGCTCAGGAACCACTGGGATGTTTGTCTTGGTTTCGTGAGAGATCCGCAAGAGCCCGATCGACGGCTGAAAATTCCAGGTTGATCAGAGTAGACGAACTCGTGGCCTAAGTTGGTTATTGTGAATCAAACGAGGCTCTGATCCCGATCGTCCATGGCTTGCAGTTTCGGGCGAACACTGTTAACAACCATGGCGTGGCTTTGCTCGGGTTAGATGACCCACTAGTTGTGGCGTTGGCATAGATCCCGTTGGCACCCATGTTTTTAGACTCCAGGTGAGAAAATATTAATGGACGAGGATCTGGGTGAAAAGTAGTGGCTTTTGTTTTTCGAGATATCACCTTCTAGTTTCGACGTGATGCTGTAGATAGTTGTTGATAGTGATGCTAAGTGAGCGTGGTAATTCACGGCCGCTCATTGGACCCATTGCCGTTGTTGCCGCAATTCCAAGGCAGAAATTCGGAAACTGCCGACCTTGACCCGAGGATAGTCTCACGACAGCTCTGCACTCCAGCAACCTCATATCTCGAAGCCCAATTGAACCCGCACCATGGCTTCCGACACAGCTTCTGAGCCGCGGCGTACGTCCTACCCGCTCGACTGACCCCAAGCGCCAATTTTCCCGGCCTCAATTGCTAACTCCCGCCGCAGAAGCGACCCGCGAGGAGATGCGCGATGCTCGCCTCCCAATCGCCTACCGAGACAGCTGCGCCCACCTCCTGATTCCCCTCAACAAGTGCCGGAGGGATACGTGGTATGCCCCTTGGAAGTGCACGGTAAGTTCTGCGCGGTTGCGGCCGTGAGCTCCCCGAAGCCGACGATTCCTGCCCGAGGACAAAACGCTCACAGCCGACGGGGTGGATAGGATGAGCGACACGGTTACGAGAAGTGCCAATACGTCGAGTTCAAGAAGCGAGTCGCCAAGATGGACGAGCTGAGAGAGTCGAAGGCTGGTGCACGAAGCAACTAGACAACATGGCGGCCGGTCGGACGGACTGTACATACAACTGTGTGAGGATGGGAATAGAGGCTTCCCCCAAGAAGAATGTTCAGGTCCCAGCGATTGTGAATGTCTAGCTGGGTGTGAGTTATGTGCTAATCGTAGGAGTGCCTTGGATGCCGATCATGCTTCAGATGCCGATAGGAGCCACATGCCAGTGGAGGCTCTGTGCGAACGACCAGGAAGGACCAATTGCTACTAAGTAACGAAAAGGGACACCGTTTGGATAGGATCTCGAAGGTACAATCGGTGGAGGAAACCAGACAGTCAACGATCGAACAGGTTCATGTCAACGAAACACTGCATGCAACGAAGAAACGACAGCTCTTGGAACCGCATTGCTTGGGCACCTATACCAATGGGGCCGTCTAGGATGAGTGACAGGACTGCATGACGAGCCAGGTTTATGACCGAAGGATACCAGCAACGGAGATGAAGAAACCTGGTGAGAACCATGCCGACAAGACGCCGACAAAACCTGGATGGCTGGGGAGTAGCCATGCAAGAACGGACAAGTCATATTCGAGAATAGCACCTTTCGACAACAACTGCAGTTTTCCGAGAAGGCCCCGGCGAGAGCCGCATGAAAGAGGTGGCTCTATGGCCGGCAGTTGACACAGGCGAAGGGCCAATGGTGTTAAACAAGCCATGGCATGTAGCGAGGGTGTATTGTCGATGGGACGCCGATGGAGCTGCAAGACGAGAGCAACACAGTCGGACAACCACAGAGCAACCAGACCACCAATATCGTTGCTGACACTCGCAAAGTGCCTTGCGATCAAGGCCCGACAAGAAACGGACGATGAGAGGAACAACCAAGACTCTAACGACAGGGTTGATGTTAACTATGTGCTAATAGCGAAAATACCGAGAAGGTTTGAGCAGAGCCTCTCGTGAATGCCCCACCCGTGAGAGCCGCACGACGAGTAAAGAAACCACATGGGTGGGATCACGGGCTGCATTTTTGTGGATTTACAGGGTGATTGTGGGACACCATGGTCCATTGCGAATAGCGTCGCCATCGTTGACCATACAGATGATGAGTCTGCGGGATCGATGACTGATGATATCCAGTCTTGACACAAACACCGTGGAACCCAATTACCGGGAAAAAAGCAAGATTGCGGCATCGGCGTCGCAGCAGCATCTCATCAGCAAGTATATAATGAGCACGCCCACCCGGCATGTCGTCTAGCGGGATCGGGACAGAAGCAGCAGAGATCGTGGACGCAGCACAAACGTCGTGGGAGCCGCACTACCCATATATCCCGTCTCTTCCAAGCCAAGGGGGTTGATACACTGACTGAGCGAGCCATGACCACCATCAGGTATAAACAGCGCGGTTAGAAGACTTGACTGATATTGCTTGAGGATCGACACTCATCAGCTATGATGCAGAGGAACCGCGTTAAGATGTGTCCATGCTCAGCGCGCTCCGAGGCTCAGGGGCGACGACGTCACGGGCTTGGTTGATGAGTTGTTGGTGACAAGGGTTTGTTTCTCCTTGGATACCCGGGCGGTGCCCTGTGCATCGCCTTTGTCGTCATCCTAATTGCGGCTACCGAAGGCTGAAGAGAACAGCAGCAGATCCATCGCGCATCACAGCGCAATCTGGGCGAAACGGAGCATCATTGCTCTGTTAGTGTGTCTGCGTTTCCCCGTCACGGCCAAGGCGACAGGAGAGCGGCGGAGGAAAGCTGCCGGCAAATCCGACGCGGAGAAACACGCCTGCCAAGCTGTCGTTATGTCAAAGCTGCTGTTTGCCAAGATCTCGTTTCGCCTCGGCTCAGGGAGATTGAGAAACCGTTACTTGATGCGTCGCTTGAAGAGGAATGGAGCACATGGAGAAGTCCCATGTAAGGCTCCCGACGGGTGGCTTGCGCTGGACGAATCGTTCACATCGGGCCACACAACGTGATTATTATCAGATCAGATCCACTCGCCTGGTTCTCCCCTGGCCTTGAGGCTCTTTTGGCGACTCCATCCGATGCGACCAGATTGCGGCTAAGGCTAAAGGCGTGAAACTGACCCACCACTTACAACACCCGGCATTAGCAAACTCTTATTCAACGACGGTCCACAATAGCCGTGGCGAACAGGCATCTCTCACCTACGGAATCCCGCCGCCTTCTTGGCCTTCTTGGCACTGCTTATTCGGTCACTTTGTGGATTTCAAACTGCTTCCGGAATGCCCGTGACCCAATTGCTGTAACAGCGGTCATGTGGGTTTCGCTGAACAGTGGAGAAATGGCACAGGTGAACACGACGACGACAAAACACAGTGGACACGGCGATGATCGTGTGGAACCACTATTGAATTCTCTTATATAACGTTTTGACCGGAACCTGGCCGTATGACACATATACATGCACTAGTAAAATCGCTCAGTCTGGGAATTGGCTGGCGCGCAATATCTCACAGGGGACAATAGGAAAAAAGCGGGTGCCTATATGGCATGCTCAGAACAAGGCATTGCTACCGCAGTCAAAGACACCTTGGACTGAACTGTCGTCCGAGTCCATGATGTCGATGAGCTCGGTGACGGAGGACCACAGGCCGGCACCGTTGATGAAGAGGGAGATGAAGATGAGGAAGAAGTTGAGACAGGTCAGGGAGGTCTTCTTCCACCCCTTGAACTTGACGTCCCAGTTGATGTGGAGCCAGAAGATGGCGCTCAGGCCGAAAGTGAACCAGGAGATGGTGGTCGCGGAGGCAATGGACAGGATGGAGTCGAAGACGGGGATGGCGTTGGAGAGGATAAAGCACAGGGTCCAGAAGACGGTCACAATGGTCATCCAGATGGACCACGATCGGACAGTGTTGGCGGTCATCTCGTGGGTCAACTTGAAATGCTTCATGACCTCGACGTAGACATACTTGATGCCGGTGTGGCCAAAGGCCAGGCCGGTCGAGTAGACAGCGGGGAGGACGATACCGTAGGCGATCTGAGCGGTGATTTTGGGAGCAGAGCCAAGGGCGGGGGAGACAGTGTACTCGCCAGCGAGGCAGTAGATGGCAATGGCGACGATGGTGTAGAAGCTAATGGAGGAAACTTCAAGGCAGGCCAGGGCGAAGTTGAAGTCCTTAACGGGGTCGATCATCTCAGCCATGTCTATATGGCACAGGGGTGTTAGCAAAACTGGTTCTGGAGATACGACAAGTTCGGAAGCGACTTACACGACACGAAGTTGATGTTTCCGGAGTAGGCGTAGCAGATCTTTAGACAGGCGTTGAGACCCTCGCGGAAGGTAGGCTTGCCGACGATGACAATCTCCTTGTGCCAGTCCACGGGGGCATCGGTGGGGTCACTGATGCCGAGGCTGATCATGACGATGAGGGCGGCGGCGATGACACTGATGCAGCAGGGCAGACCGCTCTGGGAGACGAACTTGGCGGTACGGGGCGCGCACAACACCCAGCAGCCGAGGCAGCCGATGCCAATGTAGCCGACGGTGCAGAGCGAGTGGCCGGAGATGGTGTTGAAGGCGATGGACAGCGTGACGGAGGCGGAGGCGGCGGTCATGATGACCTGGATGAGCAGGCCGATGCCGGCAATGATCTCGAAGGGGCGGCCACCGACTACCGTGGCCATGTCGACGACGTTGAGGACATGTTGGTGACGGCTGTAGAACTGCTTGAGCTCGAAGGCGGTATACCACGAAAGACACCCGATGCCGATGATGGCGATGATTCCGGGGATGATTCCAAAGACCTTCAACACAGCCGGGAGCGATAACACACCGAGACCCACTTGGTTAGTGAGCAGAGCTTCTCTTGTTAGCATTCCGTTGTGTTTTAAATCAAGTTATCGTGAAAGGGTTGAGGTTACCGAAGACTGTGTCCCACTTAGTCATGGTGCGGAAGCTTTTGCTACCCTCACCACCACCAAAGCCATTGTCGGCGACATTTCCAGGCTGCACATCAACACCTCGGCCCTTTTCATTGCCCGTCTCATGTTCAATCTTTTCTTTGCTGTTGGTCTTGCTGGAATCGAAGCCGCCCTGGTCGGAAGGGTAGATGGCGTTATTCGCCTCTTGGGTGTAGGTAGCCATGGGTGGTGTTTTTGGCTCTTGCCGTTTTAGACACAAGTTGGTGTATAAAGAATGGCCCAGTTTGATAGATAGACTTGTGTTTATTTAAGGAGTGAAGAGATTGAATCTTGTAGTGAGAGAGAGAGAGAAGGAGGAGGAGGGAGAGGAGGCGGGAGATGGAATGGAGAATGAGAGAGAGAACGCCTGGGAAGCTAACCAGAATAATATATATATATATATTGACAACGATGAAGAAGACAGGGAAGAGGCGTGGAGAGCAAGTCGACTCAGAGTAAGAGACTAAGGAGAGACGCTCAGAATTCCCTCTCGACGGTCTACGATGATCCTGGTCCACAACGTTTCTGAGGCGGTGGCCTTCGCCAGAGCCCAGCGACAAACCCGTGAGCGCATCTCCATAGCCCTAATCGGATGACTAGACCAGTTCAAACGGGGCAGAGGCATTTGCACCAGAGCAATCTCCCCATGGTGGAGCGACGCGGAAGCGGACCCTTTTGGCAAGAATCGGGGGAGGGTGGAGAGTTGCTGTGCTTTGCTCGGCCACACGGGGGGGGGGGAACAAAGGGATATGGGGGGGCAAGACCGTGATGACCTGGGGCTCCATGGAGATGGTGGATATCCTTTCCCATCCCGCGAATTCTGGCATTGATGGTCTGCATCTCGACGTCGGGTCAGCCCACGGGAGCCCAATGGACGGTTCCGGGAATCGTCTGAAAAAGGAGGAAGCTGGAGAATGGCTGTCCTTCTCCATGGGGCAGGGAGGGGAGGCGGGCGAATTGGCACACGACAACGAGGATGTTTAATGGCCCGTGGGGGACGGATGGGACAGGCTACTCCATTCTAGAAGTCGTGATGTTACGTACTGGGACGTGTACTTGGGCCGGGCCGGGCGTCATCCTGGAGGTTTATGTCCGGGCCGGTTTGAGACGAGTCTGACGGTGCTTGTGAGAGCATGTATTCAGGATAAAGAATGGTCTATCTCGTTGGAGTCTTTACGCTTTCTCGTGAGCAGTTCTGTGTTTTGCAGGGCGCTCTTCGAAGGAGGCTGGAAGAAGTGGTCTCTGCAGTCTGCACTATGACGAGGCTTCTCCCACGTACATACAGACGAACATATCTAGCGGTGGCGAAGAACGCTTTGGTGCAGGGGGTCGCAGACGCAGGTTGGCGGAGCCGCACGGCGCGTAGTGACGACGGCGGCGGTTTTTCGAAGGGTCCTCGGGTCTCTGAGAGCGTCTTCTGTCGTTGGAAGCAGCAGTAGGTAGGTATTCCGAGGCTGACGGGTGTGATCCAACCACGGCCACTAAACCGAGGGCGCCGAGAAGGAGGGCCAGGAACAGGGCAAACAAGGAACATGTTCCCAACAGGTTGCAGGCACGACTCCAGCGAGCCTAAACCTGGGTTTTTTACCTAACTGGGAAGACAGGACACGGACGGGGCCAATGGCAGATGGATGCGCGGATAGCCGCGAGGAGAAACGATGCATGGGTTGGGTGCGGCAGAGGCAAGGTCAAGGTGGACCGCTCTACGTCTGGGGGGACGGCGATATTCACTTTTCAGAATGCCATTGTTTGCCAAGCAGGCAAGCGTTGTACGTAGCGTGGTTCCTGTCGGCCAGACGGATCGACGCCGGTGTGTTCGGAAACTGGGTTTATTTCTGGGCCTCTTCAGAACGAGTGTGCTTTTGTGTTCGATGTGAGTAGTATAAAGCATCACAGACAGCCCTTGTGTAAAGAACTAAACCCCCCCCCCTGTCCCTGCTGAGATCAAGAGCGGCCAACGTCGGCGCCAGCATGAAAAAGAGTCCCACGGCTTCTAGTCGTATTCTAGAAACAAGTTAACATACGGAGCCCCAAAAAGTGCGAGTGGGCCGGCTTCAACTCTCCCACACCGGTGAGGTCCACCCGGCCCCGTTCCCATCCTCCGGTGGACGACTCCCACGGCTCGACGGCGCCAAGCCGAAGGGTCCACGGCTCCGCCTCACTCTCGCCCGGGTTCCATTCCCTTGGCACGCTCGCTACGGCTGAACAAGACAACCACATGGGCCGCCATGACATGTCGGTTTCCGAAGTCGACGTTGCCCTCTCTCAGCATTTGTTACGTACAACGCGCCTCCGTTCCTCCGCGCGCTTCCCCCCATGGGATACCTTCCGGTTTCCCCCAGGTCCTCGCCGAATCCAGCATTTCCCCATGGCGGACGACGCTCCTCCAGGTCTTGGCCCTTTCGACGGAACTCGCAGAAAACACCAAGGCCATACATACGTCCCCTATTTCTTTTGGGGGGACGGGTCATCCGTGTCCCGGAGCCATATTCACGGCGGAGTCTTCGGAGCCCGGACCCGTGGCGGGCCCGCGAGGAGGAGGAGGAGTGAGTCCCGTGCGGTGCGGTGATGCCGCCCTCTCCTCATCCACATCCTTCAGGCCATAGCCATCCATACGTCCCTTAGTAGAACATCCCCGTGGTGCCACCGCGGCAGTCCTTCCTCCCCCCCTAAGCATCACAGAGACGACCTCTTCTCACCGCGGCCTTCTCGCCGACTCTCCCCCTTTCAGCCTTGTCCCAGAGACGAAGTGCCACCTAGCTTTTACCCAGCTGCTTCTTTGGGCAAGCCTCATCTCGTCCATCGTCGGCCGCGTCGTCTGCCATCTACGTAGTACGGATCACCGCGCGCCAACCTAGCCAGGGGGTGCATCGCATGCTATGCCGGTAGCCGCTGCGGCTCTACCCCATCTACAGATCCCGCAGCCTAACTCTGTTTTGACCTGCCTGCGAAAATGCCACTTCCTGTCCCCATCCTTTCTGGTAGTTGGCGATGCGTGATGCGAGGGTTTCGGTCGCTTTGGCCATGGCTTTCTATGCAACGCGTCCCCGTGCTTTGGAAGAAGGAAAAAAAAAGGGTCTCCCTTGAGAACCTTGCTTTCTGGCGAGGAAGGGCCTGCGGTAATTTTGTGCATGAACTCGTTTGTGCTCGCCAACGACTCCGCTCTGGGGAGGAGTCGCGGCATGGATTGTTGGTCACGATCTCCTCATTGCTCCAGCTCGCAGCTCGCAGCTCTGCCCAAACGCCAATAAGATTCAAGCTTCCCATATAACTATTTCCCTGACAGCATCGCTCAAGTCTTAGTCTCCTTCCACCCTAAGCCAATGCCATCGTCACACTGGTCGCCCTTTCTGCCTCTGCTGGCGAGTGAAGCGTCCGGATAACTTCCGCCTATTCGACCACATCCTGGAGTTGCCAAGTCATCCTCTGCCCCGTTCCGGCTCCGCTGCGCAGGGCGTGATTACGTACATGCATCGCTCTTCTCCAGGTTGGCTGCTTATTTCTCCGACCTTAGACAGGCCGTACGTATAATGAACGACATTAGAGGGGATTGATGGGGGCCCGAGACAGTGCCAAGAGTTTCGGTCGCCCGAGTCTGAGTAATTCACCCACGGTACTATTACTGGCATTGATGAAAACAATGGGCAGTGCGCACCATATAGATAATGTCTAACGTACTTGTTTGCTCAACCCTCTGACATAACACATTGTCACGCCAAGTGGTCATCAATACCACTGCCTCGATCTCTAGCACTGCCGGCAAACCACAACCAAGATTTCCGGGATCCCTTCTTCAATTCGATGCCGGTGGCTACAAGGTTAGGCAGTACAGGGTCTGAATCAGGAACGACAACCATACGACGACCGCGAAAGCCCAAATAAGGCCCTCTCGGGCATTAGGAAGCGATTATAAAATTCGAACAACTCCGATCAGGCTGTAAGCCGGTCTTACCCGATGTTAGGTAACTCTTCGAGATCGACAGTCAACCCTGCAACAGTCTCACCTGATACTCGTGTTGTGATTCTTCTTGACAGCAACGGATGACCCTGTCACTTGCCTCCAACAACTCAACAAATGTCCTAGGACGGTACAGAATCCAGACGCAGCCTTCCAAGAAAGAATGAACGTTACCTCTAGACATTATACTTCCAATCCCCATCGTCCTCGCCGGTGACGATCAAAGTTGACGATATGCCAATGCTACGACTTTATTCTAGGTTCGACTACACGGAAGAAACGTATCTGGGCCAAGGGAGACTGCAGTGACTCTTTCATGAGGAAGGCTGATGGCTTTTAACTGCTGCGAGGGACCTTGCTATTATGAGGATCGGGACACTGAACGAGATTGATCAATACCCTCACTTCGATATCATCATGTTCCTAAATTTGTCGCAGGTCGTTGTCAATACAATTGGGACGCTCCCCGAGCCAGCGAATACTTTCAATCTTCAGAGTCGTGACAAAGCACCACTCATTTGGTTAACTAGAGCATGCCATTGTCACAGTCTCCTTTATCAGTATCTCAATCGATTTATTGTCCCATAGCCCTAGTTAAAGTCTCCTTAGGTATCCTAACCAATCTCAAGGTGTTTGAGGTGTCAGTACCTAAGCTAAGGTTAATCGGTTAAATGTTGTAGGCCTGAGATCTTTGCGCCTAGGTCTGAGGTCTCATCGCCTAGTCTTAGCATCCGCATTGTGATAATATCAACAGACCCGCACCGACGTCCATCCCTCCTCTTCAGAGGATTACCAAGTTCTGTCCAGCTGCACGACATGTAACTGAAAAATGCTACAACGTTCTGTAAATCTAATTGCAAATACTTGCCCGCTGCTTGATAGTCTTTAGTTGCGATTTTGACTCATTGGGGCTGATGAACGTAACATGGCAGGCCGACAACACTGCAACAGGGGCGTCCCTCGAAGGACCAACCATTCCCCGAAATGGCAGTACTATTAGCGATGCATTATTTCACGAGAGACTTCTGTCTCCTTCCTGACCTTGGCGTTCTTCTTGACCTGCTGGAACAGCCACGACCTGCCCCCTTGAAGCGACATGGCGGCGGGCAAACGAGATGAGGTGAGGGAGAGAGACTCTGACAGGTCGGACGTAGGAGACGGAGCATCGGAGGTTGTCTCTGGGGGAGAGAATACGGGCACTGACGATTGGCTTGATTGAGGTGACGCAGTGGCAGCCTCGTTGACTGGGTTGGAATTGTTCTCTGGCCACGTCTCAGCAGCCTCTGTGTCCCACAGCTATCAATGAGCAAGGTCTTCATTAAAATATGAGGTAGGTACGTCCATGTGAATAGTGTAAAGTTGTTTTGGACCGCAGGGTCGGCGTTGGGGACGAGCTGTAGAATAATAGAATAACTGGAAGATGAGGACTGAAAGAGAAGCAAATCTCGTGGTCTAAACCTGGACAACGCCTTCACAGTCTACCTAAAACCGCTCCTCAGCTGTACAAATCTCCAATCTCTAAACCTAATGGTGGCTAGGTCCTAAATAGGGATCCTTAATCTACCTACACAGTTGCTGCATCACCAAAACCTCTCTCACGCTATTCACTCCTGACTTATAGCATCGCAGCAAGCCACCATCAACCCAAGACGAAAATTGAGGCGGCGATGATGGCGATACCCAACTACTCCTCTTAGAAGACCTTTGGATTACGGACAGCCAGGCGGCACAGCTGGCCAACGATCTACAAATAGTATCTTCAGGCGCCAGGATCCGTGGTAAAATGGATATTCGTAGTCAATGCGGTTCGAATTCTCATATTCGCTCCTGTAGAGTGGTCGCGAGGCATTGTATACGCCAAGATGTAGGAGTATGAGCGATATTTGACATCAGCTGGGTCGGAGGCATTGAGTTCCGGGATGGGAGGAAGGCCTCAACCATAGTATCTGTCTATCATGGAAGGCGGTAAACAACCGATATGAACGCAAAGTTCTCTCGCTGCTGGGTCGCGTCCCCCGATCCGCTGGCAACCAATGTTTCGTAGTTATGCGACCAAGCATCAGGATTTTTATGGTATCTACTTTTGAGAACCCGTACCGGCAGAACTGAAGAACTGTGTGCTCAATACGCCTTCGCCGTTCCATTGCTGGAAGAAGAGTGCGAGCTCCTGGAATGGATCCTTCGGTCCCGGTGTGGCTATTGGTTTCGGCTGTAAGCATATCCAGAAGAAGCTCAGTTAAAGCCTATAGGTAGACCAAGAGGGACCTTGACTATCATTCTAACTGCACAGTTCGGCTGGGGTATCTGTTTATAGTGGTCGCCAAGAAGATCCTGTTAATAGAAGCGATTGATGTGGGAAAATGGCAGGAGTCGTACAAGCACATCTGTTCTGCGGTTGACTGATGGCGTTAAAGCCGTAGTGTGTCAACAAAAGTCGGATCAAGTCGGGCTCTTGACTCACAAGTGTTGCGTAAAATGTGCTAATGAACCTGTCAAGCAGGTGCTAGCCATGATGACTTGGGTCACGATCGATGTTGTGTTGATGGTCGGATATTGATCGGCAACCTTTAGTGACAAGTTGCGAAATGAAACGTCAAACCTGACAAGATCTGTTGGGATAATGAATGTTTACAGATTAGCTTTCATATACTTATTAAAGAATAAAGGGAATACTCACCGAAAACTGGTCTAGGTCCCTTGATGAAGACAGCCATGCATCTTTTACCAGAAGTGTTTAGTTGGACAAAGAATCCTTCATCGCCTTGAAACAGATGAATAAGGTGCATGCAACGCCTCGATAGCCAGATTTCTTGGTACGGTCCGCAAACCCAACTTCATTCCTACCCATAAGGAGACAATGGCGCCAGCCACTACCTGATGCAACGTCGATGAATCTAATTATATAGCCCAGAACGCTGCGATCACCGCGCACCAGGCCCTCAAAGAGACAAAAACGTTAGGTGAAGATTTCTTGAATAAGATCAAGATACTCGGGGCCAAACGAGACAACCAAATCAATGAGCTAGAGAGCAAACTCAGATCTTAGGTGAGGATTGTCGAACGGCATTCAGCAGAATCAAGACGAAGCATACCAAGCAGGATGAGAACCAACACATTCTAGAACAGAGGATGAAGGCCATGATGACCTCAACGAATGGAGTACAAAAGACAACCACCACCAAAAGACTTGTCTAGTGCACAAGTCGATAAAGTCCTTGTGGACATCACACTCCGCATTGGGGAAGTGTGTGAGGATGTGCCAAAGATCTCAGCAAAGAAGTTTCGTCGACGATCCTAATACAGCTTGAAGGACAGATCAAGCCATCCAAGACACCACCCAAGAGGCCACGCAAGGTTAGATGAGGCTAGGTGAGGTTATATGAGGTCAAGTTTAGTTGAGGTGAGGCTAGGTGTTAGGACAGATTTTCTTTTGCTTTCACATGCGGTGTACTGGATGTCCACAAGTGGGTTTAGGAGTAGATGAGACATACTATAGTGAGGACGAGTCCAACTAGAGAAAGACATATTGCAATTATAGCTATTTATTATAAGCTGATATGAATCAGCCTTCAACTTAAAGGACTATTACGCAGCATGTCGGTGCAAAAGCTACCGTCTAAAAGAAGGGCTAATTTTAAGCGATGTAAAACTACATAGGAGACAATAGAAGTTTCTGGGAATCATTTCTGCTATGGCTGACTAAAAATTATGCTACAGTTAGTTCGACAAAGAAAGGGTTCAAGTCGTCGTGTTGAGTCCCAAAGTGCAGGGTACCTATCATCTGCGTCAGCCTCACCGCCCAGCCACATGTCTCAGGCACCTCACCTCAGCATTCACCAACCATCAATCTGCATCAGGGATCGAACGAGACATCGCATCAAACCACCAACAATGGGCTCTTCAGACATCGCCCCAGCGACAGCGCCGACGTGGCTCGTCCCAGCGTCCACAGCCTGTCTCGCAGCCGGCATCGTCTTCTGGCTGGCGGCCTACGTGCTCATGGTCCGCCGCTCGCTAGCCACCAAGGCCACGCCAGCGCCGCTGCTCGCGCTCGCGCTCAACCTCTCGTGGGAAGTCGTCTACGCGGGCGCCGTCTGCGAAGCGCCCCTGGAGCTCTTCGGCTTCACGCTGTGGCTGCTGCTGGACATCCCCGTGCTGTACGCCACGCTCAAGACGGCCCCGCGGTCCTTCGCCGCGTCGCCCCTCGTCGCCCGCAACGTCCCGCTGCTGCTGGCCGTCATGTTCGCCTTCGGCCTCGTCGGCAACGGCCTGTTCGTGTGGTGGTGGCTGAAGGAGCCGCATCGCGGCTACGGCATCAAATGGGGCAAGACCTGGAAGGGCCGCGAGGCGCGCGACACGACCGAGTTGGCCTTTTGGTCTGCTGGCGTCGCCCAGATGACCTTCAGTGTCGGCGCCTTGGCCATGCTCCTCCAGCGAGGCCATTCCGGTGGTCAGAGTTATGCAATTTGGTGAGTTTCCCTCGATACCGCCATTGCCTCGATTGTCTTAGAGGGGTGTCTGCATCCAAGCCTCCAATTTCGCACTCGCTTGTTGCCCCTTGCCATTGGATAATCTACGTGTTGTTGGGTCTTGTTTGTTCTCGACCAGAGACGACGGTGCTCTACTGCAGCTTCGTGTCAGGTGAGGATGACTGAAAACCCAGCAGTCTGGTTCACTAGCAACACAGCCACAGCGGATTCTCATTGTGACGAGATGCAGATACAAAGCCCGCAATACTCCGATTTCCTACCCGACACCGAATGGCGCTGACCGCATGTTATCATCTGCAGGTTCTGTCGCTTCGTTGGTACTCTGATGGGCCTCCCCGTGACCACCGTCTTGCTGTGGTGGTATTGGCCGGAAGCTCATGGCTTCGTGTTCCATCCTCTTGGCCTCTTTCTCATTGGGACATCGGCTTGTTGTGACGTTGCTTATCCGTTTGTGTTGGGCCACGTTCGATCGACAGAAAAGGTTCTCCCAGACGGAACTGTGGTGGCCGAGGAATCCCACGAGGGAGCCAACGAGAAGAAGCATCAATAATCAAGTCGAATGGGCGCCATAGAAAGGTCTGTCATGCCGGAGGTCGATAAAGAAGCCACCTTCCGAATGAAGACTGATTTTGAGCAATGCAAAACTACATGGGAGATAATGTCGGTGTAACTAACGGCCGACATGTCAACAGTGGCGATCGAGCTTCCTAAACAGATGGATATTGCAGAGAGAAAAAAAAGGCGGTGGGTTCAGACCGACATTCAGCGTTGGTCGCTCAAGGATCGGGGTGCATTGCATGTTGGTCACAAGTGGGTTGTCGGTAAGGATACAACAACGAAGCCAGGTATTCAGGACCTAGGACACTTTAGTTGGTGATTCTCAGAACAAGGCAATGGCGAAAAAGCAAACAACGAACAGACTGGTTAAGCGCATCTGACCATCAACCTCTCTCTGGCTTAATCATGCTGCAACACCTAACCAGTCTCATGATCTCATCACATCTCTCATGCAAGGAGAACGGTGACGTTGAGATTCGTCACTGTTGTCCTGTTTTCAGGCACAATTTGGCTAGCGCGCTATGGGGGCTATCTCCTCCGGAACACGAATACTTATGCTGTTGGGCCAGCAGTGGCTTTTTTGTGATATGTGATAAGCCCGGCAGATGCAGCTTAGAACCAACGGCTCTTGCAGGAACCCGGCTAGGTTGGCTGAAGAACAAGGAAAAGCGACTAAGGTGGCTCAACGACCAACGGGCTTTTAAATTAGTAGGGTCATTTCCCGCTCTAAAGCCGCATGCCACTCCTGTTTAGGTAACATCACAGGCAAGAGCCGATGAGGATGGGTGTCAAATGCCGTGAGGAGTTGACAGGGCTGCGGACTGCGAAGCTAGACCGGGATTGAGACACAACCAACAGATGATAGGCAAGGCATTTAGTGGCAAAGGCATTTAGTAGCAACCACACACAAAGAGCCTTATCTGCCAACCGCCCACCAACAAAAGAATGGTAAGCATTGGGGGTTGCATATTTCGAGGCTAGTACGGTCCCGGGAGAACGGTAACGAATGAGAGGGACATGGGCTAGAGATGCGCCCCTGAACGAGGCTTGGTGACGCGCAATCCATCGGACGAAGATGTCGAATGGGTATTTCTGCTTACTGGTGATAGAATGCAGCAACTGCCAGTGTTGTTTGCTCGATGGATCGTGGTTTCGAAAGTCTGGACCTTTCTCAGCCGGCCAAGCCTTCAATATCTTTGATCATCCATCCTCTTGGGTCATCCTCTTGGCAAGTCGGACAGTTTGGTGGCCGACTCGGCGTTAGGAGATTCATCAAGGAGCAATGTCAAAGACGTCACAATGACCCGCTTCGAGATTTTAGTCCCTGTCAATGACATTTTGTTACCTGGCCATCGAATAATCCATAAACCGATGGAGACACACCTCGACACAACTATCGAGAACACTGAGACGCGCACAATACACAGAGACGAGGAAGCGGAGAATTCGGAGGGAACGCCATCCAAGTCACATGTTCGGACACGGGTGCGGGTGCTAGCATTTATTGCCAGGGGGCCATGAGGCAGCCAGGGGGGGTCAAGATCGTGGAGTAATCTTGATGCAGTACGTATTGTGGCATGAGGCTGTGATCACGTTTCGGCCAGGCTGGCTTGGGCCAGGCCACCCTTTTCCAGCATCATGAGATGCGACCGGACATGAGAAATAGACTCCGTAACCAAGGGTATAACCCTCCCGAGGGGGTGTGAAGCCATCCCTATGCTTTCAGGGAGAGAGAGAAATAGTGACATCGGAATATCAGGGCTCTCGCCCGGACACGACAGCAAGGCGGAACACGGGCTCGACTCGCAAAGGTAAAAAAGGCTCGTTTGGGAAACGGCACCGAAGCTGTTTGTCTTCTGAATCCATCAATGAGCAGATGGACAAGGGGCGAGGAAAATTTCACGTGGGAAGGCGAACGATGGGGTGTGTGTGAAATGGAAGCTCTGCAAGTCGACGGTTTAGGAAATAGGAACATAGGAAAGGAGGGGGCTTTTTTTTGTGACGCCGTTTGAAGTTTGGCATACAGGGGCGTTTGCAATTAAGCGGGAGGGTTCACTTGCGTGCGCAGCAGATGCGGTTAACCAGGTTTCCCTGCTCGAAGCGATCAGCCCTTGCTCGCGTCATCTCGGCGAGATGTCATGGATGTCATGGATTCGCTGTCCGGATAATTGTTGACGGGCCTCAACGTTGCACCGGAAGCCACAACTCCGGCGTTCCAAAGCAGACGACCCTCGCAAACTGTGATCCAGCAAGTTTGCAAAGCTCGCCAACGCCGGGCTTCTGGAGGTTTGCCCACCTTTCCTTTTCACGCCTGTTAATGTCAGCCGTCAATGCCAATGATCAATGCCCGTCCATGCACACCCCCCTACCCCTCCTTCAGGGTTCCCCCCCAGACGCTGGAGACGTTTCCGAGCAGATGGTTTGGCATTGACACCTTGACACCTGGATGACTGGCCAGGAAGCCCTTGCGGGCAACGCTTTGGCGCTGCGTCCGAGCCCTCAAGGACTTCCTCAAGGAACCATACGATTCATGTCGGGGCTGCGCCCACGGGTCATTCCGCTGGGTTTAGTTCGGTGGTCATGCCAAACGCAGCCGATGATTCTCCAACCGAGCTTCGATGTCGCAAGCCGGTGACCAACAATAGGTGGGCTTTTTTGCCTTGGCGGGCTGTCGAACTCGAGCCATCACTGATATTCCCTGGCTCGCTCCCACCTCGGTGAGCCCTCCCCCCAGTGAGAATCACCATGCAGGGCTTCGAACCGGTGAGCAGGCACGCGGGCTCATTGTGGGGTAGTTAGACCGTAGACGTCTTCTAGATGGCGGTGGGAGGGGGCAGTTAGTTATCGACTGCGGACTAGGGGGGCCTGGATCGCCCACGCAGCCGGAGCTGTTGGTTGCGACGGCCCGCAGCTTTATCCATGGCATTTGCCCCTTTGAGAAGGTAGTCATCAAGTTGTGTGATGGGATTTGGTCGTGTGCGAGAGAAGCGACCAGGTCACAGTTGCACTCGGCACTTCGGTTGCGAATGAGCATGAGAGCATGAGAGCATGAGCATGAACAGTGGACAGAAACGACAGAGGACGCCACACCAGCTCGGCGGCGAGCACGTCACAGCAGCCCTCTCTCCACCTCCGGACATCCCACGTTGCGCTGCGATGAAGCGTGGGGTTTCCTTATTCCTGGCCGCACACGTGGAACAGCGATGAGGGATAATTGCAGGTCCCATTCCCATCCCACGGACCCTCGGCCAGCGATGGTTTGCATGATGACCCAGCGCGACGAAATGACGGAATCGTTTACATATGATCGTGACCATGCATTGACGACCGAGACTCGACCAGTCGCCGGCCATCAACAACACAAAAGGGCAGAGTCATTATCGTGCAACCCCCATCACCTCCCGTCCAGGCAGTCAGCACCATCCATGCCCATTTGTTGACAAGAGCACACCCTCTTGCCATCTTGGCCTGTCGCATGCAAGATCCGATGTATCGAATGCCCCTCCCCGGTTGCCTACCAGACATAGACGCTCCCGCATCACACGGTGGGGGGAAGGAGGGGGACGAACGTGAATGTCTGGGACGCTGAGGCAGTGAGACAACCCTCGTAGTAATTACCTGCCCCCTACGGTGCTTCATGCCGCCAACCGACTGCTCGTTCTGATCACCGACACCAGCCACCCTGGCAGCGAGCAGGTTCATGAGCGGGCTGGGCATCCCTCGCAATCAGCGTCGCGACTAGGCCTGATGTAGGGAATCTTTCCTCAGAGACCCAAGATCCGAACATCTGATCTCCTCTCTGCGAGCCTGCAGTTTTCGGAGATGGTCTGCTGTAGGGTTTGGTTGATGGAGATTGGAGGGTTGTATGTAGATTGGCGGCGGGCGGCGAGTCCCTAGCAAGCGGCAGTATGAGGGCACCTTTTGAGTTTCTTCTAGTGGCGGTAGCTAAGAAACCGGGGTTCGAAGCTGCGACGACACATGGAAATGCTCCAACTTGCTATCAGCTGTATCAGCTGAGGGGGCGTGCAGACAGGGCAGACTGGCCCTGTGCTCGAGCATTTCCATTATGAATGAGAAAAAAAGGTTCCTGTGAGCGATAAGAATGGACACCCAATACGTGTAGGGCTGTTTTCTGTCGTGCAGCCTACAGGGTGATTCTCTATGCACAGTGGATGCTCCCATGGAGATGCAGCAGGGGACCATCAGGTGATATGACCGGGGCGCTGGTTTGCCAGCAACTACATAGTATTGCGACAAGCTGAGCGCACGCATGGTCTCATTTTTTGATATCTTGGGGGCTGCGACCTGGCCCGGCGGCCCTGAAAAGAGAGGGAGAACAAGAGAGATACCCTGATAAGCGTAGTTGTTGATAACAGAGATTGAGAACGGGGGGGGAGAATAGAAGGAAGGTAAAATAAACGCAGAGGAACGATGCATCTCCGGGGTTGATGAATGTTTCTTATCAGCACCCAGACGAGGCTGAAGGGGGAGGAAGCCAAGATGGAGGGTGGGTGGAAAAGATTCCTAACTGGGCAAGGCTGTCGATTGCAATGCAACCAAGCCAGAGATGAGAGAATGAAACGTTGGAGTCCAGAACCCCCCCATGTCTTTCAATGTCTCCAACTTCCATTACGCCATCTCCAACACGCAGTCACACAACACATATCAGACCCCACGTTGGAAATGACCCTTTGGCGGGGATTGTCTCATACGTTGTATTTTTATTTATGTTTTATCTCTAGCTCGCACACGCAATCGCTCATTGCAATCACAAACAGGAACCGGTGAGCCCCCTCCCCCCGTCTAGATAATCGGCAGGTGCATGGGCGCGGACGGGTTGGCGGGCTGTCGTAATGCTCCAATGTTCCGGCGCGCACGTGCAGTCTTTGAGCTTGGAGACGTTGTCTCAGTTCCCTCTCCATGAATCATCTTAGCTGCTGACTAACTTATTACTTACTCGGTGCTGCTGTGTCGTGGTTGCAGCCGTTGTGCTCTTTATTAGTCGCGTTTCGCAAGCCGACCCTTTCTGGTGAGCAGGTTGATCCTGCCTATAGGATCAGACAAGCGTTGTTGTCTCTCTTCTCGCCGTTCGTCCGTGGGCTATTTGTGAGGCCCCCCTAACTAGACCTCATCCATGGCGTCGAAAGGACCAAGGGGTCTTGGTAGTTTTCTTGGGTTGCTTGCGGTTTGCCACCTCAGGAAGAAGGGTAGGCCGCAGAGAGCTAAGTCCGACTTGTGAAGTACGGCCCCGCGATGAGCGGTTTGGTTGGTATCGTCGTCGGCGGCTAAAGCCCATTAGACCCGTTTGTATGGATATTTCTCCTAGTTCTCGAGGTCTGTTCGCAACTACCTAAGACACGGATAGATAACGTAGTACGGTGTGATTACTTGCTATAAAAAGGCCATATTGAATAACGAATAACGTCAACGGACGAAGTTGCGTTCTTGGCTCGGCAGGCAGTAGACCCGGCAGCACCGCGCAAGCCTAACCGCAACAGGACGTGGGGAAAAGAGACAACTATCGTAAGAGCAAGGCTACACGAGGAAGGAACACGGGGAAAGCAAAGAAAAGAAGGAAAGAAAGGGAAAAAAAAGGGAAAAAAAGGAAAAAAAGGAAAAATCACAATGGCGGGATTTCATCCATCTTCTTGTCTCACAAGCATGCAAGCCACGAACCGGGGGTGGGGGGGAAGGTGGGCGGCGCGATGCAGTAGCGCGGGCGAGAAAAAGCGGCAGGGTGTTGGAGGGGCAGCGAAGGCACGGCGCGTGGCTGCCTTTTGAGTTTGGGGTCCAACGCAACGTGGGCAATGACAGCCGCAGGACTGAGAGCCAGATGCAGAAGAGTCTAACTTGTAAGAGGAATACGAGCGAGTTGGCCGTGGGATCGCGGAAAGGAGCTTAGTGCAATGCGCGGTAGTTCGATGAGAAGAGGGAACCATGCTATCATGAGGTGTGTAGAGTAGGTACGACTAATTACATATACACTCTCTAGACTACATAGGTACGAAGCACGAAACAGGACGTCTAAGCGGTCGTTGTTGTTGCTGTAACTCACCCTCCTGCATGCCCAGATGGCTATTTCCAGAAGCCGAAACAGATCCAAGATGGGCTTTGCCGCAAAACACAGACCACCCTCGAGTCCCCCCGGGGAGGGAGTCTCAGGTACTAGGCGAAGGGAAGGGGGGGGCTCGTTCACATGGCATGGCATTGGGGTCAAACTGTATCTCTCTGTCTTGCATCTGCATCTGCATCTGCATCTGCAGCGAAACAAACAAAATAACCCACCGCCGTAATTGTCAACCCACCCTCCACCGGGAGAGCAGCAGCTACTGCACCACCGCCCACATCATCACGGCGCGCGATGGAGCAAGTGATATCCTCAAATGCTGATTTCCCCCCCAAAGCAGCACCGCTCATCTAAACAGAAAGCCCCCCTCCCCCCCAATTCCACTCTACCACTAATTACCGTCGTCCCTGGTTGGCAGGCAGGAAACTCCGCCAGCCAGCCAAGCGCGAGGAAAAGCAAGGGATGGGGGGGGGTCGTCCCCCCTTCTGCCACGCTACGGCGATACCAATCCGTCGGCGCAGGGTCGCCGCGATCGCCAGCTGCTTTTTCCTGTTTCTGCCGCGGGCTGAAAGGAATTCGCAATGTCCCCCCTCCTTCCCCGACGACGCCCCGGACATCAGATCAGATAAAAACCCGTTACTCACCGTCGGGAGCGGGAGTGCGTCTCGGCCCGAGCGTCTAGCCCCCGCCGTAGCCCAGCCGCCTTTCGTGGACTGGCGCCGGTTTCTGTGATACGCGGCGGTAGCGGCGCGGTTTGCATTGCGAGCGGCGGCCTCACGGGACGTATCGTAAGTATTACATCTGCTGGACGCAACCCGGATGATCTGCAAGGGGGGGGGGGGGGGGGGGGGGGGGTGTTTCCTCCGCGCCATGTGTTTTCTCTCAGCCGTCACCGCAAATGCTGCGGGTAGGCACGCACGTGGGCAAACCCGCAGATCGGCGTCAAAGGGTTCAGATCAAAGCGGAAGAAATAAACAGCTGCCGTTCTTGGTAATTTGAAATTGTCCTGCGCCGAACAGTATGCATGTAGAGCTGCCATACGTATGGTTTCCAGTAGATGGTGTGTAAACAATAGTGACGAAAAAGAAGAAAAAACAACATGGCTTAAACATGAAATGACCCGAACCCCGTCCTCGTCCCCATCCATCCCAGTATGTAGCCATGATGTGTGGCATTAACGAACAACGCCATGCCAAAGTACAGAGACGGGAAAGAAAACAGAAAAAAGAGAAAGATACTAATCCGAACAATGTCCCAAGCCATCAATGAGTGCCCCTAACCCCAAAATGCCCATTTCCAAGTCCATGCACCAAGAAACGTAAGAAAATAAATACACGCGCCAGAGTCCCCCGTACCAGTACCGTTCTGTCTCGTTCCCCCACGTCCCGTTTCTTGATCTGCGGTTGGTCCGTCCATCATCCCACTTTCCGAAAGCCTCAGACATCGGGGGAGCCCGATGACGGCTCACGAAGTGCCGGATAGGGACTATTGATTGAGGGCGTCATGGGCACTGCATTTGAGCCTCGAGGCTTGAGCGTCATTGATCCCTGGTGCACAATGATTGCTGTGCCCCAGTCCGCTCTAAGCCAAAAAGCCCACGCCCATGACTCTCAATTCCAGTTAACGCCACAGTTGATCAAGGCCCGACTCTCCACGAGCTCCCTCTGTCAACTGGACGTTGATGAGAGGAGAGAGAGAAGATACCAGGGTGCGTAAGGGCAGGTTTGCACCCAGAGCCCAAAAGTTCTTATCCGTTCCAAACCCGGCCAAAAGAAAAAAAAGAAATTTCCCCCACGCGCCTTCCTTCGATGCCCCAAATTTGTGGTGTCCCCTTTTTTGGTTTTTTTTTTGTTCTGCTTTTTTTCGGTTTCGGGGGTAGTCTGTTGTCGAAATATAGGTAATAGTCCGTCTTGTGTCCGTCGCAAATGCCACCCCCATATCACCGGCCCAAGGTGGGGTCAATCAATGAGAAGACCCTCCTTGTGCAAGTCGGCGTTGCCAGATGAGGATGTGCAAGATGGAGTGGGAAGAAGGATTTCGTCGTTTATCTCGGTTTCCAAATCGTTCGGGAAGTGGATTTGTTCTTTTTCATGTTCCGGTCGGGGTGTGGGGTCCGTCGGAAAGGGTCTTTGCCGCATCGCTGGGTATTATATCGCAGGTTGGGCGGCGGCAGGATATCGAGAGTCGAGAGGGTGCCAACCTGCGAATGGAAGGGCTTTCTTATTGCGCTGAGAGCTGGGGAGTATATGACATGCGTGCCGCTTCGGGGCGCTGGATGAGCTTGGCCCATGGGTGGTTGCTGGGCTGCTGGCGTTCGCGGCAGGCAGCTGGGTGACTAGTCAGTATGATGGATTGCTAAGATCCGACGGCAGATTGAGTCCTGGAACAATTAAGACATACCACAAATATCATCGCCCCTGAGAGAATATGTTAGCATCGAGTCGTACAGGCACATTTCACTGTGCTTTCATTGTGGGCGATAGGAATGGGGTGGATTCTGACTCACCAGTATTGCTTGCTCACGATGGTGGGGGGGCACCTTCGCTCAGTCTCAATGTACTTGGGGCACCATGATTCTACCAGGTGGTAGTGGTGCTGGCAGCTGAGCTCCTTCTATATAACGGAAGATGTGTTAGTCACGACACTTGGTTTTCGAGGGATGTCGCTGATGTCGTTGAGTTCGAAGGCGATGAGGATGACTCCAATGAGGTGGTCCAACTTACATAGATGTAGTTGCACATGGTGAAAGGTGGAGGGGTTGAGTCGAGTAAAGAGAAAAGAGGTAGTAGTATGACAGATGTAGGACGTGAAGTAGACGAAACCAAAAGGGTGGGTGGTTGGAGATATATAGAGGTCCGAAGCGAGGGGACGAAAATGTTGGAGTAGGTGTAGACGGAGTGAGCCTCAGCACAGAGGATGTTGTCAGAACCACAGCAACGGTAAGGGCAACGCGGTGTTAAGGTCGGCAGTGCCGGGGAGGTCGAAGCGTATTTTAAAAAAAAAAAAGAGAGCAAGATGCGAATACAGAGAGTAATGATAGTCGATGAATCCCAAGAGACGGGTGTGAGAGGGGCCGCAGCGTGCTTTTGCCGGGCCCCAGGTTGTTTATAATAAGGTCCATAGGCGTCGAAGAGCGGCGAGGCCCCTCGCACGCCCTCGCACGCCCTCGCACGACAGTCCACTCTGCCAGACTTTCTCCCAGGGCCCGACCAGGGCCTAAAGCGCAGAGGGCGATACAGGCAGTCAGGACGGGTACAATGGACGTGCGCGTGTCAGACGCCTCGGCAGCGGTGTTGAACGGGGACCGACAGGGGGGGCGTGTCGAAATAGGCGTATCCAGAATGTTGCGTGCGAAAGGTGTGTCCATTCGTCCCAAAAAGGAGTGTCGAAACTTTTTGCGAGCCCAGAGCCAGACGGACAGGGATCCGGGGTTGAGACCTGGGGTGTGTAACCCGGTACAGCAATAGGTACGACGATACAAGAATACGGAGTACAAGAATACGGCGGTGGCATGCAGCTGTCCGAGTATGCAACTTGGCCGAATCCACTTGCAATTTGGCTCCCCCCAACCCCCGGCGGCCACGCTTGGAGGACACAGGCCATCCTACGAGCCTCGCAACCTTCGGCGTAGGCGAGGGAAGGGACGGAGCAGCATCGATCCATTGGGTCCAGTCGGGATGGATGAAAAAGATAAATTACAAGAAAAGAAATTCACAGTGACGAAAGGCTGTTTGTCGCTACGTCCATGACTCGCCCTTGGCCCAGGCCAAGACCAGACCATTCCGTCCGTCCGACCACTTCGGCCCTTATTTGATATTGAGGATGCAACCGATGAGACTTCGGCGGGAACTCCAGATGGCTTTCACACACATTCGCAGGACAGCCCAAGCCCGCCACGGCAACCACAAACGGGATGGATGAGGGGGACGGGCTGGGGGAATGGATGGGTAGCGTAGCGTTGCGTTCCCGCTACGGCCCGTCACAGCTCGATGACGGGCCTTCTCCCTTCTGACGGACGGGAGGTTGTCACTCGTTGTGGTGTGCCACGGCTCGCATTGGCGTCTATTTCCTCGCTCAGCAACAAGTGACAGTGACGGAACGACGGAGACCCCGGTGTATCAGGTAGTATTGCTGCACGAAAGCCCAGAGGTCTGAGGCCTTGCTTTTGGTCTGTCTGCCCTGCCCACCTTGTCACAGTCGCAGTCACCGGCGGGCGACTCGCTCCTGACCTTGACCTTGACCTTGACCATGAATACAGGCCAATGCGGCTTTGATCCCACCTCGCAAAGGCGCTGTGCTCTCCGTTTCTCACAGTGACAAAACTCGCAGTTCATTCTCGCTACCTTAGTTAGTCCATCGGTGAGAACCTTGAGGACCCTCGGTTCAGCATCCCCACCATCGGTATTTCGGGATTCTGTCATTCACGCAAGTACCAGGTAATAATCATCAGCACGTCACCACCACGGCATGCTCACCACAAGCACATCACTACAGAGCACAACACCACCTCCCCGGAAGCCACTGCTGTCTCCCAATGGCTCCTTCATCCGAGTCACCCTCCAGTCCTCGACTCCTCCAGTGATTGGGGGCCGCCAGCATCACCCGACTGACGGGCCGTCGGGCACGTGGGACCGCAGGATGAGTCTCTGGTTCACCGAGCCCCTCTTTGGATCGGCATTTCGCCCTTCCCAGAACGGGGTACGACCACCATCCACCCACCGTCCGGAGAATACATAGTACACCACGCAATTGTCCCCTTCACCCACGGCCATGGCACGCCCGGACGCATGGGATTGATGATGGCCCTGAAGTTTGGGGCCTGGGGGAGATCCTCCTGAGGATCTCCTCTTCGTTCATGGCCAGCATCCATATCCGGGACCTTGGCCGTGGTTCATCAATGCCCGCCGCCGTTTCGCCTGACTCCGAGCTCCTCGCTTGGCGAAATCATTTACCCCAATGCCTAGGCCTCTTGGGTAGATGGATGTCCGGTCTCTCGTCGCACCGCATGCCAAATTTCTGCTCTGTGCCCTGGCGTCCGTCCCTCGAATTCCTCGAACAGACGGGGATTGCCGCCGCTTAGCTCCATAATGTTGCAATGGAAACGGACGAAACTAGACCTGACGTATGTGATGTGCTTCTGCTCCTCCTGCATCAATGCATTGCGGCGCATGTCGATGCAAGCAATCCAGAGCCAGAGGCAAAGGGCTCTCGGATCCCTCTCTGCCCTCGGCCTGCAGCCTAACTGGATATGTGCAATAAACGCGCATCCTATTGGGGTAACCGTTTTCCTGTGTCCAATGGAACCCCCCGTGTCTGCCGTTACTTCAGCTTGGCTACCCCATCACCGCCGGGTTGGGCCTGACAGCCACAGGCGCGTCTGACCCACTGCACGCCGTGGACGGCCCCCGGATCAGTCGAGTCGTTGGAGAATGGAGAATGGAGAATGGAGAATGGAGACACTTCCGTCCCAAACGCCGAGAGGAGAGTCTGAGGCCCTGAGCCCGCCTTGCGTAGACCCGGGATTCGTATCCATGGCCATGGTCGCTGCACCGGTGACGCCATCCTCGTAATCTTCCCGGTCCCAGCCAGTCTCCAGGGCGCCAAGTACTGTTAGCAATAGCAATCGGTGGAGGACAGAGCTTGTTATGACCCATCCGACTCCATCTACTCTGGTCCTCTATTCGTACAGTTAACTTAAAGAGCAAGGCAGAGCAGAAACTGGGCCAGAGCGGTTAGTCAAATGCGTCAATGGCTGTGTATGCCATCACCCCATCCACGCGAGCTGGACAGGACCATGGAGAAAGCTTCGGCGCCCAGCTCCACTGCACACGTGGGTGAAACTGCCGACGGCTCTCAGCGAGTTTGGTCACTTGCCAGGCCGATACTTAGTCCGACCTTAGTGTGGCGTAGAGAGGTCTCGTATGTACGAATACTGGAGACCAGCCTGGAGTGCAGCCAAAGACAGCCCCTGGTCAGCGATGACCTGTCCGTCATCAGTGCTTTTCGTTGCTGTCTGCTCCCCGGCCTCATGGCTTGCTGACTGTCCTAGCCCGCCCGCTGGACGGCTTTCCAGGTTTAACGCCATGAACTGAATGGACGAGAGCAAACACTCCAACGGAGCCGTTATCCGCATCGGTGGACGACAGTGGGCACACAGGCTGCACCTCGGACGCTCACTCGCAGGTCACGCACGCGGAATGGGCTCGAATCACTGGCCAGCAAGAACCGGACGGAGCACAACTCTGGACCGAAAAAAAAAAAACAGAGAAAGAGTGTCTCCATTTTCGATTTTAGCCGTTTACAGCCACGTCTGATTCCCAATCCAGGAACCGGTGAAGATGTATCGACATGGCCAACGACTTTGTCCCGGGTCCGTCTGCGGGTCTTGCTGAGCCAGGATGCGCTGTTCCACCAATGAGCGCCGACATCTGGCCCGATATGCATATATCATATCTTTTTCAGTGCAGCCATTTCGCATCTTAGTTAACCTTTCCCAGGTCCTGGACCTCCCCGTTGCTACGATATTCATTCACTGGTCGATTCGTCCAGCCGTCAACGTCAGCTGTCAACCCGTCAAACCAAGGTACGTAAACCACTACGTGCTTCGTACTGATTTCATCCCCGACCCCCGTCCGCCTCCACCGGACAGCTCCGGGGAGCGTCAGAATCCGCCGTCAATCCGCCGTCAGTCTCCAAAGTCCCAGGGCCCCCAGCGAGAGGAAGCACCGAAGCAGAGGCTAGAAAGAGGCTAGAGGCTTGACCCGCCGCCGAGGGCGTGTTCTGGAATAATTTCCGCCTCCACCCCATCCCCACACTGACTTTGCGCCGTCATCGCACCCCTACCACACCGCTACCCAATCAGCCCTGCAAATCCCGATGCCACAGGCTCAGAGGCAATTTGACTCGGAAGGGGACCAAGTCCAACTGGGGATTAAATGGGGACCAACTAGGGACCAACTAGGGGGACGGCTGCCCTCTTTGCTCTTGGTGCCTCGGGGCGGGTTGGGTTGTGGGATGTCATAGAGGGCGGGCACTCTGGAATGAGATTGGAAGCCCAGTTGCCAACTACCTTTTCCCGCCCTCTCTACTTAGACTACACTACATGATAGTCCCGGCGCGGCATCTCCCTCCAGGCTCCCCGCGAGAAGCCATCGGCGCGGACAGAGTTCTGCGCGACTAGTGTTGAGGCCAGGGAGAAGGGAGATAGGTGGTGCCGACCATACTTGCTTGGCCTTGGGTCTGTGGCGCTCGATTCGACACCTACCCCTTCTGGCGCTGGTCCATCCATGATTTCAAGGTTGTTTGAAGTGCTCCTTCATCAAACATCTGTAATTATGGTGTTGATGCCGGTGTCGCAACTCCAGGCCTTGTCTTTACTTTACTTTACTTTACTTTACATTACATAGTACGTCCTGTCGGTGCTAACTAGACTAGCGAGGGCCCCAACAAGCCCGGATCTGTGTCCACCTGGTTACCCGCCTTGACATATTGACACCTTGACAGACACCTTGATTCCTTGTCACCTTCGGAGTGTCAAGTAATCGATTCCAAGGGTTTATCAAGGGTTTATCAAGGGTCACCAAGGTCACCAAGGTCACCAAGGGTCACACCTCCCAGCCCAGGCCGGCACCACCCCGCTCTTGGCACCATCGCAGCCAATCACCGGCGTCCCGGTTTCGTGTCCTGGCGTTCCCAGGACGAGGGCTCGGGCCTCGGGATGTTCTGCTTCTGGCATCATGGCCCTGGCCGATTTGCTCTTGGATCCCTTCCACTGCCTTAGGACCCTTTGCGAACGTGGTTTTCAGCCCTTGCCTTGTCGCGAAAGAAAAAGAAAAAGCTCTGCCGTGTCTAACTGTGTATCACTTATCAGAAACGGGGGGCCTTCTTCCCAGGCGGGTGGTCCCTGAACGACAGACCCAAAACGTTCGTTTCCCGCAGAGTCCGATGACTCTAAGGATCGGCATTGTGCATGGCTACGACCCTGCCCTTATCCGGACCTCCACCATGCCTTGAGAGAAAGGCTTCAGGTAGAGGTCTGGGTCCCCCAGCCAGCTGCCAATTGATTGCGCAGAACGCCCTGTGGGGAGCATGGCGGCATGGCGAAGCCGTAGCGGTCGGCATGGCTTGAGGGTTTGCAGTGGCTTCGCATCCTTACTGTGTGAGGCTGGCAAAGAGCATGCACAGTTGCATACCACTTGTATGTACTTCGTACGCCGCAAGCTTCCGTTTCAGCGGCCTTGGCTCGGAATTATTGGTCATTCTTGAAACAAGCCGCTCAGCACTGTCTGTCAGGTTCGACTCTGAGCCGAATCGTCGGCTTTCTCTTATTAGGTAGGTACGCAACAGAATCGCTTGCAAGCGATGGGGTCTCAGTTGGCTGTGTACAACTCCACCGTCCCCACGGACCAGGGGGTCGTGGGAACTCATTAGAAACGTTGCTTTTTGGACACCGCTTCGAAGAGGGAAGAAAACCCACGAGGAGCCCATACCGATCCTGCTCCGCTATGAGAACTTGAAGCCGCCACGACCGGGGACAAGGACATAAGAAACGGAGACGGGTCGGCCCTAGGGACCCAGCCGTCAACTAAGTTTCCGACACGACGGGCTGGGGCAGATGGATCCAGCGAGAAAGAGACAACAAATGAGAGAAGATGAATGGAAGGTGGTTGGCGCAGGCAACGATATTGACGAGGACCGGGGTCTGGTTTCATGAGAACGCCATCGTCGTTGTGCTACCCTGGAGTATTTGGAGGAGGCGTGAATCCCCCTTAGAGTTGGAGCAGTCTGGCTTTGGAGTAGGAGAGCTCCATTGGAGTAGAAAGACTCTACCCCCAAGTGGCAAAGATAAGTGAATGCTCGGCAGGCCTCCAACATCTATTCCTATTGATTGCTTGGCCAAGGGTTGACAGCAGACGGGCACTAAACTAGTTGATGCAGACCGCTCTTTGACAGCCAGTTTAGTCGGTCCAAGACAGCACTTGAGTATGCAACTATGCACAGCTGCAGTACTGCAGGCGAGCAATTCACGCAGGGCGCGCGCATCTTGGAGGGCCCGGACGCCGTATGCCGCCCACCGGCATACCCCAGACTTCCGAGTTTTCTTTCTGTTCTTCCTCGTGCGTGCTCCTGGAGACTGTACAACGCATCCCTCCCATTTCCCAAGTGCCGCTCCAAGCGCGGATTGGAAGAAGAAGAAAAAACTCGTGGAAAAAAGCGCAGGGCAGGCGTTCGGATTTCCGCTCAGCCAAGATGCCCTAAGATCCGCCAGCTCGGGTTCACGATCTTTGCTCTCCACAGGCCCGCCTGACGGACGACCCCCGGCTTGGCAGGGAGATTAGCAGTGGCATGGATGGCGGGACTGCCGTGAACGGTGGTGGTCTTGTTCTCTCGCTCGCTTGATGCCGGCTTTTTGCATCGCCTGCGGTGCCGTGTTGTACACACAGGTGTTGTTGGCCTTGTTGTACAAACTACTTGGCCACGCCGCCGCGATGCCATCCAATTGCAGCTCCAACCTCAGCCCTGGCTTCGCGCCGGCGGCCACGCGACATGCGGCACCTGGCGCAAGCGTCCCAGCGTCACCACCCAACCCTGCTCGGTTTCGCATCCATCCCACGCAGAGCAACGGGCAGTTGGAAAGATGCTCGTTTACAAGCATGCCGGGGTTCCGGCAACAGCGTGGACGGGCGGGCTCAACTTATCGACAGCCGGCCGAAAGAGGACAGCCCTGCGATACGAGGGACAAAGAGCGTGGGGATGGTCAAGATCAGAAAGAGCAATAATAAAAGTTCCCCCGTCAGAAAAACCTTGATACCGAAGGGGTGTATTTTTGGAGCCCGCGGTGGTTCGATAGCTGCCCTCGGAAGAGGGAGAGGCAGCATCCGCTGGAGGGTGTGGCACATCCGCTACCTATCCGCTAGTCTCGCCGCAGAAACGGGAGACGAGTAATGCTCGCCAGCTCGCGGTCCTCGGCGATGACGGTGGTCTTGGGGAGTTCTGGACTAGATGAGTATCAGTGCCCCGGTTTGGCTGCTGGGTTAAGCTTTGGACACACAACCTGGGCAATCTTGGTAGTCCTTTTGGAGTCGCTTTGCACGGTTGGAGCGTTCGAGATGCTGTCGATCTCGCGGCTTCCTCCGTGCGCCCACTGTCCGGCATCCGTGGGCCATGGGCCCTGATGATGATCATCGCTCGCCAGAGCCCCGGGAAGCGTCCTTGTCTCTTCTCGCCGCCCGGTAAAACATGTCGCGAGTAAGTCCCCCAGATGACTGCGTACGTGTACGAACAACTAACAACAGACTCGTCGAATGGCGCGTCAGATTTGCAACGGCTATTTCTGCTGTCGAATAGGGGTGCGTTTCACCCGGGTCTGAAGGAAGCCAGGCTTTACTTGACTTGGGGAAGTGCGAGGTGCCCAACGACGAGGGATCAGCATAGGCATCAATCCGAAAGGGTCCCTTTCACGAATCAACGCCCGCGATGGATACTCCATACTTCGATACGTTGATCCTAAGAGGCTGAGGGAAGGGGGAGTTTTCTCTTCGAGGCTGAGCTCGAGCTTCAACATCGGCGAACTGCCCCATGCGCTGGCGCTACCGCCGTCCCAGGATCGCCGAACCATCCAGCTGGGAAATGGCGAGATATCGCTACTGCACAGATGATGGTACCGTCTTAAGCGGCTAGGATCTAGGTTTCCCAGGGGGCGAACCTCGTAAGGATACTACGTATCTATCTCGTCTTGCCTTGTCAGCCTATATTGCTATCGCGTATCCGTCGCTACCAGTATCACCGCCATCCAAGGGGGATCTCGTTTGTCAGGGAGGAGCCTGGTCCTGGCAAAAGTGGCAAAGCTCAGTCGGCGTTAGCCGGTCCTTGCGAGAATCTTAGCAGCATACGACGGTCGCTCGCAAGCTGCCCTGTGCTCTGTGTAACAGACGAAAAAGGGTATTCTCTTCGCGAATTTTGAGTTTGATCTACAGCGTTTACGTGCGGCTGTTGGTCCTATGTATGTATGGATGGGCAGTATGTACAACCTCGGAGATGACGGATGAGCTAGTCCCCAGCCAAGCGCTGACTCGATCGTTGACCACGTTCCGACCGGATGGGTCACCCCACCGAAGGGAGCAAACACCTTTGTAGACGTGACCAGGCTCAGGGTCAACCAACCTAAAATCCATCTACCGGAGCGATGACTGATGAGGCCGTGTTTCGACATCGCACGCCCGGCACCTCGGGGCGTCGGGGTCTACGTCTCTACCGGCTGCCACCCCTGTCTAGCTTTCTGAAGCTCCGCCGCACAAGTGGCTTCTGGTTTTGAAGGTGAGGTGTTGGGGATATGAGTCAGGTATCAGGATGTAGGTATTGGGTGGTAGGAATGGGGGGTTGGTTGGGGGTATCATATGATTTGGTTTTTGGACTTCATTTCTTGGTTTTTTGGACTTCATTTTTTGGTCGTGGTTGCGGCCTTCTTGCTGGTGCTTGTGACCTTTTTGGATGTGGTTGTGGGTTTTTTGCTGGTAGTCGTAACCTTCTTGCTTGTGGTTGTGGGCTTATTGGTTGTTGTACTCGTGGGCTTATTGGACGTAGTTGTGGGCTTCTTTGATGTAGTTGTGAGCTTCTGTGATGTGGTTGTGATCCTCTTGGTCGTAGTGGTGGTTGCAGGCTTGGCAGTGGTAGTTGTCTTGGTACTGTTTGTCGGTTTAGTGGTAGTTGTTGGCTTGGATGTGGTTGTCGGCTTGATTGTGGTGGTTGGCTTGGCTGTAGTAGTTGGTTTAGCTGTAGTTGTTGGTTTGGATGTAGTTGCTGGCTTTGTTGTAGTTGCTAGCTTTGTTGTAGTTGTTGGCCTAGTAGTAGTTGTTGGTTTGGTAGTAGTTGTGGTAGCTGGCTTGATAGTACTGGTAGTAGTCGGCTTTGTGGTGGAAGAAGTGATAGTAGTTGGCTTAGAAGAAGTGGTTGTAGTCGGCTTTGTAGTGATTAAAGAAGTCGTGGTAATTGGTTTGGCAGAAGTGGTTGTAGTCGGCTTCGTGGAAGTAGTGGATGTGGGCTTCGTGGAGGTAGAGGAATTGACGGTTGTTGGTTTAGTAGTAGTTGTAGTAGTTGGCTTGGTGCTCGTGCTCAAAGTTGTGCTGGTACTCCTGAGAGTGCTAGTGCTCAATGTTGTGCTGGTAGGACTCGATGTTGTGCTGATAGAACTTGATGTTGTACTAGTGGTGCTTAGGCGTGTGCTGGTACTTAGGGCTGTGCTAGTGACACTCGAGGTTGTGCTGGTTTCGAGGCTGGTGCTGGTGCTGGCGCTCGTTGCAGTGGTGCCATCTACCGTGCTGCTGTCAGAACTGGAACCGGGGCTCGTGGTAGTGGTGCTCGAAGTGGTCGAAGTGGTCGAAGTGGTCGACGGCGTCCTCGTGGGCATGGGAGTAGGAGCTACCGTGTTCGTACAGATATCCTGGGTACATTCAAAGACCCCTGATCCCCAGGCCTTTGCCACGTCGACTGCAACAAGCTCTTCGATGAAGTAGCCGGGATGGTAGTTATCATACCATAGCTGCCAACATGTCAGTTTCCCCAGCTTTCTACGAGAGGTACCGTGCTGAGACTATGAGAGAACTTACGCAACTAATGCCATCGCGGTTGTAGCACAATTCGTCTGGCGAACCAAAGTCGGTGGGATTTTGGAACGCCGACGCGAAAGGGCCCAGGGTGTCGATGGTCTTGACATTGACGTCCGATTTAGCCGCTTTGAACTTTGCAACGCTGTCGAGGAGGACTGAGTTGAATTGGTCAACGGCGAAGTTGAGTCTGTTGTATTTGGTGGTGCTCAACCTTTGCTGAACTGGTGTCAAGTAGGTTGCTAACTCACTCATCAGCATAAACCCTTAGCTCAGTGATGAATTGACAAGACTCACGAGCAGTTGTCAGGAAGATGAAGTTCCGAACCCCCAGAACGTACAGCTTCTCGACCTGTTCCATGTACCGCTTCATGAGCGTCGCATGTCTCTGCGGCAGGTTGAGGATAGTGAATGTGGCCTTGATGTCGTTGCCGCCCATCCATATCGCCGCAATGGAGTTCTGCGCCGTCCACGGGGCGAAGCTCGGCGCCGCGGAGAGCGTGTCATTGAACAGCTGGACCTGGTGCACGAGGTCGATCATCTCCACAGGATACGTTGCGGCCGGTATCAGGGTGGTGTCGACGACCGCACCGCCGCGGGCAAAGTTGTAAAGATACACGGACGAGGCGTTGAACTTGGTCACCATGAAGCCGCCCCAGTTCATGCCGCCGGCGGAGGTGCGTCCGGGAAGGGCTGGGTTCCCAATGGGGTTGTCATCTGATGGGGGAGCGCCTGCGGGATCCCAGAGCGTCTTGGTGTAAGAGTCACCACTGTTCATGTTAGCATCGTGGATGCCATCGGGAGCGGTTTTCGGCTACGCACAAGGTGAAGAAATAGGTCCTTTCGGGGTCTGCTGCCAGCACCAACGTGGGGGAGAGGACCGCCAGGGCTGTGGTGAGGAATGGGAATCTCATGATGCTTCTACGGGATGAGACGGCTTTGTGCAATACGGCGATATTTCCTGACTACGACCGAGGGAATTTCTTCTATCATTATTGCTATATATACATGTTCTGCGCGTTGGTGAGTCTTCATCTGTTTTTCCAGCACCCCCTGCATCAGATGTTCTCGACCTCATGGCAAATTACATTTCTTTGCTTGGCAGCTGGAGATAATCTCTAGAACCAACAGCGGAGCCTCACAAGTTATTCTCGGCCGCTTAATGATTGGCAGATCTGGACACACGAGGAGCTTTCTGGTGTTGGTTGGGTTGGACCAACGCAACGTCCACGTCTCAATTGGTCGACTTCTACACGGTAGTCCACCTGGTTGATGTGAAAATGCGGAACCCGCGGCGCCACTGGCACCGAAGAAGACCGGGTGCATTTGTCTATTGCCTCTAGTTGCTGCAGACGACTGTTTTTGCGTCCCTTGTGGGATAGCGCGCGACCATGTTGTCGGGAGAGGCGACTCGTTAGCCGGCGTATCGACCCTTTTACCCTGTCGTGTAAGTCGTGGAACTAAGTCTAGATTTCGACCCTCTTTTTTTCTCTCTTTCACGTCGTATGACATGCTCGTAATTTAAAAATTTCGAGGAGCCTTTCATCCGAATAACTTGAGAGACAGGCGGAGGTAAATAGAGGAAGACAAGGGCGGAATCCAGCAAGGGATGGAAACAGCGAGGTTTAATTAAGACTCGATCAAAAGCCATTAATAACATCTAAGACATGTCTTGAATCTCAACTCGCAAGCTCAAAATGGCTCTAAAGTAGTGAGGCCGTTATTAACGCTAGCCGGCTATCTGCCACGAGCGCTTCAGCCCTCAGGTCAGGGGCCTTGGCAGAAGACTATTGACCGTACCATTGCCTAGGCCAGCCAGCCACGTTTGCTAGTCTCTGCATTGCGACATTACGAGTCTAGCAAGGTCTCGATATCGCACCGCAACTCCACCAAGTGCTTGGCCAGCGCGGCCTCGCGGTCCCTGAAGGCCTGGAAGGAAATGTCGACGACGCCGGCAAACAGGGACGCGCTTCCGGCCCCGGCTGCAGACCACCGCGCCGTTGAGCTTCGCAGGCGCGAGAGGAACTCCTCGGCGACTTGGATGGTCAGCGACATCTGGAGGAACGGAGACGACTCGACGGCGAAGGATCCGACTGTTACGTCGGGCAGTTTCCAGAAGCGGAACTGGGCGCTAGAGTAGGTCTGGGACAGCTCCGACTGGATCAGGCCGAAGACCTTCTGGTACATGTCCAAAAGCCGCATGTAAGTCGACAGGATGAACATGGAGTTGCCCAGGTCGGCGTTGTCGATGGCGTCGGAGGCGTCAGAGAACGGCTGCTCCAGGATATCAGCCACGCGGCGCGTCAGCTTGAACATCTCGTCGATGGGGAAGCCGCTGCTCTTGAACCTCTCGTCGGTGGGCCGGCTGAGCGACGGACCGTTACGCGCCGTGTCTTGTGGCGCGGGCAGGGCGGACGAGAGGTCCAGCAGACGGGCATTGAGGTCGGACAAGTGCGCCATCCAGGGAATCGAGGGCGTCTCGCCGATCAGATCCAGCGGTGCCGTGTCTGGACGGCCGGAGTCGGCTAGTTGGATCTGCCTCGGGCGCTGCTTCGGCCGAGGGCGCGGGCGCTTGTTAGGGCTGCTGTGCGCAGGTACACAGCTTAATGTTCTGCTTAGCGGTCCCTGAGGCGCCACCGGAGGGGGACCGTCTGTTGGGGGCAGATGGGCGTCTGGTGCTACCGGTTGATATGCGTCGGTAGCGGCGGGCGGGTCCCAGGAGTCGGCGAAGACTCCGGAGTCTGGCGGCGGAGGCGGAGGCGGAGGCGGACGAGGAGGAGCAGGGGGAAGAGGGTGAGGAAGAGGAAGAGGATGGGGATGAGGAAGAGAGTGAGAAAGAGGAGGAGGAGGAGGCTGATGGTGATGGTGATGGTGATGTTGCTGTTGTTGAGGATGACTGACCGGATGGCCGCCCCCCGGGAGCCCTGGATGAGATAAATACTCGGCCTGGCCCGCGGCGAAGAGTCCCAGCTGGTCAAAGGTGAAGTTGAAGTCGCCGATTTCCAGTACAGGGTCGGGTGTGACGGCGAGATGACTCTCAGACGTCAGGCCGCCGGGACAGGGCACTATTGGCAGTGCTTCGGCAACACGGTGAGTCGGTGGTCAACACACTCGAGACATGGGCTCGGTCGGGCTCAGCTTCAAGGGGGCACCTACCCGCGTCGGGTGTGACAAGGCTAGGATCGCTGTCCGTCCGCCGTCGCTTCGGGGAGCGGTAGTCACTCGGTGATGACTCGGAGACGGGAAGCTGTTGCTGTTGCTGTTGCTGTTGCTGTTGCTGTTGTTGCTGTTGCTGTTGCTGTTGCTGCTGTTGCTGTTGCTGCTGATGGCGATGGTGATGATGATGATGATGATGATGTTGGGGAGGCTGTTGCTCCTGCTGCTGCTGCTGCTGCTGCTGCTGCTGCTGCTGCTGCTGCTGCTGTTGTTGTTGCTTCCGGAATCGAAGAGAGGGACTCGACTTGCACTCCGTCTTGAGCCGCACACAGCGTTCGCACGCCTCGTCCTTGTTGTCGCGCTTGCACGAGAGTTTCTGCGCGTGACAGCGATCGCAGGCACTCCGAATCACCGGCTCGGCCATGGTCATAGCCATCGGTTCGGGGGAAGCCAAGGGAGGGGAGACAAGAGAGAAGAGGTTTAAGAAAGGAACGACGCCGAACGGGCACAGGCAGGTTTCTCGCCTCTCTTGCGCGTGGCTGAAGGGAATTGCTATTCCGGACGGGCTCGCGGTCTGGATGGATGGACGTCCTTGAGACAAAAGCCTGGCTTGGGTAGCGTAGGCGAAGGGGGTATGGTCCTATATCGAAGGGGGGGGGGGGGAGGACCCTGGACAAGGCGTCCCGATTCTGCAGTCCATTAAGTGGCGAGGGGGATCTTGCATTGCGCGAGACATCAGCTATAGGCTCTCCTCTTCCTTGGGGCGAGCGTCGTCCTGCAAGGCCTCGCCTAACTGGTCTTCGTCCTGCACGTATCCTTGCAACGAGGCTGTTCCGATGCTGTCGGTATCCAGACGGTGAGACCTACTTTGGCATGGGAGGGCCCAGTCCAATGGATCGGCGTTGATGAGGTATGTGTTTAAGGCGAGCCTTTCCTGAGATTTCTTTCTTCCACTCTAAGTTCTATCTCTTCTTAACTAACATAGGCGATCGTGTATCCAATGTCTTCAGATGGGCATCGCAACTCGACGCCTCTCGGAGAACGACATTTATGTCTCTCGTCCCCTAATATAATCTACGAACTTTTCAAAAAAGCGGTGGCGCTTGGTCATTTCCTAGAGTTACCCGGCTTTACGCCTTGTGCGAGGAGACAGAGTTGAGAAGAGACGCTGTACCACCTCAGGGACCACCTTTGAGCGCGCCGTGTATAAACCAGAACCCACGGGGGTGAAATATGCTGTGGAAGCTGAGACATGGCTCGAGCACATGGTTACCCATCCACTGTCCTCACCGTAGTTTTGGGATTTGGGCATCCCCTGCACGTGTCGGGGAATGGCATATGCAGCGATCGACTCTTGGGTGTTGGCCAATAGATTGGTTTCGACCTCGGGTATTTTGCCACAAAGTCGACAGCATACTCGTTCAGGAATTGCGAATATTAATGATTTGGTGTCAGGGGGAGAGTGACGTAGTGGTGGATGTGTAACTGCCTAAGCTGTATCGGCATATGGACGTTGTCCTGTGACGAACGTACATGGACCGGACGTTGACGCCCTCCCGTTATTTGGCATGCATGTCTCAAACGGCGCACGTAATCTCAACGCTTGTACATGATCTGGAACGGTAGTCTCTCGACATAGTCGATGGGAAACATCCACCTGATAGAAGTCTCGCAATTATAGTTAGTTAGTTAGCTATGCTACGGGGATGCCAATCGTAGGTCTCATGGTCATGACACTGAATTTCCTCTCAGCTATCAAAGCCATTTAGCCAAGTCTTGATTCCATAGACTAGTTGGCAGCCAGTACCATGGTGGCGGGGAGTAAGCGAGAAGGCGGCGAGACATTAATGTGGCGCCTATCCTATTTCTGTATCTTCGCAACTTACTAGTCAATGAAGTCTATTCTGACTCTGTTCTGTCCGACATTGCACAGGACATCAGTTATTGATTTGATTCGTTAGCGAACAAGGCCAGCTCGTTCTGGAAATTTATACGATTTGATGTGGTGAAGAACTCTCTATTGGAGCAGGGTGGTATCTAAGATAGTAGTATAGTGCGCTTGATTCTATGCTCGCATCGCATGCACTCATACAACGACGTCAAGCAGGGATTCCAGTGAAGCCAAACGCCCCCAAATGCAAAACGACTGTCAACGGGCTGCAGGATATAGTTATGTACATAGGTGAAATTTCTCCTCCTCAGACATCGCCCGTCTTGAACAGCTCCAGGTGCTGGCGATCCCAGGGAACGCCACGACCCTCGAGCCAGGCGCGTACGTCGACCATCCAGTCCTCGGGCCCGCAGACGTAGTACTCGGCCGAGGCATCGCCCAGGTGCAGCAGATCCTCCTGCTCCAGCTTCTCCAAGTTGATGCGGCCGGTGAAGTCATAGTCCTTGCCGGCGACGTCCCCATCACGTAGCTGCGAGAGGAAGATCTTGGCCCGCACGTTGCTATGCTGTGCGGCCGTCTCGCGCACGTGCGGCGCGAAGCATGACGAGCCTGAGTGCTGGGCGCCGTGGATCCAGGCGATGGGCCGCGAGCCCGTCGCCGAGTTGAGCACGGCGTCCTGGATGGACACGAGCGGCGTGGCGCCGACGCCGGCCGAGAGCAGCACCAGCGGCTTGGCGGCGGCGGCGGTGTCGGCCGGGTCGACGAAGAACTCGCCGGCCGGCGGGCTGACCTCGACGATGTCGCCGGTGTTGAACCGTCGGTACAGCAGGTTCGAGATCAGCCCGGGCACCTTGCCCTCGGCGATGTCCTCGGCCGGCGCGTTCTCGACGGTGTCCTCGAGCTTGACGCTGACGCGGTAGTGGTTGGCTCCGTCCTGCGGCGCCTCGCTCAGGCTGAACTGGCGGCTCTGCAGGAGGCCGTCCAGCTCCGGGATGGGCACCTGGACGCTGATGTACTGGCCGGGGAGGAACCTGGGCAGCGGCTGGCCGTCCACGGGCTCGAGATAGTAGCTGGTAACGCGCTCGTTCTCGGCCTCCTTCTTGGCGATGCGGAACTTGCGCCAGGTCTGCCAGTCGCCGGCGGCCTTGTAGAGGTCCTTCTCGCGGTTGATGAAGATGCCGGCCAGCTGCCCGTAGGCGGCGACCCAGGCGTCCTTGATGTCCGGGGTCAGGGCCGGGCCGAGGATCTCGCCAAAGGCGCCGACCAGGTACTTGCCGACGATGTCGTACTGCTCGGGCTTGATGAACAGCGAGACGTGCTTCTGGGCGATGCGCTCCACGGCGTGCTGCAGCCGCGGCAGGTCGTCGATGTGCTGCGCGTACGCCAGCACCGACCGCGCGAGGGCCGCCGGCTGCTCGCCCGTGTGCTGCGCGCGCAGCGAGAAGTAGTTCTTGAGCTCCGGGTGCGCGCGGATCATGTTGGCGTAGAAGGTCGACGTGATGGTCTTGCCATGCTCCTTGAGGATAGGCACGGTGGCCTTGACGATGGCGATTTGGGCTTGTGTTAGAGACATGCTGGGTAGATCTGTGATGTAGACTGAGCGAGTCTCTTGTGTGATGGTACCGAGCTCTTCTCTTCTCTTCTTTTCAACGGCGTGCACCTCAGGTCCTTATATACGTCGTCCGAGAAGCCACTCAGGGCACTGCAAAAGGCCATTACGCACGACGACCAGCATCATGCCATTGCACCTCGGCGGCGACGCCCTAGCTCGTGACTCCCAGCATCGCGGCCGGATCTCTCCTGAACGGGTTGTTGTGCAAGACTCAACAGCATGGTCTGACGTCTGGGCGACGCATCTCCGCGGGCGAGGTGAATATGGGCCCCAGCCTTTGTCAGCCGCGCCTCATCGTTTGGCAATGCTTTGTCAATTGCAGCGAGTAAAGCGCGATGCAGTTGACTGATAGTTTCCGGGTGATGCTTGCAGTCTCAATTGCCCTGCCTTGTTGGTCGCGCGTTGTCGAAGTCGTTGGAGTTGAACGTTGCAGACTTAGATAGAAGCTGGGAAAACCTCGTTTTTTCTGGGGTTCCGCGAACCATTCGCCCAAACAGGCAATTAGACAGAGAGGAAACGCAAGCAGCGATGCGGAGAAGCGGAAATGCCAGCAGCGCGGGCTATTTACGGGCCAGCGCCTAGGGTTTCTTTGACACAGAGTGGCCTGACGCTGTCGAAACGAGGCTCGGATCAAGCCGGGACAGAGGATTATTCGGAACCTAGGACAGCGCGGGGACGTTTTTTCTTCCCGGCCACATCGACAACGGACGGGGGCGAAGTGTAGCTCAGGCAACGAATCAATCTGCATCAATTCATAAGCGAGACTACCGGAAATGCTTGATTCTGGCCGGGAATTCCTCATCGTGTGGAGAATTCTCGTGCGGAAGCGCCGAAGAAAGCGAGTGTCTGAAAAAGCTGGTGGGAAGTGACTTGATGGTCCACCTAGAAACTGACCTTCGTAAGGCGCTAGGTCTCGATTGAATACTGGCGTGGTCGCTTCTTTTTAGCCTTTTGAACGTTGGATACACTCGAGACTTTGAAACGCTCATTTTGATGATTGTCTCTCTTTAAGGCCTTCATGTGCTGTGTTTTGACCTGGTTGTGATGCGGGATGTTGTTGTTGTGTTGTGTTGCGTTGTGAATCACCCCGCCACAGCCGTATTAAGAAGTCTCGCCTGCCTCATTCTGTCGTTTAGTGTTAATCTTCGAATTAGAAGTGCTGCCATCTGTTCCTATACCCTGGGTGTTACCTCCTCGAGTTCCCGCCGTCTGTTGTCTCTGAGACGCCATGGTTTTGACAGAATATGATGATCGTAAGAGATTATACTCAATTTTAGTCTAACAGGAAACCAAAGATAATATTTCGTGGTGTTCCGTTCCTTGGGTGTGTGGATGGCATTGGAGTCTGTGGCAAGGGACTGGCGTCGGAAATGAGGGATAGGCTTTGAAGCAGAAGGTGACAGGTCGCAAGAGCTGGTTTTTAGTGTTGGTTTGGAGATAGAAAGATATATAGGTCTTTTCTTGGAAATCCTCGGGTCTGTTGGTGATATTGAAGTTGCTGGTCAGCAGACGTTGAGAAGAAGATGAGGGTTTCGCCTTTGAGGCAGGAAGGGGTATCTCACTTCTTAGTACTTTCCCTAAAGGGACGACAAGATAAGGGTTTACCTTCGGGTTCTGGATTTTATGTGCGTGTGCAGTGATCTTGGAGTTGGTTGGAGTTGATTGAAGTTGGGTTGAAGCTAGTTGTGAAAAGAGGAAGAGGAAGAGGAAGAAAAGAGGAGTGGGTGAGTTTTGGACTCTACACTTCAAGAAAACTGTGTCTAAGCCTGAGGTATGGTATAGTAAATTAGGATATTACCAAGAGGCTTCTCTAGAGACCAGAGGAGGTCATTCGGTGACAAGGAGTTTAGGATAAAAGGGTGTAGGCAAGCATACTATAATGGCATTATCCCTCTCCTGCCCATGAACGAGCAACACGCTGCACAGGTGTATGCATGCTTTGCTACCAACCCTAACCCAAAATGAAAGTACCTTTATTGAGCCTAATCAAACCCCGAACCGCCAGCTAAGCGGCAGAGGCATGAATCACGAGACAGCTGCTTGGTGTTTTGTATATAATCGTTGAAATTAGAACATAAAGAAATATTGGTATCTAGGTATTATACGTCACTCCATTATTAACATCACCCAAGGCCTGTCGCCGGCTCTTGGCTTTCATTTAGACGGCCCAGAGCCCATCCTCCAGTGTGGCGTCCAATACGGCTCCTCTCCCGGCTGCATTAGGTTTTCTATTGACCGGCATCCTGGGTGCCAGTGGTCCTTGGCACCGCCGAGCGGCCACATGGCGATGAAGAGAACCTCGCCTGTCGGGCACGGCTGCTCCTGCGCCCAGATCGTCCACGCGAGCTCCTCCATCAGCCCCCGTACGAGTGTTCGGCCGGTCTTGGCTGCCCGCTGTAGCCTGGAGCCGTCCTTTGTGCCGTCACGGGCAGAGGCGTCGTAGAGGAGACTTCGGACGGAGAAGAGCGTGTTGCAGACGTTTGCCATGACGGTATCAATCGATGTGAAGATGAGCTCGTCTTCGAAGCTCCACTTCTCCCAGTTTATCGTCGCCGGTCGGAGGAAATGTTTTCGGCATCGGAAAATGGCGTCGGCAGTCCGGTTCACCTCCTCGTCCTTCGTGAGGGAAATATCATCGGGCAAAGGCGCGGCGTCGAACCAGGTCGCGGTGATGGATTCAATCTCGTCCACAAAGTGCTTCCATGAAAGCGAGTCAGATGCCATTGAATCCATCCTCTTAGCAAATCGTCCCACAATGAGGTCTACAACACCTTGCCAGTTGACGGTGAACCTCCGGGGCTGTGTTGCTATTCCAGCGAGGTACTTCTTGATATCCTTCAAGGCAGGCAGACCTGCTGATTGGAGTCGCACGAGATCAGGTCGGTCGATGTCGCTGCTCGAGATGTTGATGGAGAAGAACAGTCCCGACACCATAGATGAAAAGTCGATTCGGAGTCGATCGGCGCCGAGGCCGTTGTAACGCTCTCCAACAGCCCTCGCCCACTGGAAATGACCCAAGGAGTTATCGCCGACCTTATCATCTGGCATCATAGTCCGCGTCATACTGATAAGGTTCAGGCCGTTGGTAAAGTCGCAGTAGATAACCTCGAAGCCAGCCTCCATGCGCACCAAGCCGTCATACCCCCATTCGCCGGCCAAGTCACAGAGATCGAGGGCTCGGGGGAACTCGGCAAAGCCCGGTTGCTGATGGTTGGTTGTGTTCTCACGGAGGAGAAGGTCTTGAGAGTCGAGTGTGCCCATGGTGGTCTTTCCAGCACTCATGCCATCGATGTAGAGCAGGTTTAAGTCGCGTTTAGCTTGGTATGTATGAAGATATCCACGGATATTCTTATTTTCATCACCGTGGTCATCGGGGCCATGGCCATCGTGACGACGACGGAGTTCCTGGCGAGTCTCTTCACCTCCTGATAAGGGCTCCTGGTGGTTTGAGTGTCCGTCTAGTGGCGACGGAGGATGGCTCGCATCATCTGGCTTCCGACCTGCTGTAGGAATGGGTGGTCTCCTGGCTCCCTTCTTGTGCGAACGTGCAAATCCCTCAGCGTGCTCGATCTCGAAAGCCAGCCATTCGGGCCCCACCGGCACGGTGTTGTTCCAGTCCCCGTGAAAGAGCAAGGTGCCCATGGGCATCACGGCCGGGAAGAAGCCGAGGCCATTGTGATAAAGCGAGGATCCCCATTGCCTGCCAGCCGAGTGGATGGCGTTGAAGACTCGGTTTGCGTTCTCCTTGGCGCTCTCGTGGTTGGGTTTGATGGGCTTATCAGTTGGGAAGCCGCTGGCGCCACCCACAGCGACGCTGAGGGCTAGTAACAGAGTTGATGGAATCATGGTTATCGCCAACCAAAACCGGATCAAAACAAAAACCAAGGCCGACGGATCGAGAGAGTCGAGATCAGAGAAAATCTCCTCAAGGTTGAAAAATCAGTGTTCGTTGTTCTTACTGCGATTCCTTCTGGAAAGCGTTGTCGTAGTCAGCCGCGCGTCGAGCCCACTCGCCTGAGCAAACCAAGAGATACGGTCTGGGCACACTATGTCATTAACAGTTGCCAATTGGAGATGAATAAGCGATAGCTGGCGACGGCTGCGCACTTTTAGAAAATCATCATTAAAATCGAGCTGGAATTGATGCAAAAATGATTTCGTCGACGCCGTATCAAGACGCGGGGGGAGAAAGATGGGAACTACAAGGGAAAGTTCGGAATTGAGTCCAAGTTATCGTCCGTGGGTTTTTTGACTGCGACTGCGATGCGATGCATCTTGGTGCGCTTGCACCGATTCATCATGGCGCTGTGTGGCCGACACGTGCGCCAGGAATCCAGGAGGATTTGCGAATGGCATCGAAACAAAGCCAAGAGTCCGAGAGATAACGGGCGAAGGCAGGGCGAATCGATAACGGATTATCGCCACGTGCCCGGCCCGCCGTCATTTAAAAGGAGATGATGCGCAGAAATGGACGTCCAGCTAAGAGTGTGCGTGGGCAACGGATTGGCGTGGGGTTGTCGATCGTAGGATCCACCGTTTCCACCTCAGCTTTTGCAGCGTGTGGATGAAGCCCCTAGTGCGATTTGACGTTCTCCGCTGTCATCGTCGATGTTGGTCAATTCCAACGTCTGATGAGAGAAGTGGCCTTTCCAAACCCCACGGAACGGTAAACGACCCGACCGTCTTGTCACGGCACAAGGACGGTGGGCAGTGGACAGTGGGCAGTGGGATGATTGGACGCGGCACACCGCCGGGCGATGCCCCCCAACTCTTTCGTCTCGGTCAACGGTCAAGACGCAATGCAATACAGACTGAGGCCGTGGCATTGCATTGTTGGCGCGAGCAAGACGGGCAGCTCGGCAGAGACCTCAGCACCCAGCAACCCGGCAGCGGTGACTCGGTGAGTTTGCATGCGCTGGAGGCTGCAGCCATGCATCATACGATGGATGGTCCGGAGCAACGGTTTGACGGGCAGCTGACCAGCAACCAGGTAGACAAAAGCAACTGGGTCGTACGAAACGCAGGGCGTGCCAGGGGGAGCTCCAGGTGGCTGATTTGCTCTGTCGGAGGCGCTGGACCGTTGGCTTCTCGGTTGATGCCATGTTCAACACACTCAGGCTGAAGGATGAGTTCGACCGTTCGGAGGAAGCGACCCGTCTTGCGCAGGCCACGAGCAATTGCCGTCGTCTCTTTCTGCTCCTTTCATGGGATCCCTGAGGCGAGATTCTGGAGTGGCTGAATCGAGAAGTTGGGAGTGGAATCCCTTGTTGGCCGTCCTAGTGACGAGTTGTGGATAACGATAGCGATAGCGTGGCAACTCGCAAGGTACGGGACGGGAGGAAGTACGGAGTGCTGTTCTACAGTACTGAGTCCATACAACAACGAACGGACAGCCCGGCTTAAGAAAACTGACGTACATTTACCGCATAACCCACTAGCAAACACAAAAGCACCTGCATATTGCATAGGCCTATAATTATACAGCCCCAACGCTAACGGTCCAGTACTGTAGGACGTTCCAGCACAGCCGAAGACCAACGCACCTCCAGCTCACACCGGACAGTGGAGGTCCCAGCCGGCAGCGCCCCCCCCCCCCCCCCCC